>MU279358.1:600000-1068091 GCA_022385695.1 Xylaria arbuscula | reverse complement strand
TGTGTGAGAGTAATCTCTTGACGACCACTTAGTTACGACCCGACCGTACAACGTTCGCACCCTAGGCACGATCCGATACGCGGAGCTTCGAGTACTAACGCCTTTACAAACTAACGGTTTATTACATTATTATAAAGCAAAAATTATTATTTTAATTTTAATTATAATTAAACATATTTAAAAAATAATTAAAATATAGCTATAAAATTATTAAATAGCATTAAAGTTAAAATATATTATTTTTTATAATAAAAACGTTTTAAATATATAATTATTAAACTTATTAAAAGTAAACCGGTTAAAAACATTAGATTTTTTATTAATTATAATTAAATTAATTATTTTAACACTTTTTAAAAATTAAAATTTATAGCAAATTAATTAAAAGCTAGCTATAAAATTTAATTTTTTTAAAAAAAGCTAATAAAGCCTTTAATAACCAAGCTATAAAAATAACACATTTAAAAATAAAAGTTTTAAATTTTAAAGCTAAACTATAAAAGTTAATTAAATAACGCCGCATATACGTTAAAAAGGCTTTAAACCAGCGTTTTATTTATATAACTAATATATAAAAAGTTAAACAAAAGCTTAAGCGTTAATTTATATACGCCGATAAAGCAGCCAACCAACAAGTGAAATTAAACAAAGTTACAAAAGTTAAAAATGTTATTAAAGTTGCAATAGCCTAATTATCAAAAAAAACACTAGAAAAAGCCGATACAATAAGTGGTTGTTAAGAAAAACAGCTTCAAAGTGGAAGGGTGGTAATTGGGTAGGTGGTCCGCGATGGGGTGGGCCGTGAGACCCTAGGTTAGCTTATAGCCTAACTTCATCACAATATATAGCAAAGAAAGCTGATAGACATCCCACAGAATCTTCGTCTCGATGCAAGTCGCGAAACGTTGTTCGCAGAAAGACCCTGTCCTGGCGGGCATGGTGCTCCCCGGACTGCCACGATAAATAAAGCGGAACAATCGGGAAGTTTCAAGGAAATTAAAGTAAAAGGAAGCCACAGTATTGTGGGAAATTCGAAGATAGCCACGGGCAACTTCGAGAGTATTGAACTAGAAGGCAATGGTATCGTCATTGGGTTTCATAACGCCGATATACTGAGGAGACGGTTCCCTCCTCTTCAGGAGCAAACCTATGGTAACCAACCTTGTCAGAATGCAGACAGTCATGCCAGCCACGGTGGAGTGGCTGACATTGATCCTGTTGGGCCGAGAATGCAAGGTGGGAGCCAAGAAGACGCCACCAAGCACGACTCTGAGAAAGTGGTCGTAGATGAGCAGGGTACTGATGAGAAGGCTGAAGACAGAAAGAATTTAGATCCCTAGTAAACAATGAGACGAGTTGCAAGCTTAGTTATTACCTACTCAGAAATGTCAACGTTAGGACTAGTTACGAAGCCAGAAAATCGCCTGCTTCCTCCGCATTCTATATGGCAGACATTAAAGCGATGTAAAAAAATAGCTGCAAGAGATTTCTGAGCTGGGCGAGCGGCTGGACGATCTGGAAAACTTCAATTACCAATAGCTTGTAATACGGTGTGAGATCGCTATGTAGCATAGAGGTAAAGAATACCGCGTACGAAGCGGCACGCTCTGAAACACTTCAACACAGTGTCCTAGTACGTGCTTCCATATAACTCGTGCAGTGCGATGGACTTTCTTTTGCACGGAAATAAGCGAGTACTTGGTATTCATGGTGACGGATGATAGTACCCTGCTAGCGGACTGGTAAGCGGAAGGAGGTTCTCTCAAATAGGAAGCTCTGAAACCCTGGAGCGAGCAAACACTCAGCTGAATGTGATACTGCAGCGAACACATATTCATTTTTACGGTGAGTGTGTGCGCTCAATATCACGTACATACCTATGCGAATACATGTGTGATCTAGAGATGTCGGAAAGGGGTGACATTCTCCCGTCCGCTTCCGATTATTAGCACATGAGCCCATGTAACCACAGAGCCTCCACCCCGTTCCGCGTACTTTCTGACAGGAGTGGGTATTTGCAGGCATCTTCTCATCCTACATCCCGTCTCGATTTCCTATGCTGTCGTAGTTGTGTAGCCTACATGGTATGCCTGTTCTACAGCGATAACCCGTGCAGTAGTGGGTGACTAAATAAACTACATAGACGGCTATCACTACTAAAGTTCTGCTGCTTTTACTGCTTATAACTCAATAAATAAACTTTTAAATAAATATATTAGTTACTATAATTATAAAAAGTTTATAACATGATTAATATATATAAATAACGCTTACTTTTTTAATTTAAACCGCATTTAAAATTAGAGATATAATGTAAACAATTATATATAGTCATCTGTGTGGTGTAAATTATCACCTGCTTCTGCCCATGGTGTTAGCCACACGCTTGGAATCATCTTACAAACTGCACAGCCTCCTCAGCAACCCAATTGTCATCTTCAAAGAACTACCAAACAGTCGCTGGAGGATGAAGCGAAACGACAGAGAGTCCCGGTATCTTCATTAACATTCCCGTCATATTCCCTCAAACCCTAGAAAGGCGAGGACCTCGATTCCTCACCTTATCAATGTCAAACTCCATATATATATTCTAATTTCTTGCACTCGAGCAGTGTGCCAATATCTACGTATTAGGTAGAGAGAATTAGCAGAACACAAAAGAAAAGTCACCGAACCATTTGGTCTCTGGCATGAAATAGAAATTAAACTGCATCCTTAAGATTCACTGTAGATTAAACATACCTTAATCTCATCTTTGAAAAGGTCTGAAAGTTTCGATGCTACCGAGGATAATCCGTTTACGTTTTTGCAAATGCTAATCTGTTCGACAGTTTGGAAATCGGCTGCTTCGCTGCGTAGCCAAGTTGCGACTTGCTCCGCTTCAGCGAGAGCACCCGGCGGCAATGACTTGCTCTCCACTGCAGAATTTTCCATGTTGAGTTTGTCTTCTGGTAAGACTCTGGAAGTAGTATCAGCTCTGTGAGTTGATAAAAACGATACCAGCACGATTGTCGAGAACAGAAGCACAAAGGGGGCTAAGCAGTAAATTATATATTGAGCGAGACACGAGTCTTCTGCCATATGCTTCCGACTTCAGCTGAATACATGGAAAAGGGGTTTAATCTTAATTTTATGATCCTAAGAGACTATATGCACGAAAAGATCAACCTTTAGCACTCGTTTGATTATAATTTTGTTGTTGCCTAATTGTCATTCAAACCAGATCAAGAACAGAGCAAACAATACTTTTTACGGGTCTATATCGGCCTAAGATCATATCCCTTGATCCCTTTACTAATAGGTCTGTGTGTACCCCAGCTGAGCGTCAATGGTTGGTTGACAGTCAGCTGGTACTATGCTTAGGGAGGGGGATTTAGAGTGCAATCATTGTCTGATAAGCACTGACACAGTCAGTTTGCTAGGAGATAGTGTTGGAATACATTACGTTACAATACCAGTTGCCATGTACGGCCTGTATCGGCCCCTTGAGCGTCTTCAATCTTACAGCAGGGATAATCTAAAACAGTCGTCTTGTCACGTCATAACAACAGCATCTACTGGTCCTCAATCACCATTGGATTAACAAACAGACACTAGTTCTGCCAATAGCCTGTCAGTGCCTAGATGTTTGCATGCGCATGATGCAATCAATTCCGTAGCAATCAATCGAGGAGGGATGTACTGCTGATTGCAGTACTCTCAATTTATTTTCAGTTTGGATTGGTCCCTTTACTAGTATGAATCCCTGTGCGGTACAAACATTTGCAATGCTTTCCAGCTTGCGTTCTCGCACAGCAAGGCACAACATATGTAATGTGTCAATTGTGGCATTCATACCAATCGCACCTTCAGTTCTCATGCTACATAAAATACTCTCTTTTCTCGGGAGCATATAAAACAAAAGGCATTTATTGTGCACCTGTATTTTTGATCGAAACCTCTATGGTAATTTAACTAGCAGTGTCATGAACCTCAAACTTTAGGGTAGGTAAAGACACTTGTTGTTGCACGAAGGTCTTAAAACCTTCGTGGGCAACTATCTAACTATATTCAAATGTCTCTTTGTACTCTGTGACAAGCAGTGAGTAAACCCAATGAAAACACGATGTTTTTGCTATTTTCTTTTTTAGATCAGCGCAAAGTTTAAGGAACACATTAAATTAAAATTGCCAGCTTTGCCGGCTTTTAGCTTTATAAAATTTAAAGATTAAGCATAATTAAGCAAGCATAGTGTTTATTATAACATAATATTAAAAAATATAAAATAGTTTTAATGCAATTTTAAAAATATTATATATAAGTATACGCGCCGCTTTGGGCTATATAACTGCCTACAAGGGGGCAGTTTTAACTTCGACTTCTATGAGTAATTATACCTAGGATCTACGCAACTCCTGTGCCCTGTGCTCCCGAATGTCTTGTCCATTCTCCCAGCTTTATGATTTGGCAACGGACCGGAGAAAGCCCATTGGAGAATTAAAGCCCATTCAGGAACCATCGACAAAGGTCCAGTTACAGCGCAAGATTGGACACGCGAGGATGTAGTCTATCGCAGTAAAACCGTCATTGCCCATCAATCCAACGAGCTTACCGGACACGCTACTGACACCGTTGGTCGACTTCCCGAAGAGTCCCTGCACAACATCGTATTATGTCTCCAACGTACACTCGACCGATCTGACGACGACGCCATCAAACCCACACCACTTGAGGATCCCATCACGCAGGCTCGACGTCCTCCTGTCACACCTCGAGGATTTAACACAATCCATATCTGCCACCGTCGCACCACTTTTAACTAATCAGCTGCCAGCGCAAGCTAGACACCAGCTGGATTCATCAATCTTGGATCGTCACCCCAAAGAACCGATAAAGACCCCTCTTGTTCGCTTCGCTGGTATTCTCTCGACTGGGATGTGATCGCTCGCATGGTTTCAGCCCTCCTTCCTCCGCCTCACGCTACTATTTCTAGCTAGATTGAAACATGTGAGCAAAGGAGGCCCCATCCATCTGCCCTTGGAATGCCCTGCTGTTATTCTGCGCCGACAGCTTTCCGAATGACTGATCCACCCCCCTTTGAGCTTCGCCAACTATCCCTTGCATAGCATGAGACTGATCTATCTGCATGTCCCCAAATATCTGGCCAGTTCGCTTCGCTTGTGTGGCTTGAAAAGCAGCTTCGCAGGTTTTTTGCAACGTTGCAAACAGGTGGAAGCTCGTTTCTTCATCGTGGCCTATGGTGTTTTGTATTATATCATTGCTAGCAAGAGTGGTAGAATTGTTTGCTAGCTCTGTAACCAAAGTGGATAGAGCTTGTTCTTGGGCTTGGAACCGTGCACTTAATTCTGTGATGTGATTCGATGTACTGTGAGACACAATTCTGCAAGTAGTAAACCTTATTAGTACCCATGACCCAGCTCTGCTTATAACATCTTGAACGTACAATGTAATCGTCTCTATAGCTAAAGAGATAGTTCTTTGGCAACCACTTAATTGATTGTTTAACCGGGCGATCTGTGGTTCTTGGAAGTACAATTGGAATCTGTCACGATTACTAAATCTCGAATCTGCCGAATGGCCCGTACACTTCATAATTGTCGTTTTAAATCTGTCGCATAGCTCTTGGGTACAAGTTAACGTTTTATCGAGGTCAATGGATTGTAGAACAGCCCCAAATCCGGCCTGCATATCTTGGTTCGTTGTTAACGTTCCTGAGAGGGTATCCAATGAGTTTTGTGTCCCTGCGATGAGAGTCTTGGAGTGGGCGATAGCTTGTGGTGCCTCTACTAAGCCATCTATCACCTTGTAAACAGCTTTAGCGCTCTGCATCGCGAGCCCCGCAACAGCAATCACACTCGCCGTGACGCTTAATGGATCCATGGTGTTCAAAAGTTATACAGTATGTAGTGACTATCTCCGTATCTTGATTGTAGGAATAGGCACTCAGTGTTATACCTAACATCAGGCAAAGAGGCAACTTAGGCTCGAGCAGTAGATGTTGAGGGGGGGAGAGGAAGGATAAGAAACTACATACAGGATTTCTGCCTAGGATACAGTGGCTGTGTACGTGGCTATGGTTGCAGTGGTGGTGGCTCTGGATGTAGTGGTGGTGTGCGGCTGGAAAGTATCATTGTCAGCATACTCCGTATGGCTCCCGAGAACCTATCATTTCTCGTAGGCTATCCTTTGGAGACTTGTCCAGTCTATATAACAAGCACAACCAAATTCGAAATATCTACCCGCCCAATTTATTCAAAGGCCGAGGTTCGCCATGTCGGAAGCTGTGCAGGAGCAGCAGCAGTTCGGTAATACATCAGTAACCGATGGTAGTCAATCGTTTGAGGGTATTGCCCATGGAGATGTTGCGATGAACTGTAAGTCGCGTGAGACACGGCTTTCATTCCTCTACCAAGCTTTGCCTCCATCATTATGACTGTATTAAACAGTAACCCATCATCACTACGCCGCTCTAGGTAGGTTAATTATACTGAAGCTTATGAGCCATATACCGCTAACACAGCCCAACCCAGAACGACCAGAAACCCCCCCAAAGCCGACGGCCGTCATACCCTTCAGTCGCGACGAAGACTTCGTTCGGCGGGACACAGTCCTCGAACAGGTCCACTCCTTAGGCAGCAAGTCAGATTCGCGAATTGCGCTAGTCGGCCTGGGTGGTGTCGGCAAGTCGCAGATCGCAATCGAATACGCTTTCCAAATCCGAGAACGATCACCCGAGACGTGGGTTTTTTGGGTTCATGCGAGTAACCCAGCCCGTTATGAGAAGAGTTTTCGAGACATTGCAGACTACGTCAGGCTACCCGAACGGAAGAATACTCATAATAACATCTTCCAACTGCTCTACAACTGGCTACGCAGTGAAAAGAGTAAGAAATGGGTTCTTATCCTCGACAACGTCGACGAAGCCAGCTTCTTGCTCGATACCCCGGCCAACCATGGAGACGGACAACGGAAAGACTCAGGCGGTCAGAGTATGCAGCCGCTTGTGTCTTACCTTCCTCATTGCCAACATGGATCTATCCTTATCACGAGCCGAAACAAGCATGCGGCCTTGAAACTGGTTGAATCATACAATATTGTCACGGTCCAGCCTATGAATCAGGAAGATGCGGTAGCCCTCGCACAGAACAAGTTAAGAAAGTTAACCAACCAAGAGGATATCGAGAGGATCGGGAATCTCGCCAAAACGCTGGAATACATGCCGTTGGCAATCGTCCAGGCGACAGCCTACATCCTGCGGAGAGACACGCGTTGCTCTATACAACAATACCTCGAGATATTTAACCGGAGCGATCGCAAAAAAGCGAGCCTTCTTGATTACGAAGATGGACAACTACGGCGGGATCAGGAAGCTAGCAACTCGATCATCATCACATGGCAACTATCGTTCGACCACATCCGTAAAACCCGACCATCAGCATCCAATTTGCTTTCGCTTATGAGCTTCTGCGATCGCCAGGGAATCCCTGAGAGTCTTTTGCGGGTTTCAAGTAAGGATGTTCTTGTTAAATCGGGTCAACACCAACAGAGCCCTAATATTGCAGGCAATGATGACGAATATACCGATGAAGACGAATATACCGATGAAGACAAATATACCGATGAAGACAAATATACCGATGAAGACAAATATACCGATGAAGACAAATATACCGATGAAGACATTGATTCGGAATCTAGTGCGGACTCGGAATCTAGCGTGGACGATCAGTTCGATGACGATATTTCCACTTTGCACGACTACTCGTTCATTTCTATTACTGAGAACGGATCAACGTTTGAAATGCACAGACTAGTACAACTCGCTACACGACGGTGGCTTGAAGCCAAAAGACAGCAGGAAGAGTGGAAGAATGAGTTTATTAGTCGACTCTGCGCACAGCTTCCAACAACAGAATACGAGAACTGGGGAAAATTTCGGGCGCTTCTGCCACACGTCAGATCGGCGGCAGCACAACGACCAATGGCTGAGGCGCCACCACGCGAGTGGGCTTCCGTCTTATATAAAACCGCGTGGTATCTTCAAAACGTGGGTCAATGGCATGAGGCCCAGAAGATGGTGGAAGATGCATTGAAAGTGCAGATAAACAGTTTGGGAAGAGAGCACAAAGAGACTTTGAACAGCATAAGTGTTTTAGCGGTGACGTACAAAAGTCAAGGCCGATTTAAGGCAGCAGAAAAGCTAGAAGTGGAAGTAATGGAAATATGCAAGCAGACACTGAGAGCAGATCATCCAGACACGCTGTCCAGCATGGGTAATCTAGCGATAACGTACAGAAATCAAGGCCGATTGGAGGCAGCAGAAAAGCTAGAAGTGGAAGTACTTAAGGCTTACAAGCAGAAACTGGGAACGAATCATCTATTCACGCTACTCAGCATGGCTAATCTAGCATTAACGTACAATTTTCAAAAACGATGGGAAATGGCAAAAGATCTTTTTATAGAAGCAATAAAAATAAGCAAGCAGGAACTCGGAGCAGATCATCCAAACACGCTGTCCAGCATGGGTAATCTAGCGATAACGTACAGAAATCAAGGCCGATTGGAGGCAGCAGAAAAGCTAGGAGTAGAAATACTTGAGGCTTTCAAGCAGAAACTGGGAACGAATCATCCACTCACGCTAGCCAGCATGGCTAATCTAGCAATTATATGGAAAGAACAGGGGCGACAGCAAGAAGCTCTCGAATTATTGCGGAAATGTGTGCTAGGCAGACAAAGGATTTTGGGGGCTCATCACCCGCACTTTATACTCTCCTTAAAAGTCTTGGAGGGGTGGGAACTAGAGCATGCAAATGCAAATGCTCCTGCACATACCCTCTCGAGCGACATTGAAAAAGAAGCTTAGGCGGATAGCTGCTCGGTTGAAGGCGTGCTTTGGTTTATCTTCAATGGCATCTATTTACCGGCCACACTACCTACGATGTCATGTCACGAACCAACAATTACCCCCCCTGGCAAGAAGACCAAGGGGGAATTGGCTAGTCTAGTACCCAATGGGGAAGACAAGCCGCTACGGGAAGGAAGGGCAGATGACATAAAGAAGTCACGCAACTGGCTCAAGGAGGCTCGAGAGAACTCAACCACAGATGGGTGCTGGACCACGACAGAAGAGATGAGTAGCATTGAGCCGGGCAGTTGGGCGAAGGAAGGAGATGCTGTACAGCTCTGGATTATCTAATCCTTTACTGATTATACCTTACTATCTTCTGACTCGAAGATCCCGATAGCTGTGCTACGGTCAGGGAGTCGCTACGGGTATGTCTGTGGAACAGCTGATAGAAGACGTTCGGATCTGCGAATGACCGCGTGCGCGCTCCCATGTGCGCTCGCTGTGATTTATTTGTCTGCAGAAATCTTGTTTATACTAGCTATGTTGTTAGAGTGTTTTATTGCTCATGAATATATGTTTGGGATATTATAACTTTGGAAAATGCAACAGGATGTCCGGTATACGTCGCTGGCAGTTTAATGGACTGTGATTCTCGACCCTCTCCATGTATTATGGGTTTTGTACTAGTCGATTTTTCATGTTATGAATTTTTGGACCGGGAACTTATCAAGACTGATTTTGGAGTGAAGCAAATAGAATAAATACATGACGGCATGACCAAGTTAGCAGTTTTCTGATGAGGCGCAGGTTTGCTTCACATCTAAACTATGGTGAGAAACTGTTTGCTTTGTGAAAAGAGCTATATTTTGTCGTGGCGTGTACCTGGCAATGAAACATTTTTCTCATGACATATGGACTGCGGCGCGCTAGATGTGTTTGCTGTAGGCAGATTTATTGCGGTCTTATAGTAAACCTAGATACATCTTAGATCGCGTTTAAATATCTAGGTTCCAGAGAATAATTCTGGCTCACTTATTTTGTGTAATCATAAAATAAAGGAATTTTTATTGGATAAAAATCCGATATCAGATGAACAGACTATTAAAGTGATCGTGATGTCTACCTCGTTTTTACTCTGGGTAGTATATCCAACAGCTACCGCTTTCCGTTCCTTCACCATTAAACTCAAGGGACAAGGGAAGAGCTAGGTTGCCGCAAATCAGATTAGTCGAGGGGTGCTTCGCTTGCCTCTATTCGGTACAACCATCAACAGAGGGTCAAAAGTAATCAAGCAGACACCCATTGCAAGAGCTGGCAGTTGATAATCTGGTCGAACGGGCTTACTCTATACAATAACGTGAAGTTGCACGTCACGTGGTACGTAGGAGATAGCGGAGGCAAAATGAACGGCTGCAAGGGGCTACAAGTGGAAGAACTCTTGTTTGGATCGCGGGAAGTAACTACGGGTCTCCTTCGGTGCGCATACGACATGTTTCCGACCGAGGGGAAGGGCATCGTCTTGCGTAAACAAAGCAGGCCACAGATTTTTTTAAAGGTAAGGGGGTTCGGTGTATAGTTTATCATCTTGACTTACCCGATGTACGTACATCTGGGCTTTATAGAAATAAATTTGTATGTAGGAATAGGCTCGAATTTAGACTACCTATGTAGAAGTGTAAAGAACTACAGAACTTGAAGTATCGAGACTGATGAGCGCTAATCTAGACCATGAAGCTGTCATTGTATTATGCAAGTGAAGGGCTCAGAGAGAACGATGAAACTCGGTCAGCGTGCTGTACTCGAGCACTAAGCACGACCAGTCGACAGATGACCACCTGCCCAGTCTATAGATAATAACGAGACCGAAACTATCCCACATGACTCGCTTCCTATGAGTGAAATCCTCCCAACCAATGGTATATCATCGCCTGATTATATTCCCAATGTGTTGTTGCTTTCTAACCAGCATCTGCTACCTGCTTACGCCGCTGTGAGACCCAGTTCGGCGTAAAATGCGTCGCTGCTGGGCGCCCTGCCTAGGAACTGTTTCAGAGTCTCCATCTCGTCCTGGCTTCCACCTCGCTCTAGCACGGTGTGCCGGTATCTACGGCCCTCCTGCCCATTCATTGGATCCTTCTTGAAGCTCGTGTGGAACATGTCCGCACTGTAGACTTCGGATGATAAGTAGCCGTAGTACCCGGCATCATACCCTCCTATGAGATGACCAAAAGTAGCTTGGCCGTGTCCCCAGGTACTATTAGGCCAGGTCAGTAAACAGCATGGTAAGACGAGCTCTTCATGTAGTTGTCCAAGCTTACCTTCCATGACCAAGAGCTTCAGGCCCCTTAAGACCACATATCTCTGCCCGCAGCTCATTATAAAGTCTGCTAGCATCGAGCTTCTCCAACTCTTCGTGGCTATTAGGCGAATGTACAGTCATGTCGAAGATGCCGAAGTGTAACTGTCTCAAGTTGAAGAGGGCGTCGTTCACGTGTTTAGTGGAGATGAGCTTCTGAATCAAGTCATCGGGGATCTTTTCACCCGTCTCGTAGTGATTCGAGAGTGACTTGAGCTGGCTAGAGGTCCAACACCAATTCTCGAGCATCTGACTCGGCGCCTCTACAAAATCTCTAACGGTAGATGTGCCGTGGAAGCGGCTGTACCTGCACCGACCTGCCAAATCATGGATGCCATGACCTAGTTCATGAAACAACGTGACGACTTCATCATGCTTGAGAAGCGAGGGTTTCTTTTCAGTAGGCTTCGAAAAATTGCAAACTAATGCTGTAGCCGGAAATCGGCGTGACCCGTCCTTCTGCAGGTAGCCTGGCTGAAGGTTGAAGTTTGCGGCGTGACCGTATTTACCCTATTTAAGAGACTGAAGTCAACACTTGCTATTCGTGAACAATGGAAGAGTCTTTGAGAGTTTGCAGAGGTGTCAGGAGTAAAAATCCCCTAATTAGATAACTTCGATAGACATGCTAAAGTGAGAAATGAAAGACTCCAGAGAACTGACCTGGCGGGGGTGCAGATCGAGGTAAAGGTATCCAACGAACCCATCGCCTTCAGAGGCATCATCCCAAACGGAGAAGAGGATGACATCCTCGTGCCAGGCAATATCCTCTGCTCTACCTGTCGGTGATAGCCGCTGTCGCTCACTGGAGTCCAACTTGACGAAAACTAGACCAAATAGTTTCTCAAAGATCTCGAGCATCCCTTGAACTGTCGATTGCAGGGGAAAGTACTCTGATATCTGAACCTCGTCAATGCTGTACTCTTGTTCGACCATCATTCTGTCGTAAAATCGATTATCCCAGAGGTAAAAATTCTCATCTGGCTTCAAGCCCCTCAATTTTTCATCTTTTTTCTTCAGTTCCAACAGATGTGCTTGTTCTCTTATACCACCGGGAGCCAACTTAGTCCGAAGATCAGACAAGAACGTGTTCACAGTTTCAGGGAGCTTTGCCATCTTGTCTTCGATCCGGAATGCGGCATGATTGGCATATCCCAACATCCGCGCCGCTTCGTCGCGGAGTAAGATGGCCTCTTTGAAAAGGGGGACATTGTCGTTGCACTACGCCAATCGTCAGCCCCTTTGATCAAAAACAAGACACCGTGATTTGGTAAATACCTTGTTTTCGTTGGCAACGAATACTTTTCTGCGCGTCTCGGGGTTTTTTGCGAACTTGAGGGTGGGGAACAAGTCCGGATACTTGAAGCTCAATCTGACCTTTCCCTCGTTCTCGCCAGTGCCCTTCTCCAGACCGTCGACCACATCATCTGGAACACCGTCAAGCTCATCCTTGGTGAACCAGAGGCCACCATTCTCTTCATTCAAAGCCTTCTGAAATTGGATGCCAAGCTGGCTCAGACG
Source organism: Xylaria arbuscula (assembly GCA_022385695.1). NCBI lineage: Eukaryota > Fungi > Ascomycota > Sordariomycetes > Xylariales > Xylariaceae > Xylaria > Xylaria arbuscula. Next base: position 1,055,369 of record MU279358.1, on the reverse strand, counting down.
CTTCTTGATTTCCTTAAACCGATCTCGCTGGGGGCCTTTTGGTAAGCCAAGGCCGTTCCTGATATACCCCTTACGTTCCTTCTCGAGAAGTCGCAAACTCTCCGAGTCTAGACTTGGCCCGTTCGACTTCTGCGACCGGAAGGCAGCCTCGACAAGAGCATAGATGTCTTCCCGCATATTGCACTCGATGGAGAAATCATCCATGAGTTTCTCGGCCTCGGTAGAGGCATTGCGAAGATCGGCATCACCCGAGACATACTGATAAAAGCCCAGGATGCGGGAGCCGAGCTGGGCTACGTTCTCGTCCTCGATCATGGGCACCAGGACGGAGGCAAAGCTGGACTTGTCCACAGACACGTCGGTGGCAATTCGGTCGAGCAAAGAACGGGTCGTGTCACAGAGCGCTTTCGCATCGTCGACGATGGACTCCTTGGTACCCGTGAAAGTGGGTGGAGCTTGAGGGGGGTTCTTGTACTTGTCGGGGGCCATGGCGGCGGTAACGAGAGGTCGAGTGGCAGTAGACGACCGGCCGAAGGATGGCAAGGACGGCGAGGATGATGAGGGGGAGGGACCGGACCGGACACGAAGATGGTTCAGGTAGGTATAGAGGCGAACGGCGGCTCGTGGAGCAGCCAGATTGAGGACAACGGCGAAGAGGAGGATGGCAAGGGAGAGCAGGAGGAGGGTTCGGCGGGGCCGGGAGAGTCTTGACGGGGAAGTCGATGTCGCCAGATTCACAGGAGTTGACAGCTTCTGGCCAATAAGACGGGAGACGAGATGAAATTGGGGGAACGTGGCTGTAGTGAGGCAGGATGTAGATACCTAGATAGATAAGAAGCAACCTTGGAAGTTGGTCTTGGTCCACTACAAGTACCTAGACACTCAGGCCTCCAGGTAAGATACTATCCATAGCAGAACTCCGTAGGTAATACCGTGGTCCCAAGCCTGGAGCGAACGCGGGGCATGGTGGGGTAAGACAAGGTACTTGTATCCAAGGGTTCAGAAAAGAGCCCATTGGCTTGCTGTGGCACTGTGTGCTGCGGGCCGTAGATGTTAGGTTACCTTCCCGGGCTGATGACAGGACAGCTTACATACCAGATCAAGCAGCAAAGGGCGTGATCCGGGCCTTCCAAAGGTGCCGTGCCTAACTGTCATAGAACCTTGGAAGCTCCGGCAAGGTGGATGGTTTTGCGGGGGCCTTTCCCGACGATACCGCCAGACTAATGTAGCCCCAGCGAATGAACCATGGTCATGAGAGGTAGGCTCGGTAGGTACGTATTTTATATTTATAGGTCGAATCATCTGATAATGCAAGATACCCGTCCATCCAGTAGATTATCTCTGCAACCATCGTTCGAAGATCTGCATACGTTCGGAAATAAAGGAGTAGTTGTCGGCCTTACATCTAACGCGACAGGACAGTCCTGTGCAGGTGCATATACTGTATACAGTGGCTCGCCGACAGAGATGTTTCTCTTCTGCGCCGAGTACCGTAGGTGAGCGTGGGTAGTCAGACCACACTAATCACGATACTTCCAGAATTCGTGCACCTGACTGCTCCATGTACTAACTTTGTGGGCTGTTCATCAATAGACCTGGCTTACTGGCTCTTCTAAGCTTGATCATCATATTGAAAAAGCCTGTTGGTGTACGGGGGTGATGATGCACGGTTACATTCAAATCCCACCCTATTTTCTCTAAGACGACGTAATGTGGATATCCAGAGCAGGACAACGTCTCCTATTCTCGACAGTGTAAAATTATCTATCACACCAAGGAGCAGTGAAGACCAGCTGAGGCCTTCTTAGTTCGTACAATATGATCTCAATCAACTTTGGAAAGCAATGCATAAACGCCAATGTCATTTCCGAGTCATGCATATCCCTTCCTCCCAAAACTCCCATTCGTTGAAATTATCTTCATAGGATTAAAAAACCACTTAGTTGGCGAGGATGGTCCGGACAAGATCTGATGGCTGGTTAGACTATGTTCGGTGCCTGCGCCCTTGACGCGGGTAGTGCGTGATGTTACGCCGTACTCACCAGTGTAGTTGACCTGTCCCGAGCTCGTATCTACTGCTTTCAGAAGCTCGTCCACCTCCTCGTCTGTCATCTTTTCGCCAAGGTTCGTCAAGATATATTTCAATTGCCCGACGCCAATAAAGCCAGTCATGTCCTTGTCGAAAACCTGGAAACCACGGCAGTATTCTTCGGGCTCGCCAGGGTCGCGGAATCCACCTGGGCGATTCAGGATCTTGGAGAAGGTCTCGAAATCAACTGCGAAAAGATCGCATCAGCACCGGTGCACCCAAAGACAAGTTTGAAAGTCATTTCCATCTCTACTCTGCTAGTCGAGTGATTTGGGAGAGTTCCGCAAACCCCGTGTAAAAAAGCGACTACTTACACTCTCCGCCGACGCTTCTCTCTAAATCCGTGATCTCAGCGAGGGTTGGGTTCTGGCCACAGGCACGCAGAAGGTCGCCTAGGCTGTCGAGAGTGACGCGGCCGTTACCGCGCTTGTCAAATAAAGAGAAGGCCTCCTTGTAGTTTGTAGAAGCCTGGTGGTTTTCATAATTAGTGGCCATGATGCTTGAGATTGATACGTAATGTGCTTGTATTGGCGTGTTGGGAAGCGATAAAGTAGCAATGCGGATAGAAGAACAGAAATCGGTCCAGTCCGGGAATTGAGCAGGTGGGTTGGCCGGGCTTTTCTTGGACCGCAGCTTGCGACCGAAACGGTTTGTTTTCGTTATCGATGTGGCGCTCACAGCGAAGAGAGGAGAATAAATGCCAATTGCGATGCCGAATTTGGCGAAGGAAATGCGTAATTTGTCAGGCGGCAGATCTCGGGCAACGGGCGCACCGTCGATGGCTCAGATTGGCGGGCTCGCTCCCAGCGTTTGTTTCCATGGTCGCTGCTCCCAGCCAGAAGCAGCGCACTAAATCGCTAAACCGGGGTATTGGGTGTTACGAGGTTGCGACGGGTGCTGTGTTTATTTGGCGTGTGCAAGGGACGAATCGGACAGGAGCAGAGAAACTAGCGTACTTACCATTCTGGAAGTATGCAAAGGTGCTGAAGGTGTGGTTTGTAAGGCGACTGAATGAAGCGACCGAATTGTGCGGTCTGGGAGGAGTGATGCTTAGGCTTGAAATCGTGTGTGTTGCGGTCAGATGGGAGGAAAGACGGAAGAGGGAGGAAGGGGAAAAGGAAAGCATTGAAATCGGAAATTGAAACAATGCACTGCTGGACCAACTAGAGAGATGGTCTGAGCTGACCAACCCGAAGGCCATGCGTTACTGCTTGGTGGGGTAAAGAGATTGCCATAGCAACCAACCACCAATGAAAACGCTGCACGCTGCAGTAAGACAGGGTGCTTGACTACCTATGTATATAAGGGAGCTGCTAGTGGCTTACATAAGATCAGTATCCTGTTTATTGCATTATTAAAAGGACCGGGCTGCACCTCTCTCTCAACTTAGGAGCGTTAGCTCAATCCCAGAGCGAGCAAGCTTTAAGAAAACAACAAAACAGAGGAAGGATGTTAACAAGGCTACTCGATAGGTAACGACGAAGAAGATTAATCAATGCAGTGCTGCGAATATATTCCGCCTTGGTCAAAATCACAACACATGGTAACTAATGCCGATTATCCGACGATCTATCCAACATTGTCTGTTGTTTATCCGGTGTTTGAGCTGCCCAGCGGCGACGAATAACAGTGCAGGCTGCGTGTTAGCGCAAAAAACGCCGAATAGAGATACTCATACCGATGTGCAACTCGCGCCTCAGTAGGGCCGCAGGGTTAAAAGTGGCCAAACACAATTCGTAGAATACTAATCAGTTAGCGATGGTAGCATGTTTTCTGGTTTATAAAAATCAGGAAACTTATACCCAATATACACCACAGCACCGAGAATATTCAACACTTAGTAAGCAGCGCGCATGCGAGCCACTTGTACCACCAGCTCGCTCACCTGCATCAACCCCGACCACATTGTGGTCAAAAGTAAAAGGAGAACGATGACCGGAAGGGTTGTGATAGTCGGGTAGTCGTAGAGGCCACTATTGGCAGCACCAAACATGGTCCAAACCGTGCCGGTGCCCCGGCACCAGGTGTATCCCGATAGTAGAGAACGGTTTGGATGTTGAAGCATACCAGTTGTACACTCCACTCCCATACCCATATGTATCGTACCTCTCAGCTATAATCTATAGCCTGTTTCTTTCATTATACTCATCCTGGATACAATAATCGTTGTGCTACGTGTAGACGTGCCTCCACTCTCCTTGGCATAACTGTCACCATCACGGAGCTGGTTGTAGAATCCCGGACAGCCTCTATGCTAGATTTAAATGCTGTGTCCCAGGCGTTAAGTTTCTCGTGAACCACTCGCTATCTTGATAGCATTGGTCTGCTTATCCAGATCTAGCCCTACCCCGTCCGCTAAGATTCCACAGGTCGTGCGTGCTATGACGGTAGGCGTATTGAGGAGCCCTAACAGATGATTCATCTCGGAAACCACACGACCGGCAGTCTTAGCTTCATCTACTTCAATTGTATTCGTGGTATCTGCTTGAGGCTGGCCTGTAATGGTATATTGTCTTCTTACGTTCCAATCATCTGACTAGTGAATTTAGTAATGAGACTTGGACTCGTTGGTTATCGAGTCCGGCGAGGAGAAACGGCCGCCTGCTTCCGATAGTGTTGTTGCAGCGGCCCTAACTTCTACCCCTCAGCATAGACATATCAGTTCGATTCATCTAATTATTCGTTACGCACGAACGTGACTAGAGATCGCAGATAAGTCAAAGCAATTCAGGTTCGGCCGTCAACCTGGAACAGAGGTTTCCGACAAGCATTAGAGGACGCAGTCGCGTACATAGAAACGGGCGGTATGGGGAAAGGGCTCTCCCCTTGCTTCACAGCAAAAGCTACCATGGACACGGCATAATGGAATGAACAATAACATACTACCAGACAACTTGCATTCAGACTGGACTTATAGTCTCAAAAGTGTGGCTAATGTGGCTGTGCATATCGGGTGACCCACACCTTTAGCTGTCCCCGCAGACCCCCACGCTGCCACAAAGTAAACAACACGCGTGAGAACGACCAATCAAAGTCTGGAGTTGCTCAGCTCCAACCAGCACTGGCTAACACCATCAATTCTACGTTTCGTGGTTCATTGACCACATCGTCTTCCCACACTTGTCCTATTTCACTGCACGATTCTCGCTCCAACGCTCCCTTTATTTACAAACCAAAACAAAACAAAATATTCACTACACGACCTACGGCGACCGAGAATCACCATCGAAACACACGCCTTGGCCGCATCAACACGAGCCAAGATGGCGTCAGGCGAGATGCCCGAACAATACTACACGTTCGACGGCCGACTCGCTTCCTTCCAGACGACGCAGCCGGTGGCACGACGCGGCTCAACCGTAAAAGGCAAAGCTCCCAAAGCGCTTGCATGGCCACACAAGCAATTGGATGCGGAAACTGTACGCGCCTATCCTGACGATGTCATTCGTGACTGGGTGGCGGGAATGCTGACTTCTGGCGTAGTTTGCTCGCGCCGGATTCTACTTCGCGCCGACGCCCCATTTCCCCGACAACGCGGTGTGCTTTTTATGCTGCAAGAACGTCGATGGCTGGGAAGAGAACGACAACCCGTTCGAGGAGCACCTGCGCCTATCGCCGCACTGCGGCTGGGCAGTCGTGGCGGGCATCGAGACGAACCTGGGCGATTACGCCTTGGACGATCCTACCAGCCCCGAGATGATCGAGGCGCGGAAAGCCACGTTTGGAGACAGGTGGCCGCACGACGGCAAGAGAGGCTGGAAGTGCAAGACGAAGCAGGTACGCTCCCTCGCCGTGTCATCTTCTGGCTTTCCCTCCAGTCACCCATCGCCCCTGACTGCCCTTGATTGCTCCTAACTGTGATCATCGCAGCTCGTCGATGCCGGCTGGAAATACACACCTACCCTGGACTCGGACGACATGGCGACCTGTGCGTACTGTCAGCTGGCCCTCGACGGGTGGGAGCCCAAGGACAATCCCATGTGAGTACATCATCCATCAGTCTCCATACAAATTCTTAGCGCCCTCTTCATTAACCTGCCCTACAGGGACGAGCATTACCGGCGATCTCCCGAATGTCCATTCTTCGTCCTAATCAATCAATACAAATCTGCAGCACCGGCTAAGAAGAAGGGTCGAGGCAAGGGAGCTAGGTCCTCCAAAGCATCGCGCCTTTCCACGCAGTCTGTTGCAACCGCAAATTCAGATACCACGTCACTGCTTGAACAACCCGCCGATCACGACGATAGTGTCCTTACCACCGCGTCCATTATGACACAAGGCGGTACCAAGCGCTCGAGGGCCAAAAAGACCACTACTTCCAGAGCAAAGAAGTCCAGGGCGAAGAAAGAGGAGGCCGTCGAAGTACATGAAGATCCTTCTGATATACAACTAGAAAACGAGGATGTAATGCCCCAAGAAGAGGAACCACTCCACATGGAGCCAGAGAAGATTCCTCAGAAGCCTGTGCGAAGCCGTAAACGCACGAGCGATGCGGTGGAAGACTCGTCGCTCACTACAGCAGAAGCCCCGGCTCCCAAGAAAAAAGCGACGCGGGGAAGGGTAGCCTCCGCTAAGGTCGAGCAACCGGAGACCGATCACGCAATGTTCGACTCTGCACCGCCGGAGATAGACGATGTCGCAGTAGATGCTGAGCTAAAGGCATTAGAGACCGAGATGGCCGAGCTGGACGTCGAGCAAGCACAGACGCTCCAAGCCCCCAAGAAAGGCCGCCAGGCTGGGACCCGTAAGGCATCTAAACAGACCACAAAAAGGTCGAAAACAAAAGCGCCTATAGAACCTGCTCCAGAACCCGACCCTACAGCGGAGGAGTCCATGGATGAGTTAGCCGAGGGCCACGACATGAGCGTCATGAGCAATGCCACAGTCGTCCGGACCAGCTTATCATCAACTTCGGCAGCACCTAAGAAGCGTGGTCGGCCCAGCAAGAAATCGGTGGCAGCCCAGGTGGAGTCGCAACCCGAGCCAGCCGCTCCATCGAACGCAGAACCAGAAGTTGAAGTCAGCCGTATCGACTTTGCTGAGCCTGTGTCTCCTGTTCTTCAGGCAGCGACAGCACCCAAAGTCTCTAGGAATCCTCCCCCCTCGCGTGATAAGTCTTTGCCGCCGCCACCGCCTCCTGAGTCAGTGGAGATGCAGCGACCAGTAACGCCAGAACCCATCACCTCACCACCTCCAATAGCTAAGCAGGCTACTGTTTCACCACCCCAATCATCACAATCCTCCGATGCAGAAAATCAGCCTCCATCATCCAAACCTTCGAATACAGCCAAGAGCACCCGAGTCGCCTTCACACCTGCCGCTGCAACCCCAATACGGTCATCGCCATCTAAGCGCAACGTCATTTCTGGACTTCAGAGTACCCATGCATGGACTGCTGTGGATGTCGACATGATCTTGGATGAGTTGGACAAAGAGAATGCTCTGTGCACCAGCCGGTTCGTGAAACCCGGAATAGATCTGACGAGCCCAGAGAAGCAGATGACGGTTGAGGAGTGGATCTACCACAACGCTGAACAAGTTGAGAAGCAATTGAAGCATGAGTGCGAGGCCATCGTCACGGCCTTCGAAAAAGAAGGGACAAAGGCCATGCAGGCGCTAGAAGGCATTATTGTAGACTGAAATGGGATTCAAACCGAAGGCGTCTGGCATATTTGGGCGCTTCAAATGATTTGAACGAGTTGGAAATTGTAGCTATTCACGCGCTAATGAGATGAATGGGTATCGGTATTATGTTTAAGAATTGGTAATGCTTCCTGGGATTATACGATTTATGGGTGAGGTGCGGTTCTCATGCGTAATGACGGGAAGAAGTAGAAGGGAATAGTATAATAGGTATTACGAGCATACCCATGAATTAATTTCTCGGCCTCGGACTTTTTTTGTACGGAAAGCCGCAAAGTCGCATTTTTAACCACTGCGACAATTTGGGTCGGAGTGATATGTATCTACCTACTTACTCACATATGACCCTATACATCCTGTGCTTACTGCAAATCTCCTGTTCATCGTATTAAGTTACACCTTACAACTCGCGAAGTAAAGCTAGATAGGAACGAACGCCTTGGTCGTTCTGACGACGGGGAATTCTGACGTAGCGGGACTTCATTGGTCTCTCTCCTGCTCTGCCCCTCTTCCCCCTCTCTTCCCCCCAGACTTGTATACCTGCCTGGTAGGGTATGATAAACTGGCCACTTGGTCTGACTACGTTTCTCAGGTCTGGTGTGGCCCGTCAGAGTGTCCTTGATGATATTTATCTTCTGAGGCGCTGGTCCACACACAGCCTTCGTTACATCTGGCCGTGCGTATTTCGGACTGGATATCATAGAGTATGATACGCAGTGGACTCGCGTACATTTCATACGAGAACGAGAGTCGAAAAGTCGTTGTAGACTAGGCGCATGAGTCCAGTGACAAAATTCTCTTCCTCGTATTTGTATGGTTTTGCAGTTGGGAGACCCGTAGTCGATATACACTTGAATGGGATCCCGACACACGGTCTTGATCTTGGTTGTTTTCATCTACTGTAGACTGACTGATGTCTAGGATATATTAGATTCAAAGCTCGTAGTATCGGTGGATGTATGACACCTTGCCCTCGTCATCGAGGCGGGCGACCAAAGGAATTTGGCAGCCGAATTTCTAATTTCTATGATTATCCCAGGTTTTCGTACCTGTAACACCCTACCTAGCTAGACGATGCCGCATGGAAGAGATGTAGCAGTGTCGAAGCTATGGCGGCTAATAAATGAATAAGAAGAAAGTTTATGGGATAAGGGCTGCTGTCCATGCACGTGTTAGTTCAAAAGAGCGAGAAAGTGATGGAGCGGATGGTGACTTGTTAGAGGGTCTATCATATATCGAATTTACATAATTATTGCTTGCGTCGTGTATCACCAGCGTCCATCCACAAACCCCTCGTGCACATTATGATACGGCTTCCATGACTCGAAGCAATAAGTATAGTCATTTCTCACGATAACACTAGCCCATCACCAGATCCCAGTTCGACAAACTCATAACCAGCCACTTCATTATCGTCTTCTCCCCCCTTGGCAGCCCCCTTCTCTCCTTCTCTCCTCACCGCATCCGTAACCGACCACTTCGTCCGTCGAAGCAGCAGCGAGACGAACCCGCCCCCCTTCTTGACCTCGTCATGCGTCGCAACCCAATATTTCGCACCCGCCTCCCGCGCAGCGGCAACACCATTAACAGCGCCCAAGTTCAGCTGTTTCGTCATCCAAAGCCGGATGTCATCCAGGCCATGCAAGAGGGCAAGCGTCCGAAGCCCTGCGTCCTTCACCCCAGCGAGAGCGCCGGGCTCGATTCCGTGGGGCGAGTATATGACGCTGTACGCTTCCTCTGCAGACGCCCACGCCACGATGAGGGCAGAGTGGTAATACAGGGCATTCCCCGGCGTGACGACGCGCCCTACGCCGACCCAGGGCGGCAGCGGTGCGCGGCTGAGAGCGGCACGCCAGTCTTTCGTCCCGGCGGCTACGAAGGGGGGCATCTCGACCACGGCGTCGAAGTGCTTCCATGAGCGGACGAGCTTGGCGGCCTTGTCGGGCGCGAAGACGGGCGTGCTACGTGGTAGCTCGCGCAGCGTCGCCTCGTGGCAGTGGTCGGTGAACTCATGCGAGATGGCTACGACGTCGACGTACGAGTCCCCTCCCTCTGCCGGCGCGGCGCCGTTCTCCAGCTCGCGCACCAGCCCGTTGAGCTCGTCGATCGTCTGCACGCTCGGCGCTACCACGTGCCACTGGATGGAGAACCATCGGCCGCCGTCGGACTGCGGACCTTGCAGCCACGGGTCCAACAGCACGTTGAAGCGGCTGCGACCGGGTGGTCGGGGTGCGCCCTCGGGATACGGGAGGTGCAGGAGCCAGGTCGTGTCTGCGTTGAGATGTGTGAGGATGGGGTGGGGACTGCGCCAGGCCGCGGCGAGCGCTGCTCTGTCGCTGATGTGCAGTGTTGTTGTTGGTGTCCCGGTGGTGGCAGACGGCGGATCCGGAGCGGCTGCTTCTTGGCGGCGGCCTTGAGACGGTGGGGTTTGTGTGGTTTGTGTGGATGATGTCTCCATTGCGGGCGGGTGCTACCGTATTTGAATTATGATTTCACGGGTGTTTTTGACATGGATAGGATGTGAGTCTGACATCTCTTTCTAAGAGTCATTATTTTCATTTGGGGGAGACGCTGAAAGGACTGCTGGATACATGGCTTCTCCGATTCCCATGACGAGTTATACTCTGGGGATCCATAGATCGTGGCTGCGATGATTTAGCTTGATTTCCTATGATTGTAAGTCATCTTATACAATCTTATTACATCGTCATCATTACGGCCAATATCCGTCCAAGTTTACGTGTTGTCCGATTCCTTGGGCTTGTATATATTTGCAATTTACAGTAGGGATAGTTTAAGTGGGCGAAGAGAATCTGCCGAGTACCTGGACGCAGCCCGCCTCCCCTCTGTCACCGACCAAGACTAAATAAGATGGAAGGGAGAACTCTGTACTCCGTACCTACCTCTGTACCTATGCTCTGCACCTCGCTCTCTACAAGCGACAAGCGGCATGGTGGTTACACACTATAAGTGGTTATTACACTACCTACATAGTAAGTACCATAACAGATAAAGCTGCATATAGGTATGTCTAATGATCATACTACTTAGGCTCATAGCAGCATATCAATCGGGTATGAGAAAAGGCATTATAGAACGTGAACATATTAGGGAAGATCGAAGCCATTAGGGCCGGTCAAGTTTTGATGGAGGAATGCGGTACAATATTCGAACCAGTACAGCTATAGGCGTCATACCAGTACGAGAGATCTGGACCACTGACTGATTTGGACCACTGAGTGATAGAACATGTTAGCTAGGTAGTTTTTAGCTATTTTTCAAAGTTCTTCCGCCTTTTATGCGAAGAGCGTTTATAGGGAGGTATTTAAACCTTGAAAACTAGCCGGAATAGGCTCACGTCCCCCTAATATAAGCCATACTTATAACCTACGTTGAGTGTGTGCCCTGTGTGTGCTGTAGAATCTAGGGGGCAATTCTACAGCAACCTTGGAACACTTTCTAAGAAACCCGCCCTTCGCCCCCACCGTGGTTACAGATCAAACGACCATTCACCTCTTGGCATCTAATTATGTTAGGAAATATATGAGGCGTTAATAATAAAAAAAGTGTTTGTTAAATGATTTTTTTGCTAAGTTAAAACCAAAAATCACACCCTCGTTCATTCCCTGTCCATCCATTTACACCCGATTTATAGTGCTACGAGCTACGAGCTACACTTCAGCAGCTTTCTCTATAAACTAGGAGGGCTTGTCATCAGGACCATTATTTCGGTATTAGTCACCATGATGGCGACGATAACGAATAGCAACGTTCGTCTCTTAGCAGCCCTTGTTGACTCCAACGACGAAGAGGAGAGCGAATATCGCTTTTTGGTCGATGAGGAGCATGTGAAGTATATCACCGTCGACCCGGGTGTATTTCCAAAGGACGATCGGACCTTTGCGCCCGTACTCATTCCTATGCTGCCACCTTCCCCCCCCGGTAACTGGAACGAGGGTGACATCTCTAAGGATCCGCTTACGCAGCACCCAGTTTTCTGTCGTGTTACTCATAGCGACCTCCCTGGAATCCGAAATATCTGGTACGACAGGCGGATCGACCATCTCGCGCTAAAAAGGCTGAATCGAGTGCGACAAAATATCCACCACGTTACATGCCCAGCTTTCAACTTTCCGGTGCTCGTTAAGTTTGCCGAATTCCCCTGGCAGATGCCGTTCTTTGAGGCTGAAACCACTGCATACGAATGGATTGAGGGTAAAGGAATTGGTCCCAGATTCCTTGGCCACTTAACGGAGGCCGGTAGGGTCTTCGGGTTCGTTATGGAAAACATCGACCGCGCAAGGACGGCGGAACCCCAGGATTTAGCAGCCTGTCAACGCATTCTGGCGAAGCTGCACGCGCTTGGAATAAAGCATGGCGACATTAACAAGCATAACTTCCTTATAAGAAACGGTGAGGCGGTCCTTATTGACTTTGAGACGGCGCGGAAATGCAGTGAGAAAGCGGAGCTTGAGTCCGAGTATAAACACCTGGAGTTGTTGTTAAGAGATCCTTCCCGCAGAGGTGGGGTAGGAATTCCTGTAGCAAGCGACCATATTCCTGGCTGACTCCCCGTTGAGCACCGGGTAGATAAACACTAAAAAGCTGCTTTATGATCAAACTTAAAAATACTCTATCTTCAGTTTGTGCTATTTATACCTACATACTTCCAAAAAGTTAGCGTTCTATTGTTACGTAATTATTGCATTATTAACTTGCTAGATTACATCCACAGGCATATTAGCAATGACGTAAGGTCGTTCTCGTTGACTACCCTCGCAGTGGACAATCGCCCTCAACCCCCTGAGAATGACCAAGAGTGAATTTCAAACTTCATTAACTCTACTGAGTCGAAATTTGGCAGAATCATACACATAGAGGATATCCAATCCCAATTGATCAGTTGCCTCGGTGAGACCCTAGATATGTCAGACTCTCTCTTCTTTTCCGGTCATAGTGGTACCCAGTTTCACAACATCGGAACGGGCACCCTTTCTCCTTCTCTGGCCTCTCTTCCCTCTCAGATTGTCGAAAGGGTTATCTTCATATCCACTATCAGCGAGTATTGGATCTTGGAAATGCAGAAGATTTCCAAGACTCGGCATACGTGCTCAAAAAGGATTCGAACATCCCTCGCAATGTCCTAAGAGGTGCTAATTATTTCCTTTTTTAAACAGTTAGCCGAAGTTAAAGTATCAGGTTAAATTCTTTTTATTAACAATGAATATAAGTACAAGGATTATAGTTAGAGAGCACCAAGGCAAATGACTAGGCTACACCTAGCAGCATTTTTTGGTCTAAACAACGTCGTGGCGAGTCTACTTGGGGATTGCAGCGCGGATGTGAGAGATGGCAACAGCTAGACACCGCTCTCGTGGGCGGCTGAGTACGGGCACGCGGCCGTTGTCAAGCTGCTCCTGGACATGGGGAAAATGGATTGATGCTGCTGGAGTAACAGCCCTTCAACATGCAGCACTTCATCACCATGATGTGGTTGAACATCTGCTACTCCACAGTAGTGCTTCTGTTCTTCAAGGCTTCTATGGTCTTCAACAACTTTTAATAAAAGTTGTAGGGAATTGGTATCTTCCCTCCGCGGTCGGATATCTAATTTGGTCGTAGCATTCTATTGTCAGGTTTGGTAGTTCCAGAGTGAATAGAGCCTTGAAGCAGTCACATAGCAGGTAGGTGTAAGGGGTCAATAGCCATAGGGTAGGTGAAGTTGGTCAATTGGCCCCTGGCCTTCCAATATCTAAGGGGGGAAACCCCCCTTATATATACGTAAGGCCACTATATCCACTTTGGTGACTAATACACCTGACATCTATAATGTAGATAGCTTTAGAGCATTCAACCTTTTTCATGGAAAAACTTGTCTTGTTTTGATAACAATGTAATTACTATATACGAATGAGCATATTATCTTACTACCTTTGCTAAAAAGGGCCGAAGGGGGGGGAGGGTGGTGAATTTATATTAGTTCTTTGTTTAGGTGCTTTGACATGTTTCCGAACAATCCCATTGTTTAAATAAGTAAACCAAAATGCGTGGCAAGACCTTGAGCTAACGATAGAAGAAAACCGTTTAGCAGACCGTTTCTTTATGCATAAATTACCGAAACAAAACCGGAAAAACTCAACAAAACCTACAAAACCTATACAGCTTAGAGGTAAAACAAAGAGTATTAGCAAGTACAATAATATAGTAATATAATGGCTGATCAGTGGTATAAATTAAACGAAAGTGCTGTATTGTCTTCGACTGTAAAAAGAGGTGCTATTTTAAAAGCTGCGCAAAAGCAACGAAAAAACTATGATTGTCGTACGTGGGCGTCACAGAGAAGGCAAGGCTTCCGAAAACAACGTATATTGTACTGAAAACTAAGTGTGAGGAGAAAAGAAAAGCTAGGTACGAGAGTAGTGTGGCAGTTAGATGTGGCTTAGTCTATCTGCTAGCCACCTTCCTTAGTTATCCAATCTGTGTTTGCGCAAATGTAAACACTAGTACTTTAATTAAGTGCTTTTTAGCTTTAAAAAAATAGCTTTAGGTACCGTATTTGCTTACAGTAGCACTTCCGCCTCGTCTCGTAAGCATGAGATCGTCAGCTGCAGCCACTCGATGCACGTGTGAGACGTGTAAAACTCAAAAAAAGAAAAAGTGGAGGGGGGGAAGACAGTTCTGGGGCATTCAGAGGAAATGGAAGAAACAGGGGAAAAAAAGAAAGAAACAAAAGAGGGCATGATTACCGAGATGGAGTGGATTTTTTGTGAGGCGCAGACACCGCTATTCACCTGATCTCGGGTGACAGGCTTCCTAAAATAAATACCGCAGTGCAACATATCGTTGCAGCGGGGGTACTTCTTGCTTCCATGGTAGTGCTTTGCGGCATTGGATGCATGGGGGTAACTAACTGGGAATACCACCCATGCTCTACATCTCACTCGTCAGATCGTTACATTGTTTTCTCCAAGTACAGTAGGTACTCTCCATGAAAACTGTAATAGTACGAGACATGACCTATTGGTAGGGAGCGGGAGGCTGCATGTCAGAGTCACATCTCTTTCGAGACACCACTGTGATTGTGTCTCACTTCACCACTGGGAAATACCTGATCGTTCATTCCCGTCACTCACTAGAATCAGCCTACTGTACTGTTCTCTCTCGACATTGTACTCGCCGACCCCATAAACATGTTCCCGACGCCCTGGACGGTGGATCTTTGAGAGACCACTGTCGACAGCTTCACGTCCCGTTCTCCTGCCACAGATCTTGCTCGATGCACAGCTCCTCTCCGGGAGCGAGGAACAGACAGTCATGAACTCGATAAAAAACGACCTCCCCATGGCCATGACCATGGCCGCCTTCGCCGGCATCTCCTTCTATATCGGCGCCGAGCTCAACGTGCTGCTTTTCCTGTTCTTCAAACGACGGCGGGGACTCTACTTTTGGTCGTGCGCCCTCGCGAGCTGGGGCATCATAACGCAGACTCTATTCATCATCCTCGCCGATTTCGAGATCTGGACCGACTTGAAGGGCTCTATCACCTTCATCTACCTCTCCTGGATACTGATGGTGGTGCCGCAATCATGGGTCCTGTACTCGCGGTTATACCTCCTCATGCAGCATGACAACATGTTACGATGGGTGCGAGCTGCCTTACTATTCACCTCGATTGTTTTCGGCTTCACCACAATCCCTCTCGGTATCCTTACAGTATGTTGACTGAACCTACCACCCATGCAGGCTATAGCCCTTTTAGGCTACGACGACTGACTCCATGCGCTCGTAGCAAACCGTGAAGCCCTCCCTCGAGCCAGTCAACACGGTCTGGGACCGTCTGCAAACCACCGTCTTCTTCGTGCAAGAGACCGCTCTTAGCATTATGTACATGTGGCAGACGCGGAAGCACCTTCGCGATATTTCGCCTCTGCTTGAACAGTCGCTCTCCTCCATCGATTCGGCCACGACCAGAGCGAAAACCAGCAAGACCAAGACGATGCTCCAGCACCTCTTCTGGATCAACGTGTTGATCATCAGCCTCGACATCGCCCTCCTGGGCGTGCAATACGCGAGTCTCTTCTACCTGCAAGGCGCCTTCAAGCCCGCCATCTACGGCGTGAAATTGAAGCTCGAGTTCGTCATCCTCAACCGTCTCGTCAAGAGCATCTCCAACCACACCGTGAGCACCCTGGGCAGCGACATCCGCCACGGTTCCGGGTCCGATGCTGGGGCGGTCAACGATAACCGCCAGTGGAATGGCCAGCGGCCCAGTTCGGTGACCGAAGAGGAGCGGCAACTAAAGACGAGCCCACATGTGGCGCACCAATCCAGCATAGAGTACCTGACGGAAATGCGGCCGCTGCATATCGCCTAGGCGGAGAGGTAAAGAGACCAGGGATGAAGGAAACTATGACGATACCTATACGACAATAATGCTACAGGGGAAAAGGAGTACGGGGCGTTGAGTCTTTTTCATTGGCACACGGGCCGCAGGAGGCGCATACAGGTGAGGTGTACGGTATTATGGCATGTTCTGGACAGTTGTCTTGGGTTTCAGCGCTTTTCAGCTCATATGATTTTCCCTTTTCCTTTTTTTCTTTTGTTCTTTGTTCCTTGTTTTAACTTGGCTCGTAAAATACCCTTTAGCGACATCATGGGGGGTCGGGAAGGAAAGTTTTCATCTACCTATATTGACATAGGATCACTATTTGTTCTTCTCTATAGATATCTTCGGTATCATAAAACCGATGGCATTGGGACTTATTGTCTATGTACGATGGACAATCATCACACTGTTTGTTCAATGCGTTGTTTTTCAGACGGCGAGACTCATAGCCAGCCACTTCGTGTACACTACATACGTAGTACAGTACATAGCCCGTAAAGGGGATGCGGAGTGGACTAGGTACGCTAAGAAAAATAAACTAGCCGCCTGCGGAACCCCCCAGCTCAAGTACCTAGGTAATGTCGAATGAGGTTTATCGTCCGAGGGACTATCCGAGGACCCGCCAAGGCAGGAAGCGCACCTACTATAGATCTTACTGTAATTCGTCCAATCCCGAAGCGGAACCCCGTCGTGACACGTCCTGTGCATGTAGTAGTGTACTTAGTATGGCCGGCCGAGCCCGCCGAGCAGGGGTTCTGACTGCCGATCGCCAGTAAACGGTAAGGGTTAGCGAGCATGTGACATGTTGGATTGAATGACTGGTGGACGGGCTGGCTTACGGCAGTAGACGCCCTGTGACAGGAAATGCACCCAGCCGAGCCAGCCTACTGTACCCTAGATGGTCCTTTCGTCCTGTGTCGCGCTGCGCTGCAACTCCGATGGCCATTGGAATTAATAGGTAGACAGTATTCTGACCGTAACCCGTCACCTACCTATAGGAAGACCAAGCTTCGAAACCCTCCACGCAGCCAAGGTTTCACTGCCGCGGATCAGGGTATCATTTGAGGCCTGCACGAGTGGGTGAGTGCCCCGGATCGACACGGATCTTACAGTATCGATCATGTCGCTCCTCCGGGCGTTATTGGCAGCCTGTGTCACCGTCGCAGTGGCGACCCAGGCGTGCGGTGATGCCCGTTTGTCCCCCTCCACGACGAGGGCCCAGGAGATCATCGACAAGCTAGGCCTGGCCCCCAATGTGGAGGGGGGCTACTATCTCGAGACGTTCCGGGACCCGCGCCTGCTCCCTGGCAGCAACCGCTCCGTCAGCACGGCCATCTACTACCTCCTCGAAGGCCCGGACGTCCCCGCCGTCTGGCACCGCGTGGATGCCGCCGAGGTCTGGCACTGGTACGCCGGCGCGCCTCTGACCCTGGACATCTCGAGCGACAACGGCACGCCTACGCGGAGCCATGTCCTGGGCCAAGACCTGTTCAGCGACCAGCTGCCCCAGGTCGTGATCCCCGCGAACGAGTGGCAGCGCGCGACGAGCCACGGGAACTGGACTCTGGTGGGAACCACAGGTGAGTCTTTCCAGGTTTATGTTTCGCGATACCTACCGTACTGGTTTCGCATACACCTTCATGCATGCATGCATATATACCATGGAGTCTCTCCCTTTTCCTCGTTGGGCAGTATGCGTGAACCTCTGTAACTGACGTACCGCAAAGTCGCCCCCGCGTTCGTACCGGAAGGCTACGAGCTGGCTCCGGACGGCTGGGAGCCCGACGGTGCTTAGGACATGATGTCTCTCATCTTGGTGCCCGAGGAGTAACGGGGGGGGGGGGGGAGGCGATCCAATGATTACGCGAACATTTTGCGTTGACCGTGCGTGATTTGAGGGTGGCAGCATGGCAGCCCGCTGGCAGTAGGCAGGCTGCCTGCCTGCTTTTCGGCCTATTTCCTGAGCTGGGAGAGTCGACGACGGCCCACGTGTAGTTGATACCCTGGTGCTTTATATAGGTAGCTCTTTCTTCTAAAAGAAAACATCATGTTCGGGGTTACGTTGCGGAAAGAAGTGTAGTGGTATAATCAATACCTTGTATACAAGTGTTTTGGTGGCAGCCATTAATTTAGCCACCGACTTGTATTTCCCATGATATTTTCACATATCATATGATACAGGTATGTACTAGGTAGGCACCGGCATACCCATTAGCTCCCACGTACCTGCTAGGATATAATATACAACCTGACAGTAGATGCTCACCAATGCCGACGTGCATGTCCATATTGCTTGGTAATATCATCTCAGTATTTACTTATCCTGTACGTTAACAAACAAATTTGTGTGTAAATGAACAATCACTCACGCTACATTACCTAGGTCTGAATCATACTTGCAAGTTGTATCTGCCAGACCAGTTCCAAGTCACGGCAGGCAAACCCCAAGATATATTGTCCCTGCCGCATCCAACACTCGACACAAGTATTTGAAATGAATAAATATGTATCGAGATAGGTAGTGGAGTTCATACTTCTTTCATCTAGCTATTTATATCTCTCCAGCGTCTTGGCACATATATTGTTACTAAGATGAATGCATGGCGCTTGGTAGAGCAACACTGCGCGCTTGCAAACCGACTTTTATTCCGAATATCTGGCTCCCCTTTCCCAAGCGAGGCCATCGTACAGTTTTTTATAGCCAATGACCTTCAGGTCTGGACTATGGAAGGCACCGAGTACGTTGTAGCAGCGGTAGTATAGAGATAGATGTTAGCCAATACTAGTTACTACCTCGTCTATTACTACAGGAGACTTTTGGTCTATAAGTACCTAATATAAGTTTCTCATAGGAGATTGCTCAATAAAAAGCTAAGATACCTGAGCGAGAGAGCTTGCTGCTCGAACGCTCCTTTGTGGGATCCTCTTGCAACCTTACGGCCATCCTGTATACAGGTCGAAGCCGAATGAAAGGGAGCTACAGAATAAACCGAAATCCAGGACGGGCAAAAAGAAATATCATCTTTTACATGTGCTATCTGATTGAATATACGACCGCGCTGGTTCTGTTGTACTAGAATCGCAGAGTAGACCACCATATCGACCTTGTCTGCGCCGCTAAAGAACCGTTCCAGTAATAAATACATTCTAATTCACCGACTAACTCCTTCGTCATCATGAACTCAGATATCATATACTCTATGTCGTGTCTAGTTTGTATTCTGTGTATCGGTACCTGATTCCATCACTATAGCTTTTTCGCGTGAATCTGCCCATACCTTCTTCTCACGCCTGAGTCCTCTCCGAGTCCATATAACGGTTATCGTTGTCCAAATGACGAAGAACACTAGTGGCTCTCCCCATCCTAACCTCTTCTGTTAGCAATCAAGCTCCATGATAATCCAATTGATTTTCTATTGTCTCGAAGAAAATGATGGTACTCACCAACACCGTAGGCAACCTCTTGCGATGGGATTACCCATACAGCAGCAAGAGTCCCAGCCCCGCTTATGACAGATCCGACTCCCCAGAACCAGTTCAACTCGGCGATGAGACGTCTGAAAGCCTTGCTCGCCTTATATCTCTCTAGAAGCCTGCGACGGAAGGGCCGCGCACCCCCGCCGTCCACGCCCACCACGTCCTCGACGGCAGTCAAAACGTAGGGCGGTTGGGGTGCACCCTTCGGGATGGAGCTGACCTTGCAAGCCGTCCTCATTCCCAGAGAAGACATGGCGCCGGTGACAATGCACAATGTCCCGGCGCCAATGAAGAAGATGGGGACGGGAATGGCCAGCGGTCGGACCAAGGGCTCGTTCGGAATCGAGGATCCGATCAAGATACCAGTCATGAGCGTATAACATATAGAGAGCGTCCAATGCGTGAAGTCGAAGCGCCAACGCGTGCCATCGAGAGGACGGTATTTGTCGTTCTTGTGGATCAGGCGCCAAGACCGGTGGGCAAACTCGAGCCCGGATATGAGGCCGAAGAAGGAGGTGATGATGGCGAACACTGGAGTATCAAAAGAGTCAGTGTATCCGTCTCGTCCCAAGCAAGACGCCCGGCGGTGGACAGAGGGGCGCGGGTATGGTACTCACGGATTCCATGCCGGAGGTTGGTTGCAAACCAGAGGGGGTAGAACAGGACGAGAGGCAACACGCTGCCCTCGAAAATCAGAAGCCCCGACACCACGAAGAGCTTCAGCTTGTGGTCCATCAGGCGGTATTCCAGACGCGGCAGACCGGGGAGGCTCCCGTACTCGTCCCGGGTCCCCGACATGCTGCGCCGCGCCGAGCACACGGCGCTCCCATACTCGGGCGCCCCGTTGCTTCCCGCCATGTTTTCGGAGTCGCTGCTTGATTCGGCCATACTGGCCTTGCGGGTGTTGTTCGACCAGTATGGGTTGGGAGAATAGAATGCTGTATAAAGATGAGGAATAGTGATGACGATGCTTCGCTCACTGTCAGAAATGATGCGAGTGGAAAAGTAGGTGAGAAACGGGAAATGGTGCTAAAGTCGGAAAAGCCCACTGGTCAACACAATATGACCCTTATTCTTTTTTTCCTTTTCGTTTCTTTTTGTTGTAGACTGAGATGTCCTTCCAGAGAGCCCACTTGACGTGGAAGCTAAGGACGAACTGAAGAGGGAGGAATAATTTTCGGTATGTCAGCCGAGACAACGCCAATGCAGCAAGCACCTACTAAGTAGGTAAGTAAGTAAGTAAGTAAGTCTACTAGGTTAGCTAATGCTTGCTGTCACTGACGGACGCCGAGAGCACAGAACACCTGGTCCTGACGCGTAGCCAAGCCAATGGCCGCTTCCTACCAATGACGTAGCGCAAAATTGACGATACGATACGACGGCCTTTAGTCCCATGCACTCATACCATATCTGTATTTCTTGCAAATATTATAGTGCATCGATCGATTGCCAAAACGCATTGCTTTCTTTTGAGTTTCCCATAAGCCCTAGATAACCTGCTGTAACTCGCCGTCTGAAGCGGTTATCTAGATCACAATCTCTACCCATTATAATGACGTTTGTACCCCACTAAACCCGGGAAGACTTGTATAACGGGATGACGTCAAAGCCAAGCCCTGCTGTAGTTTAATCCAACTAAATGAGGTAATGTAGGTAAGATTCTATGCAAGGTTTCGATACCCTACCGTGGAAAATAGTTTGATGCCGCGCGCCTGAATCTATGTACAATCTATGTACCTAATGTAAAGATCTATGTATGCCCCGAGTTTCTGCCGGAGTATTAATTCACTTGAACCTAAGTAGAGCTTCTATGGCTACCTAGGTATGGTATAATGCCCTACTCCTACTATTTCGACCCGCCCACAACCGCTAATCTAGTTAGTTTGTGAAGCTGTATACCGAGTACGCCTCTAAGAAGGAAATGTACCGTCTATGAAATGGCATCTGAGTAATACGATTGAAGAATATTGAAAATATTGAAGACATCAATCATGACGTGTCGAGACATCTGATGGACATGTGACTAGGTTCTTTTTTTCCCCCCTTTAGGGCGGTCGCCCGCGCTAGTCATTCTTTTCCCTAGGTGGAAGAGGGGGAGGCGCTGGCGGTACGCGACGACGTCGTTCAAGCACAGGACGTACATCTTCGCCGTGGAAGATCCTCCACAACCGCGTGCAGCATTGCCTATATATATTTTCTGACCTGTAGGGCGGCTTGATTGGGCTGGGAGCCTTGTCCCAGCCGTGACGAACACCAGGCACCATGCAATAAAACATATGCTTTGAGATAGGCGGTTGCTCTAGGCGTCTAGCGAGGAACTCACCTTCGTTAAGGAGCATGTCCCATTCGCAGGTGAAGAAGAAGACGTTATCCGGTATGCTTCTGATGAGGAGCTCGTCGGAGGCTTTGTTGGGTGAGAGACATGGATCCGCCACATCCAACTCGGGAGGAAAGAGGTAGGATGCGTCAAAGAGATTGGTTAGCGAGGCCGGGAGCGTGGCATCGGGTCGCACTGAGCTGGCCCGTCTTTCCTCCCTGCTCAGTGTATAGTCTGTGATCGGGTAGAATGTGGCGAGGGCAACGATTTTATGCTGGGGAATCGGCATTGTCTGGTCGAGCAGATGTAAACGCATGGGTGCTGTGATCGCAATATTGCCTCCTGCCGAGAAACCCGAAGTCGCCAGCCGGTTCGGATCGATGCGCAAGTCTGCGGCATTCTGGATAACGTATAGAAGTGCATCGGCACCATCTTCTACGGCAGCCGGAAATGGATATTCGGGGGCGAGGCGGTAGTCAACCGAGATGAACACAGCTTTGCTCTTCTCCGTGACGAAGCGCGCGAAGCGAGCATCGTCGGTCGCCGAGCCGATTGTGAAGCCGCCCCCATGAAAGTTAATCACCGCGGGCCACTTTGCGGTTGCCTCGTTCTTGTAGTAGTCTTCCGGGACATATATGTACAGCATAAACTCCCCCGGTCGACTCGATATCGTAGAAGTGACCGATCTCGTGAATGTGGGATTCGGCGGCCGCGGAGGTGCCAGGAAATGTAAGCCCATGCCTACGCATTGTAGATGCCT
The DNA here is from genome assembly GCA_022385695.1 of Xylaria arbuscula. Taxonomy (NCBI): domain Eukaryota; kingdom Fungi; phylum Ascomycota; class Sordariomycetes; order Xylariales; family Xylariaceae; genus Xylaria; species Xylaria arbuscula. The sequence goes on along the minus strand of MU279358.1, from coordinate 1,032,697 downwards.
CCACCAGGTTGCCGATACACGCAGGGAGAAGCGCGAAGGGGCAGGTCCTGTTTTGTCGCCAGCGACTCGCGGGTGGTCGGTTTCAGACAGACCGCCTGGTTCCAGCGCCCCAGGTGCCGGGACACCAGGCGCGGTTGTCGAGATGCCCTCGACAATCTCCATCTTAAGAAATGAACGCCCTGGAGGCTCTCACGTGGACGGTTCTGCAATCCCCCAGTGTGTGGGTCACTATTGTGGGAGCGTTGGGCGTCTCGTGTAAGCCCGCATGCCTTTGGAAGGCGGCAGGGATGGTAATACTGAGTAGCTGATGCCTCTCTTTGTGAAAGGCCAAGGTACAAAGTACATACTATATGTCAGAAGCTATATGTGAGAAGCAGAAGCGAACAGTCACAACAAATAGATTCGTTGGAACGATATAAGCGAAAGTATTGCAGGGGATCTACTGTATGGTTAGGTAGTCAAAGGATAGGCAGGCGATCAGATACCTGCTGGATTTCCTATACCTACCTCCTATGCAGGTGCGAGTAAGTTGTTTGCTATGGCTATGGCGCTTGCAGGCGCGTCGTCATTCTCACGAGAAGCTGAGAAGCTAGGTCGGGACTACTAAGTAGATCAAGCTTGGGGCTGACGAGTGCAGCACGGATTACCTCGATGGCTGAAAATGACGTCGATGCTCGGTGGCATTCGGGTGCTTTAAAAAAGATAGGTACCTGAACAGCTAACTACCTACATTGGTTGCGCTACCATAGTTTATCTGGTTATCGATCGAACCTAATCTATTCTGGACCATTTCTAATCTAGTACCTACTTCGTGTTAGGCATCTGATATTAGGTACTGGCTCACCTAAATAACGGAGTGCATATCTGGTACATCTTTATAATACTCACTGGTATAGAGTAGAGTGACGTCATCGTGTCTCGGTCAGCGATTCCAATACCCACGAGGTGCATGTGATATAGGCATGGGAAATCAGATTAATTATGCGATCTCGTACTATTGAACACGAACCGTGTTTTATGTATAACAACACTAGAGAGCTGCATAGCAAGATTCTGCCCGACGACAGGAACTCAACGATGTCGTCAGGTTCCGTCTAGGCGTCTCCACTAGCCTGTAAGTATACACTCTGTGTTGCCCGAAAGGGATACGGCCAGGAGAATGAGCCTTAATGATTGGCCCGGACGTGCAGAGTAGTAGCCTGCCGGCGCAAATGCTCCGCGCTAGAGCCGATGCCCGGGCGTACAAATTAATAGCAATGTCGTCACCATATCCTGACGTGGATGATGAAAACTGGTCTATTTTGGAAAGACGTAGAAGTCGCCCTGGAATAGGCAATAGGATTGACTGAACTGGTTAATACTTAGGGCCTTACTTAAGCCCGTGGGCAGCAAGTCATGGTCTAGTACTAACAGATAGCGGTCAGGACATCACATGCACAGCGAATATAGAGCGAAAAGAGCGAAAAAGAGCGAAGCAAGCAAACGGCAAACGCCGGTCGAAGCGAACCCAGTACAACCCAGTACAACCCAGTACTCGCGCCACCTGCACTCACTCACTACCTACCTGCATCACTACCTGCATCACTACCTGTACCACCGATTCAACCGAGGGTTCCTGCCAAGTTTCTTTATAAACTCTATTGAGCGCTGCCATTCTCTAAACCGCTTACTTCATCCGTCCGCCATATATGGTTTAACAGTTTGATACCTTCCTTATAACCTCGACCTCTTTGTCTCCCTGCACGCCCCAACTTGCGTGATCTGAACCACCAGAGCTTCTCCTGGTGTCCTTTCAGCGGAAAGGGCTCCCACCGCATTGCGTCTTTCATTGTTATTCACCACGACCACGCCCGCGCCCGCGTCGGAGCGCCCCCCGTCGACACCATGCCGGGCAAATTGAAGCAGCCGCTTCTCTACCTCAACCGCGTCATCGGCCACTCGTCAGCGAAGAACCACATCACCAAGCTGCACATGGGCAACACAGACGCTCTCGAGCACGACTCGGACTCGGACAAGAAACACCTCAAGTCCGTGTACGAGAAGAGAGCGAAAAGACAGTCCGCCCAAGAGGAGAGGAAATCCCTCCAGGCGAAGCGCCGACAGGAAGAAGCTGCTGCACGCGCCGCCGACGCCCCCCATATCAGTGGCAGCTATGGCACCGTCGACGAGAAGACCGTGCCGCCCTCGGAGGACATCTCCGGGCTGTCTGCATCACGAGTCGGCTCCACCGTCAGCTTCACCGCGCGCGTTCACCACACACGCAACATTGGCGCAAAACTGGCCTTTGTCGTCCTCCGCCAGTCGACGAGTACGATACAAGCAGTGCTCCAGGAGCGCGAGGGCGTCGTGTCGGAGCAGTTCGTGAGGTGGGCTGAACACCTGTATACGGAATGCATTGTCCATGTACAGGGTGAGTTGCGTGCCCCGCCCGAAAAGGTCAAGGCTTGCTCCGTCCATGATCTCGAGCTTCTTGTCGACAAGATGCACGTCCTGGTTCCCGTGGAAACCCCCCTACATATCGATGTGTTTGGGATGGACCAGATCGAGGAAAACCCGGAGACGCATGAGAAGCAGCTTGCAGCGTCGGGTCGGGTTCGGACTGCCAACCGCGTCGTCTTCTTGCGAACTCCTGCCATGCAAGGCGTATTTCGAATCCGGGCCGGCATCTGCAATATATTTCGCTCAACCTTGGATGACCAGGGATTTGTCGAGATCCAAACCCCAAAGCTCCAGCCTGCTGCTACCGAGTCGGGAGCATCGGTCTTCCCGGTGCAGTACTTTGGAAGAACTGCATACCTGGCTCAAAGTCCCCAGTTGGCCAAGCAGATGTCCATTTCAGCCGATTTCGGTCGAGTATACGAAATTGGTCCCGTTTTCAGAGCAGAAGACAGCAATACCCATCGCCATCTTACCGAATACACCGGATTGGACCTCGAGATGGCTATTCTAAACGATTACCATGAAGCTATGGACATCATCGACACAATGCTGAAGGCCATCTTCAAAGGTGTTTATGCTCGGTATCGCAAGGAAATTGACATTGTCAAGGAACGATTCCCTCACGAAGATCTGGTTTGGTTGGAAGAGACACCGCGTCTCACATTCAAGGAGGGTGTTCAGCTTCTGAACGGCTCTGGTTGGGTAGATGAGGATGGAAAGCCAGCTTCGGAAAACGAAGATCTTGCTACGCGGGCGGAAATTCGCCTGGGAGAACTGATCAAGGAAAAGTATAAGACAGACTACTTCATCCTCGACAAGTTTCCTACCTCGGCTCGACCATTCTATACCCATCTCGATAAGGACGATGAATCAGTTACGAATTCGTTTGATATCTTCCTCCGTGGCCAAGAAATTACTACCGGTGGCCAAAGAATCAACAATCCACAGCGCTTGGCTGAGAGAATGACAAAAGCCGGAGTGGACCCAGCGACTATGGAAGAGTATATGCAGGCCTTTGAATGGGGCGCCCCTCCCCATGCTGGGTGCGGTATTGGGTTAGAAAGAGTGCTGTTCCTTTTGTTAAATCTTGGTGACGTCAGGAATGCTTCATTATTTCCTCGCGACCCGAAATCGTTGCCTGCGAGAACCGTGGCCGCGGACGAATTACCCTTCCCTGAAGCCGACACCATTAAGTATGCATTCGAAGGAGAACACACGCACGTTCGTCTACCAGATCTAGATGAGCTCATCGTCAATTATGGCGATGCCACGAACACCTCATGGCTCGATGACCGTTATAAAGTCTGGCGAGACACGGAGACAGGAGCCGCTGTTGGGTATGCCGAAGAAAATGGCTACGCCCTGATCATGGGCAACCCACTCTGCGACACACGCCAATACCCAAGCGTCATCGGCTCATTCCTACGATATTTGAAGAAGAGCGAAGACTTGCGTCCTATTTGGCTGCTTGTCTCTGCCGAGGTAGAGGAGCTTCTCGGTTCGAAACTGGGTTGGAGGACCCTGTCATCTGTGGCCGAGGAACGTGTCGATACCCACAATGCTGCACAGGTTGCGAAGAAAGAGCGTCAGGCCAAGAACGCTGATATAAAAATACACTCGACAGCACTTGGGGAGCCTGTCCCCGATGACGTGCGCGCCAAATGCGACAAACGTATTCAGGACTGGAAAGATAGCCGGAAGGGTAAGAAGCAAGTACACATTACCGATGTTCAACCTTGGATCTCCATGCGACACCGTCGGTATGTCTGGGCCGAAGATAAACAAGGCGAGATTGTTGGTCTTGTGATTTTACATCGGTTATCACCCAAGCACGGTTACCAGATCAAATTCGCTCTCGACTTCCCCGGTTCTCCGTCTGGAAGCATAGAAGCATTGATCGCCCAATCTCTCCGCCTGCTGCAGTCATCAGGTGTTGGGAACGTCACTTTTGGCGTTGGCGCCATGGAAGAACTTGAGGTCGGGCATAACCTCAACGGCATCAAGGCTAAAATACTAAGTCACACGTACAAGACAGTTGCGCAGTCGCTGAAACTTGGCGCCAAAAGCGAGTTTCGAGAGAAATTCGGCGTTAAGAACGATCCTGTGTACATCTGCTACCCGTTCATGGGCTTGGGTGTCTCAGGCGCGAGAACGCTGATCAAATTCTTCGAAGATGAGGTGTAGGAAGTCCAAGGTCGACGAAGAAGTGAAGATAGATGTCATCCAACTGTGAGGGATGTCGGCTTAATCATGATGTTATTGGGCTTTTTCTTCAGCGCGATCTGTAGTTGCTTTACCGCCGGATCGCATGTTTAATGTAACTCACTCAGCGCACCAGGTGTATTTCGGCGAGCTCTCTTTGCAGTTTTGATATACCCATATGGAGGTAGAGTTAGTCATTGTATCTCTTCTCTATTTAGGATTAGATAGAACATAAACTAATACTCATTTCAATATTGAGATTGACTAATGCCCTCTAGATCTATTGATTGTGACCAACACCGCACGCTGAACCCAACTTGTCGAGTTGGCCGGTGACAACCGCCCGACACCAAATCTAGATTTTCCTGCAATAACATTTATTTTCCTGATACCCCACGCTCTTTGTAACCTTGACCGTCGAAATTATCTATGTTGCATGTATTATACTAAGTTCGTCTCTGCTCCTCTTTGTCGGCTTTCCAACCAACGGCCTATCTATCAGTCCTCCTTCCGGCTAAGGCGTTTCAAAGGCTTCTTCAAGACGTCGACGAACTTGCCCAGAGCACCGAAGACATAGCCGAAGCCGAAGCTCCAGCGGCGGATACGGACCGTGTAGATGAAGAAATATACAAGGGCCCAGTTGGAGATGCAGAAGGCGAGGAAGATACCGAAATCTATTGGGGGTGGGATGGTAAGTAAGTAGTTGATCATTTGAACGAATGGGGGAAAGAAAAACTACAACTACAAAGAAAGTAAGGAAGAAAAAGGAAAGTACACATACCTCTCCATTTCTCGCTGGCATCGATATTGAGCGTGGCGAGATAGTCGTTCCCGCTGCTGTAAGGGCAGTATTGGCAGTCGGCGCGGGCGTCTGGGTTGAGCAGGTAGCCGCCAGCAGAGGAGGCGTAAGCGCCGGCGTACTCCTGGCAGGTCTGGCCCCCTGGGGCGTCGAAGCGGGCCGTCTCCGAGACGTCGCACTGGACGGGCGTGGCATCGAGCGTGGCGGCGAGCACGCCGCCGATCCAGTACGTGCTTGGGTTGACGTAGTATGTCCAGTACCGCCAGAAGACGGGCAGCATGCTATAGGGCTGGACAACGCCGTTGAAGAGGCCGAACATGACGAAGAAGAAGGGGAGGATCTGAAGTTGTCGATATCAGTATGTGTTTTTTAGGCTGGATCTGCTTTATGTGCCGGTTCCGTGGGTTGTGTTTAGTTTGGAAAGGGGGGAGGGGGGATGTGTAACATACGTTGGAGATGACGGTGAAGCTAGGCGCGAACGCGCAGATCCACTGGCCCCAGCTGTTCATGAATAAGTAGATGAGGACGGTCATTAGATAAACATATCCGGACACAGAGCTCTGCGTCGGTAGGCCTGTAGGCCAGTACCAGAGCGCCCAGTAGAGGGTGCCCGAGACGATGGCGGCGGGAATCTCGGCGACGATGTTGGCGGTGCAGAAGGCGACCCAGCCGTAGACGCGAGAAGGATACTCGCGCGCTTCCCAGAGGGCCATATTGGAGAAGAACTTGGGCAGGACGGCGTTGACGATGGTGGGCGGGACGGTAACGATCAGGAAGCTCGTGAACAGCCGATTCTGCATGTCCTGGACCGAGTTCCCGAGTTTCCAGAACGTGAAGCCGTTGAAGATGCCCACGATGACGGCCACGAAGAACTTACCGTAAAGATACGACGGATCGCGCCAATATTGGCGGAACATTCGCTTCGTCAGCTCGACCGTCTGCGTCCACGTCGACGCGGCGTATTCCCTATATGCCTCCTTGTTCTCGCTCCGACCGTTATTCGTGGCGGCGCTGCGCACTCTCTTCAGTCCGTCAATTTCCTCGATCACTCTCTGTGCCTGTTCACTGTTCCGCCACTCCTCGTTCCAATCGACCTTCGTGCCATCTTCACGTTTGTGCGGTCGTGCGGCTGTCTCCAGGATGAATTCAGCGACATTTTTGCCGGGTGGTGGACGAGCGCCACGCTGCGCGAAATATTCGATGACGTCCTTCCCGTTATCACCGATGGGGCCGAAGTAGAAGGTGTTTCCGCCGGGGTTCAGGGCCAGGACCATGTCAAACTGTTGGATTAAAACCGAGCTCGGCTGGTGTATAGTGCAGACGATAGCCTGACCCGCTCGCGCAAGCTTCTTGAGGAAGCTCACAATGGAAAAAGCGGATTGCGAATCAAGACCTGAAGTCGGCTCGTCGAGGAACAATAGGAGCGACGGCTTCGCGGCGAGCTCTACGCCAATGGTCAATCGCTTGCGGAGCTCAACGCCGAGAGAGGAGATGATGACGTCTTGAAGTTCATTGAGTTCTAATAGATCGATGATCTTGTCGACGTACGCCAGCTTCTCGGAACGTGGGACGCTGGCCTCTTGACGTAGCAAAGCGCTGAATTCAATCGCTTCACGAATTGTTTGCGTGCCGTCGTGAAGATCACCCTGTAAGCAGAAGCCAGTGTTGCGCTGGAAGTCGGGCCCCAGTGGACTGCCATCAACGAACATCTCGCCCGTGACAACTCCCGTACGCTGGCGCTGCGCTAACGTGTTCAGGAGGGTTGTCTTCCCGGCGCCTGATGCGCCGACTAAAGCGACGAGGAGGCCGGGTTTGGCATATCCATTTACCTTGTTCAGTAGCTTCCGTTCGCCTCCGAGGTAAGGTACCGTATATTCGACGTCGCGCCATGTGAAGATCGAGTCGCTACTGCTCAGTTGCTCCATGTCGGCTTGTTCGTTCGCAGCAGTCATATTTCCAGAGCTCCTCGACGACACACTGGAATTCGAGCCGACGTTTTTCTCAACATCGTTCGGTGCGTCGACTTTCTTGGCTTGCTCCTTCGTTTTGCGACTCTTCTTGAAGATAAGTGCACCACCGCCTTCAGATACAAAGCTGAACATCTCTGTGGCAATGACAGTTACGACGAGATACAGGACGGTGAAGGCGATAGCAACGCCAAAGTTGCGCCACAAGTTGTGGCGACTATAGTTGAATTGCGACTGCAAATAGTCGTCGCCTGAAACCTGGACAGAGTTGATCGTGGCGCCCCTCAGCGAGCACCCTTGAAATCCGGGCTGGGCATTTGGTCCTTGGGGAACGAGCTGATTGGGAGCACAGTCCATTATGCGCCCTGAAAATTCGTTCGTAACAACAGCCTCGAAGCTGTATGATAGCGGATTTACCCAGTAGAGCCAACCAAACCAGATATACCGGCCCAGTAGTTGTGTTTTGGGAATAACATATCCAGTAAATATGACCAGAATGTTCAATGCTATGCCAGAAAAGCGAACAGCTGTGTCAATCTCCGGTGAGATGCTCGCAAACATTCGATAGAGAGCCGTTACCAGTATCGTGGTGGTATAGACGAACAAAAGGTAGATCCAGAACTTGCTGACATCGCGGTCGAGATTCGTCAGGAAATACATGATAATTCCGAATATCACAACTTGAACAAATATCAAAGGGAAGTCTGCGATTACCCGAGCAAGTGCGACTGCGGACGGGCGATTGAAGGCGTAGTCTCTTTGCCGCGCCGCCACAGCTCGACCTGATACTGCTTTCATGAGCTCGCTAAGTTGCAGCCAACCCAGGAAAACAATAGAGAAGAAGCAAGCACCTCCGCGAGTGAAGGCGCCTGCGGTGGAGTAGGGCTCGCCATAATAGATTGATCCGACGATGAGGCCGTTGGAGATGACGATGAATAGCTTGGTCCAAAGCGTTGTGGTATCACCGAAGAGGAGCCAGAACTCACGCTTTGTGCAATTCAACACCTGCCGAGGGAACGAGACTGTATACGGTGATTTTTCGCTAACGTTGCCCGACTTGCCGGCTTGGACAGCGCCTTCGAACCGCTTCGTGTCTTCGTATTCTGTTTGCTGTAAATGCTCCTCGTATTCCCGGACATCTTCTAGAAGTCTTTGATACTTTAGCGAGCTTCGAAATGCGTTCTGCAATTCTTCCGGAGTTTTGGGTGCCTTGTTTTCGAAGCCTGGTCTAAACCGCCTCTCCTTAGGGTCTGTAACTGCTGTCAAAAAGTCCGCCGTTGTCTGCCGTTCAGGGCATTCGAAACCGAGGTCAATGAAGTACTGCTTAGCTTCATTAGCAGGACCGGAATAGATCTCACGTCCCTCATCAATAACCAAGACTTTGTCCATCAGTTCGTAGATACCCTCTCCTGCTTGGTATAGGGTAACGAGCGTGGTGCGGTTCGTGATATCTGTCATGATCCTTAGAGATTTAGCGTAATCTAAAGCTGTAGAAGCGTCGAGACCGCGTGTCGAGTTGTCCCAGGCCATGACCGTTGATTTCGATGCTAACGTTTCGGTAATGGACACACGTTTACGCTCGCCGCCGGAAACACCGCGGATGTATTCGTCGCCAACAAGCGTGTACTTGGTATGACTAATTCCGAAAATCTTCATCAACGCATTCGCAATGACTGGGATATCTTGCTTTCCTGACTTCTTCGTCTTGTTAAGTAAAGCGAAGGTCAAGGTTTGCCACACATTCAAGGTGGCATGGTGAATGTCGTCTTCCGGATTGTAGTTGACCTCACCACGGTACATCTTCTTCTGTCTTTTTGCTGGTATGCCACCGTAGGACACATCGCCTTCGACGGCAGCAAAGGACTCGCGGTTGTTAGTGATTGCTTTCAGGAAGGTAGAACATCCGGCCCCCGGGCGCCCCAAGACAAGCATCATCTCGCCATCACGGACACATCCCGTAAAATCGTGGATTAATGTGCGAGTTGGAGGCTTGCGGAACTGTAGTGATGGAAATAACTTGGCGATGTTATGATATAGATCGGGACCAAAGGTGCCGAGGACAGCATCAGGCACGGTGCGTACAAAAGATGCGGCGCTTCCGATGCCTTTGACGCTGAGATTGCGATAGACGACTCCAACCCTCTTCTCGGATCCTGCTTCCGTGCGTTTCTCGAATCGGCCCTCCCGCATGAATTTGCCAAGGTCGAAATCGTCGTCATCAGAAGCCCCAGATTCGACAGCAGCTTCAAGCTCATTGACGTCTTCCTTTGCTCCTCTTGCTGACCGAGCCTGCCGAAGACGGCGACTAGCATGTGTCTCGTGTGTCCTTGTCTGATGTAGCTGAATGAGATTATGTTGCAGTTCTTCTAGTTCTTCTCTGGCCAACTCTTCATCAACACCGCCCACATCACGCTCACCCCACGTACCATCAAGAGCACGACGGTCGTCTGATTCCCTCTCAATTTCCCCATCGTTGGCAGCGCTGGTTTCTATGGGTATGTCACTCCTGTGCCATGGATTCGCTAGAGCTCCCGACTCAGTCCGATGGAGATCTTTGCCCTCTATCGTCGTGGTCCACATGGTGGCAACGATACAGCGCCAAAGAGTCGGGTGATGCGGCACCTTATAAATGCAGGAAGGAATTAATTCCTCAAAGCCTGGAATTCAGGCCGCTCCCGTAAGAGCTGGTCCAAGACAGAAAAAACTAAACGTCTAATAAAAGTTTATTCTCGTATCGATAAAATAAATAAAAGAAGGTACAGAAAAGGGGCGTACAACAGGGTTGGAATGGAAGGCAGCGGCACCGAGTGTTGTAGGACCGTCGACAAGGAGAGCAGGTGGTCGACCGGCCGTTGGCAATATATGATACCAAGCGCAACCGGAGCTACCGGTACAAAGCAATCTTTTCTCCATGTTGCATTAATCATCGACGGCCAAACTATAGCCAACGTGCCGATTATGGATTATGCTGTGGGTTGGCTGTGGGCCGTGAATCATGTCGTCACCTATGAATTAATAAATAGGAGCTATCTGTGACGGCGACGGCTTTGGTGGTTCTGCAGAGCAGCAGCCTTAGCGCCTCCACTTAAAAAGGTACTAGACTGCTGATAGGGCCCGGGGGTGAACTGGCTCGGCACTAGCTGATCGGTAGGAGGCACCCGTGCGAACACTGCTGAGAAATTAGGTGATTGATTATGGCATAAGTCGTATTATAAATCAACCTAGGAGGGAGCAAGAAAGAAAAATTTTGTACATGTATATCAGATTACTACCTACCGAGCATACGTACCGTTGATGATACCTTTTACTGTTTTGGTCCCTTTTGTATAACCTCGCCTAGGCCATTCGTTATCCATGGGCAGCATTTCCCCATTTCGGGTATACGGAGGCTCACCAATGGACACATCCATCTTACGGTGCACCTCAATCATAACGAGTTGATCAGACACATGGTTATCACAGTCTGATAACTGGCTCGGGCACCGGCTCCGAATCTTCTTGGTTGGCTGGTTGGCTTCGGCAATAAACTTGACAGTCATCGGGCTTAAGAGGGTTAATGTGGTCTGGATACGGAGTTAGCACAAAGTTCGCCTTTATCTGAGTCACCCCGAACGCTTTGAAGATCTACCCATCGGGCTTATCTGGGTTCTGTCTGAACACACCAATTAGCAACTGGTTCCAAGATGCTGGAAAGCGGCGTGGCTCTTTATTACTACTGAGTACAGTTTAGGGCACTCCACACTACCCGCATTAAACTAAATTAAAGCGATCCGATTGGCTTAGACTACTATAGCCCAGGAGTAGTGCCCCAGATACCGGGTCCGTTTGAAGATAACTGTGTAACTAATATTGGCTTAGCTTCATGTTTCCAGGGTATGTTTCCAGGGTAAGGTATGCTTCCAGATTATACGTATGCTTCCAGTGTCACCAGATAGGAGGATCGGTCAGGTATTGCAGAGCTTCATAATAGGTATTTACACCATACCGGTATTTGACTACTAGATTTATCTGGTGCTATATCTAGTACAGCTGGCATATGAGCGCAATTATGCAGAGGTAGCTTTGTGTAAGTTATCATCGTAGGTAGCGTAAGATTTCAAATGTTCAGATATTGCTTGCTCATCACCCTCTCTAACCCCGTTGCCACCCGGAGCGTTTCCTTTGCTTCCTATGCGCCAAATTCCAAGGTACAAAGGTCAGAATTCCGCTTTAGCGAGTTTACCCGAATACGAATCAAACTCGAAGGTATGAAGGAGTACTCTGGCCCGTCTGTATGCTGGCAAAAAAAAAAAAACAGCCTTGCCCACCAGCAATGTGCCCCAGTTCAATTTAATGAGAGTTACATATTTTGGTCCGCGTCGCGTGGACTATCCATGAGATTCTAATCCTGGCAGCTCCCATCTATTCAGTGCTAGATCTTGAACCTGGGTAACCATATCCCACAACATCAGTCACGCAATCTTACATACTGCTGACCAGGCCCGCCTCGCTATCATGGGTATTGAAAGTACCAACGAACTTTACCAGATAATAACTTGACGGATCTAAAGTTCTGCTAGTAAACTCGATGGTACCTGTAGCAGGGACGAAAGACGGTACTGCTAGAATACCCCTCACGTTGAATGCTTTGTACCAGACTCTATTACTTCAACGGCATTGCTACTAAGTTATCTCTGGACTTCGGGAAGTAGCCGAAACGGTGCCAATGAAGAAAATCCCTTGCTTCTATGTCAATATTTTCTTCCTCTCGGTATGCTGTTTTTCCTTTTAAAGCTGTCTTCGGGGCTGTATAAAGATTTTTTTTGGTGTTATGGCGTTGCTTTGTTTTCTGATCTCCTTTTAAAAGAGAAGGCATTTACTCATCGATAGATGATACCGAGGGCTTACTCGGCCGGATCAGCATCTCTCAACTCCCGAAATATACCCTCTCTTTCCTGCAACTTCCCTCCTACCACTACTTTCCTTGGCACCTACTGTTAGTGCAAAGTGAATACCATCTATATAATTTGTCTGCGGGAGTTTGCGCACACTGACAAGCTATAAATAAATATAAGTTGAGAGAGTTCTGGCTTTGGCATAGTTGATAATAGGCTATTTTTTTCATTTGCTTCTTTTTCTTTTCTTCTTTCGCGTCTAGCAGCCGATCCGACGTTGCAGGCATTTTTGGCTGGACTGTCAGGTGGATTAGTCTCTAGAGTGAAGTTGGGTCACCGAAGGGTAGCAACTAGGTCGTAGTATGGGTTAAGGGCTCAATGTTATTGATTCCTGACCTCCCTCTCTCTCCGAGGAGGGAGAGTCGGTCCTTTATATAGACAGAATGCTAGCTATTCTCCACTTCCTAGGATCCTTCTCTCCACCTGCGACCCTAGTACCTGACATGGACGGTTGGCTTGCTAGCAACGAAACAATCGACCCGAATATAACAGCGGTTGACCGACACGCAGACGGCCGAGATTAACTTTGACCGATTCCTATACGACCTCACAAGGCTGGCGGCGCGAGGCACTATTGGCTCTCGTTCAAGTTATCTAGGGGGTTTTTTTTTTCTTTCATGGGGTTTTACTGAGTGCGCACGAAGAGCTTCGGCAGAAAGGAGGTCAACCACCAGGGCAAGCGTACAAAAGCATGGGAGGAAATAGTAGCTTGGTGTTTGAGTGCGACAGAACTGCTTTCAAAGGAGTGGGCTATCTGTCGCGACTTACCTAGCCCTTGACGCAAAATATGGGCTTTTGTAGCTGTATGGCTAATATTGTAACCTGCCTGGCAGACTCGGCCTGGTTACTGGCGGGTTATATTTATTTTAATTTGCCTTGCTGGACCCATTCCATGTATTTGCTAAGATTATGAATAGTGACCTTATAGTCGGAAAGACGGATATAAGGTCGCTAGGCAAAGCAGATTAGCTTGAATAGACATTTACGACATCGCGCGTTTGCCAAAGACTCGGCCATCGGGCTCCACTGAAGTTCGATTAAATACGCCGAGTTCACAACAGTCAGATCGACGACAGCGATGGTTTCTCAGCATGCGATAAAAAGTCTTGGCATGATCTTCTAGGGTTCGTTAGAGGGAGTTGAGCCTTCTCATTCAGAAACTGTAGACAACAGTAGAGCTGTTGGGTTTTACCCAGCACCTAAAGGGGCCCTCTGTTCGGCTCTCCGGCTTGGTTACTGCTCCTCGGCCATTCATCGTGGCCTTGGACTCTTTTACAATCACTGGCGAATTTCCTCTCGTCATCTGCTGCCGCTATTCCGTATTATACAACCAATAAGATAATAGTGTAGTAGATGGTTTGGCCTACTAGTGGCTTCTATCTAGTGTTTCCTGCTACCTACTCAAGCTTTACAGTCCCTAATATACACCCTACTTCCTCGAGGCATAATGATCGTGAACTCGTAGCATTTGGCAGATCCACGGCTGTCGGCGCAACGCCAAAGCTCAATGAAAACTAATTGTCTAAGTGTATTCTGCTAGCGAGTCGATGCTAAAGCTGATTAATGAATCTCAACAACCCATTATTGTCCATTAGAGAGAAAACCCCCTGCCTTTTTTTCTAGCAGTTTAACGACCCCTTCTGATAACTACTTGTATTGAAAGAGTGCATCAAGAAGAGATACCGCGCTAGCAATCTTTCTATGAAGTAGGAACTCCTAGAGCTCTTCGAGATGCTTCGACTTCTTGGATAGTCGCCATGGCGTGCGAATAACTCACGTATCATACGCGTTGGGGTGCGCTAAATTCTGCGGAATGGAGGCCATTGGTGATATTGATGGATGTTCCGAATGAGGCTATTTAGCACTCCCCGATGTGCCTTGCAAACCTAGTACTATGGATTTTCCCCTTCAATAAAGTTACGCCAAATGCTTTTCTTTTTATTCATCTTTGGTATACCTAGATAGCTGTCGCCATCGAGACCCGTATCTGAATACAAAGATAGGGATAGGGGCTATAAGAAGACCAATCCCTCCCAAAATAGAGACTCCCACCCCCCAGCCGAATTTTCTAACGAGGGGATCTGTAGCTAAAGGCAGCAATGTGCTCATCAGACAGCGCGTGACGATAATGGCCGTCATACCGGAGGCGGCGTACAGGCCAAAGGCATCGACGACATATGCATTCAGGGGCAGATATACGAGGATCAACGCAGTACCCAAGACTCCTACTACGAAGAGCAGCACTGGCAGGGGCAGCCGCATTTGAGAAGCCCAGCCGTACGCTGCTAAGCTCAAGGGGAGAACGAACGCTCCGACGATGCTGACGGGTAGCCGGAACTCGGGCGCGCCGGCCCCCTTGCGCTGCTCACGCAACTTGATGTAAATTCTGTCGAGCACGACGTTCAGAAATATTACGCTAATGATCGAGCCAATACCTAATATCATGGTTAGAGAATTCGTCGTTTAACGAGAATACGGTGGGCCGAGGGGCTTAAAAATTCACGTACTGAATGATAGGAATGCCAGCCCCGACGCAGAAGCCGAGAGGCCATATAACTGCTGCAAGATATCCGGCAATGTCGTGGAGAACACATAGTAGTAGCTGAAGGAGACAGCACCGTGTAGCGACAAGACCTGCAAGACACTCGAACCCGATAGGACAATTGCAGGCCGGACGGCCGATTCCCAAATCTTGTGACGGCTTGACTTTCGGTCATCCATATCAAACACGGTCCTGAGCTTCGGGTTTCCCGTTTCCTTCCGTAACCTCGCGGCTCGTCGTCGCAGGACTGCTACCTTGTACGTCTCCCTGAAGCAGGTGAAGAAGGCGATTTCGCAGACAAGCGCAAGGCAAACCGAAAGCCATAATACCCAGCGCCAACCCAGCGTCTCAGCAATGGCGCCCCCAATTGCCGGCCCAAGCGACCCTCCAATTAACGGCGCTAGCGCGATGAAGCTAATGGCGGACCCGCGCTGTTCTGAGACAAACATGTCGCCAACGATGGCCGGGCCGAGCACGTTCGAAGCCACGGATAAGCCGGTCAGCGCCCGGGCGCCGATGAAAAGGGGTGTGCTCCGAGACATGGCGGCCAGGGCCGTGGCGAAGATGAAAAGGACGTTCGCCCCATTCATGACGGGGTACCGTCCGAAGACCTCGGACAACGGCGCGAGGAGCAAGGGGCCGGCGGCCTCGCCCAGCTCCCAGATGGTCACCAGCAGCACGCTGGACGATTTGCTGACATGCCCGTCGTCCAAATCAGAAACAATCTGATTTGCTATGGGCACGACGGAGATGCACGTGAAGGTTCTACGCGTGCCATGTCAGCAAGCTGCTGTATAAGTACGTTCTGATGAAGCGATCACATACACGGTGAATGCCAAGAAGGAAAGCAAGAACACGAGCCCCCACTTGTACGCCGCCGGCCACTCTACCGGGTTCTCTGCGTCGCCGGCAACGTTGAAATCGACGATGTCCTTGTGGGAAACTTGGTGGTGGCAGCGCTCGGGGTCGATGATGCGGACATCTGCCAGCAGCGGCTGCGTCTCGTCCATCTTGGAGCCGCTCCTCGGTTTCAATGAGAACCGTACAGTGCCAATGCGTTTACACTTTATATCGTACGTGAAGAAATAAGACAAAGGAGAAGCGAGTACAAAAGTGAAATTCAAGATTTTAATATCTACTTGTACTTAGCTACCTATTTACTAAATAAGAGGCGACCGGGGTGTGAACCCTGCATCGGCCCGCAAGCCAATCGGTTTAGACGAGCTCGTCCCGCTGGGGTCGGTTATTGGGCAGAGGCTTGATGCTTTTGTAGTGTATTGCTTGGCTGGCATATCGCGTTGCGCCCTTCACCTCGACGACATCGGCCGGATGCCCACAATGCGACTAGCCCACTTGTAATTATGTTTCGAACCCCTCTTTAGCTGCAAAATCGCCGATGGTGTCAGCATCTTCATGGCCCACTCCTAGTCAAGATAAGGGCAGAATAAGGGTCTTCATGTTGTAGTAAGAGCCTGGAATACCCGACGATTTTGAGCTATCGGTAGAGAGCACGCTGAGCATTTGAGTGAACCTTTGCCCCTTCTTCACCCCTGCATTACCTTCCCGCATGTCGATACTATAATCGGCATCAGCGAGATACCGGTACCACCTTATTTACAGTATTCCCGTGATATGGGAATTAGTGGCAGTTAGTGGTACAAACATACTAGGTATGTAGAATATCTTTGTTTCGATCTCACGCAATGTTGAAGCTCGCGTGGATTCCATCATGATCGTGAAGTAATACAAGACGTATTTCAAGGATTGAAAACCGGTGACCGGGTATGTACTTAGGTGTGTACCTATACCCCCTAAAATCCGAAGATTTGTTTACGTGATAACCTTCGATGCGCATCCGGCATAGATGCCCATCGTTTGTTTGAGCGCCGCCATCGAATACATTGGGCGACCAATCAAAACCGCGTCCGTCAGTCTCTTCTATTGGTTCCGATTATGCACGCATTACCGTATGATGCAGTGGAAGAAACGCGGCGGCTCTCTCTGTAAACGGGGTTCTACACACGCCTGGCTAATTTCCGAAAAAAACAACGGCAAGTTGCATAGCTCGATAGGACAGTACTCACTTGACATCTTAGTAGTCATACGTTATGCCTTGTAGCAAGACTTGGATTTTTAATATACCTATCTTAAACCGCTGAAATGGCCTTTCACCTTACCCGCTAGATCGACATCAGCTGCGTTGGCGATGACAACATAGAATCCGTGAGCAAGTTCGCACAACATATAACCACCACCAATAGTGTCCTGTACTAGCTACCATGTTCACTTCAACAGCACCATAGGCACCTCCCCATCCGAACATGACGCGGAGATCACCCACTCACAGACTTCTTGTGTAGTCCAAGAATATTTCGGACGAATTCAGCGAGAGAGGAAATCGCCATATCGGATCTTTGACTGCTAATCATATCCAGTCCTCTTCAGCTTTGAAACAATGCCAGAATAACGGCTAAAACGCACCGTGTCTGATGGTAAAATGTGACCTGTAGGTTGTGATTTGCTGCTTGGGTATTCTCTTTTCCATGCGCTTTGCTACTTGTGCTTTACAGAATGCCAGTGCAGGTTCATTACGAATTACAAGAAGCAAATGTCATGGCCATTATTTTACTCCTCCGATCCGACCTCCCATCAAGTGAGAAATTAGTATTCAATGTTGGGAACCCAATCCGATGTCCAGGAGACTTCCCAGGTTGTCTGTCTTATCCGGGCCCGCACGCACGCACCTGTCCAAGGGGCATATACAGATGATCGAGTAGGTAGAAACACTAGGCTGCACCATCAGTCCGTGGCCAGCTTCCACAGGCCGTCGCCAAGGTAATGCGCATCCTCGATGACCGGCCCCTTGCCCTTGTCCTTCACTTCCTTGGTGCCAATGACAAGGAATCCCACAGCGCATGCCTCCGTCTTCCCCTCGGCCCTCACGACGACGGGCTCTCCCTTCCCTAGCTCCCTCGTCCACTTATCCTCGTCGTCGAGACCTTCTCCCGCACCGTCCTCGGCACGCACGGTGAGGACGCCGCTGGGCAGCCGTCCGCCGGCCGAGGTCAGGCCGGGGGCCATGAGTGTTGCGCCCGAGAGCACGAAGCGGATGGCGCCGCGGTCGATGCGTATGCTGGGGAAGGCGGCGGGGAAGCGGTGGACGAGCTTGAGGTGCGGCAGAAGCGTGGCCGTGTCCTGCTGGAAGAACAGCGGCTGTCCGTCTAGAACATAGAGCGTGCACCGGTCGGGAAGCTTCATGGCCTCAAGCGACCCCTTCTTAGGGAGTATCTCATCGATGTAGCGGTGCAGGAGTGGGTACGTCGTCAACAGTGACTGCCGGAGAGATCGCTGGACGGACGACTTTAGTTTCGACTTGGGGGCCGTCTGTATCCTAGAGAGCGCCGGACGAGCTTCGTCAGCCTTGACCAACCTTGATCTCTGTCCGGGGTGGTGAGATGGGAGACGGCGGGGTTCGGAGCATGACAGACGGCAGATTTTCCCGTGGAGGTGTTGGTGGGATGTTGAGATGCCGTGGTCGCATGGTCGATGCGAGTGTGGAGGAAGCAATTGACTTACTCTTTCTTGAACATGTTGGCTGATGCGGCCCGCGATGGATACTTACAATGGGCAGTTGATTGTGGTACGAATCAATACTTAGGTAGGGAGCGTGGTGATACTATGGGAGCTTGTGAAAGTTGGAGGGGCAATTCCAGCAGCGGGCACGCGAATAGGCGTGCCCCTCATTGCCGTATTAGGGCGAGGGGCAATTCTTTCAAGTGGGGCCCTTATAAAGCCCTAACCTTTTCGGGGTAGCGCTTGCAGATCCCCAAGCTGATGTCCTATACGTACAGTTAGGTAGGGTACCAGCTTCTCCAGTTCTGTCCAGGTGTCTCCTATACCCCCCCCCCCTCTGCAGGAAGTGTACGTAAAGTAGTAAGGTAGTAGGCAGAAGGAGCAGCATATACTTCTACTTCTACTATACGACGTACATGAAGACAAATGTGACGGCAAAGTTGCCAGGCGTTTGGGAAACAATCATTTTTCATTATTTGTACAACGACGACGACTACTTTAGTCATTATCCCTTCTCTTACCATCCCATCCTCCCCGGCTGGTTGTATTATTGTATGTCCCGCATTATTGTCTATGTGTCGCAGTATCAAGGAGCGTAGTATAGTCGCGGCCGATGTACCGATGTACCGATGTACGGACGCGAAACCGGGGACACGACGTCTACCCGTGCTGGACGTGAGTGACAGTGCCGTCTTCCTTGACGTGGACATTGAGTCGGTCGGGGTTGAAGTCCTTGGTGACCATCATGCCAGGCTTGATCACACGACATTGCTGCGGTAGGTCCTTCTTGCAAAAGTTCTGCAGGACGCATAAAAACGCACCGATTAGTTGAGCTGTGCCGAGAAAGGGGGGGTAAGAGAAGAAGAGAGGAAGAGAGGAAGGGGATCGGGGATGGACTGACCGTTTCGCTGTGCGTGTCATCGGACACGGTCTTGCCAACCAGCTTGTTGGTCCACTCCTGGGTGACACCCCCAGAGTTGTCAGTGATGCCAGGAACGACGAGAGGCATGTTGCAGATTTCTTTGGTGGGCTGTTTTGTAGTTGTAGGTTGACGGGATGTTTTGATGCGATACAAAATCGTGAAAAGGGTTCGAAACGGCAATGGCTAGATGTAAGTAGATCCAATATTTGCACATACAGTATTGCCTTTGTAGTGACGTCAGCTTTAGATCGTACCTGTCCTACATACGTAGTCGCTCTGTAACTATCTTAGCTAAGCTACATGTAGGTACATACCTAAGGTAAGCAAAGTCACTGTAGCTGAAAAGGAGATACCTACCAGCAGTCGTGACCCCGTTCAGCGCCGTTTCAGCGGGGTAGATGGCGGGGTTAGAAGCTCCACATCAGTCGGTTTTCTCGCTAATAGCTACCTTATGTACCTACCTACCGGTACTTACCTTATAGTGAACAGATCTTGGCTTAACTCTCCGTTTTGCATCATCATGTGTCCTCATACATAGTAAGATGCAGTCCGACAGCCTCGACTCGTAGAAGCGAGATGACGCTCAGATTATGTCCTCGATTCCATCTGCAGAATCGGCTCAACTCACGTGATACACCTGACGCATTGCAACCCTCCTCCTAAAGAGCACAAGACGACACCAGTCACAGTGAATAGACATCACGCAGTGAACAGAGGTTATCGCGGCCTTGCGTGTCAGAACTGGGCTGCTCTCACATGGTTGGTTACGGTGATGAGCTAGACGATTGGCTGGTATTTCGAGAGCACGGGAAAGGCAAAAGAGAAGAAGGCAGGGTATGACCATCTTGGGCGAACTATGGGGTTATACCGGCATTCCATTAATAGTACCTATATCAAGAGGATGAGGACGGTGCGAGATTAGGTAATACACCACCACGCGCGATCAAGTAGACAGGCCTTTTATCTTATTGAGTGATTGTCTCAATTTTATGATATCGGATATCGGCATGCAATCAACTCACGTCAATTGCTATGGGTTTCTACTTGATGCAAATAGCCCATTCTAATCACTCAGTCTTCATCTCAAATATATAATCCTCCGTCGAATGTGTTGAGCTGCAGTAGGTAAGGATGATTTGACACATAAGCATGGCTTGCCAGGATCTGAGCCTCACTGATGAATTTCTAGAACAAGGGGTCTTGGTCCGGATGATGGGATCTAGCTCAACACAACCTGCTACCAATCATCAGCTCCACGTTTTTCCCTGGATTTAGGACTATCTACCTATTTATCTATGTCTTCAAAATAAGCAGCTCGCAATCATTACATACATTAGTAGGTATGTAGGACAGACGGGGAATGCAGTTGGGGCAGCTAGGTAATGTATGTATGTATTCTTGTGTCGTTTGCCTAGCATTTTCTGACATTCTTCTATACCGACATGTACACCTTTGCTGCTGTATATTCACTCACTGATCAGTTTATTTCCGATCTGATAGAGCCATTCCCATTTCATGTCTCATATGACAGATTCCATACTAAATGTGACTCAATGGAGAAAGATAAAGGTGATTCACTATTTTCCTTACTCATTTTCTTGGTATAGTCACTAGCCGATGGAAGGAAAGAAAAACAAGAACAGAACTACCTGCCTACATTGGATGTATTTACCTACCTACACTACTGTAGCCCTATGAAGCTGACAACCTTGGCCCACTCCCTGGGCACCTAGCGTACACTATGCCATGCTATAATAAGCAACAGACGCGTAGAGTCAGTCAGTCAGCCTCAGCTCATCCAAGCTTGGCGACAGCACCGGCATTAGCGGGCTCAGCCGCAAGCAACGTTTTCCCGGCTGTCGAGCATACATGCCGTTTTATAGCAGTCTCGGCAGTCTACCCAGAGGTAGGTGCCCAATGCAAAAAATCCAAAGCAAATTCTTTTTTCACATACGCTAAGTAGGGTATTCTAGGCCGGCGGTAGGTGCTAACTAGACCTACATGAATCAAAGGACCCAAGCCTCCCTCCGCTCTCCGGACTCAAAGTTGAAAATGCAGCCAGCATAGGGTATAGGGCTGACCAGCTGGCCCGCCGTGGAAATGAGATGGGGATGAGGTGAGGCTAACCAGCTGGATGGCGGTATATGCGCAGTGACCGACTGAGTGAATAAGCAAGGAAGGGTGTTGGCCCGCGGGAACTACGGTACGAATATGCGACAGAGGTTTCTATTCCTACGTATAAACGCCTTCTTCCTCGCCTACTATGTATTATAGCTATGTTTGCATGGACATACATACACTCTCGATCGACCCGTCTCTTAGTCGTTGACATAGATAATTCTTCTTTTTTTTCGTCCCGTCGTTTCTACCTGTACAAACAGCCCCGAAGGATCGAAGTAGTTCACGTACGGACAGAATACGCCGCTCGTCTCATAACGTCTTTTTGAATTGAACCGAAACGACCATCTCTGGCAAGGCACGGGAGACGAGCGGGGGCGCGCGCAACCGGCATCGAGTACTCGACGTCAAAGCATTAGCCGTCTGTCATAACGCATAACGTCCGCCGTTCCATATACGCTGGCAGTAGCCGACCGATGAACAGTTCACCATGCACAGACTGCCGCCACCCACATTCATCAGCCTCCTCCTGAGCTCATCATCGATGGCCAGCATAATATCAAGCACATCGACATGCGTGCGTCAGAACGCCCCCATACTGGCCGAAGCAGCAGCCTGCGGGGACCGGCACGCATTACGAGAATGTCTCCTAGCCGCCCCAGACGTCGTCACGCTGGATGATCTGCAGAGCTGTTTCGTGGAAGGTCACTGCACGATAGCAGAAGCGGCATCGGAAGCAACCATCGTCCTCCAGCACTGCGACGCGAGCGTCCCCGCCGCGCCGGAACTGCGGCGGCGTGATGCAAATCCAAGTAAGCCCCCCAAAAGCCGTCCGTTAGATCCCACCACGCGGCAAGGAATAAACCCAGCTAACAAGCAGGACACCAGAGCCATCAGCAACTCCAACTCCAACTCCAACTCCAGCCAGTACGGGGTCCATCACCACCAGCGGGATCGCCGTCAGCATCCTGCTCGGCGTGGTCCTGGTCGCTGTGGTCGCGACGCTCCTATTCTTCTACACCAAGGACCGGAGGCGACGGGCGCTCGCACGCGAGAAGGAAGAGGAGGACAAGAGGCGGAGGCTGGACCAGGAAGCCTCCGACGCGGCGATGCGGAGACTCGCGCAGATGCAGGTGGCGAGGGAGAGGACCCGGCGGCAGCAGATGGAGGCGCTGCAGTGGGCGCAGAGACGCCCGGGCATAGAGAGCCCGAGGATACCGACTGAGAACCCATTTGACGATAGGAGCGCCGCTTAATGGCGTGTGTGTATATGTGTGTGTGTGTGTGTCTGTGCGTGCGCTTTTGGTCGAGCTATGGCGAACGCACCGATCTAGAGAGTTGCTTATCTATCATGTCGAGGCAGTGAGATCAGACGACCCAGTGAGTTTGTTCTCACCCTTTTCAAGCGCGTGTGGACTTCCACTCCCAACGGCAAATTTTCCTATTTCGTTTCTCTGTCGATTATTTTGCTCTTTTCCGCAAAAAAACTCATGATTGGAGGGTAGTAGACTGGGACGGCTTATTACATTAGCGAACGGGTTTTGGAATTGGGCGTAACGTAGTGTATCTGTGCTGTTCTTATACCGTGATTTTCGGTTTGCCCGGTGGTATTGTATTATATCGATTCGCATCTAGGCTATGAGCGGAGACTATTCGTGTCTGAATCCACTGGAATAGCGCTTTTCCCTTGCTCTTCTTCAATGTCCCTCGTGTGTCTGTTGAAGGGTGATTGTGACAGCAACTCCCCCTTTCCCTAGCATGCCACCACCTTTATAGTGTCAGTGTAATAGTCGTCATTTGGAGATGAGCTTGTAGTCATATAGCCTTCACAGTTTTTTTGCCTGCCTGCGGTTCTCCCGACCTTGTGAAGACTTTTGATTCCTCCACATGACTAACTTTAGATGACTCTTCCGCTCCAAGTCGTCGTTCTAGACCAACCGAGCAGTTACTTGAGGTGTCGTAGCGCTGTAGTCTGCCGTAAATTATAGCCGAAGTTTGGTTTTCTTGTTCTTTCACCCCTGTACCTCGTTTCTTGCTCCGTCGCTGCTCATGAACCTCATTCTCGACCCTGTCGTATGAGTCCTCATGGCCTCTTTGAACTCGGTCTCGCTGCTAGTAGGAAGCACCCCTGTCATCACACATCGCCAGAGACTAGGATCTGAAATCATGCCGCAGACTGTGTATTTCCGTCATCATCATTAACTTTTAATTTCTCTAGTAAACGTATCCCTAGTCGCAGAATTGTATACCAACAGGAGCCAAACACGGCGCGTCCGAATATGTACGTGGAATGGAACGCAAAAAAAAACAAAAAAAACAATAGAGTAGTACAAAATGCCTCCTGAGAATGCAGGTAAAGTTGCACGGACGAAGGTAGATTTGGGCGATGACAGCACAGCTCTCCCACCCCTTTAATCCACGCCTCTATCCGTCTTATTTCCTCCTAGCCTGGAATATCGTAACATTAAAAAGACAAAAGTGAGAAGCCCCTACAAAGAACAGGGAGATTATCGAAAGGCCTCTGTAAGGTATCAGAGGTTGGGATCCATTGCCACGTTGCCCAGTGAGGAGGATTAAGCGGCAGGCGTAGGAATGGTGGTCTCTGTTATACCACTGGACCAGCTCATAAATAGGAAGACAACGAGGAAGAGCCCACCGCAGATAACACCTAGCTTGAACCCAGCTGGGTTGCTGCGGCGTACCTCGTTGATTGTCAGTCGGGCGTCCGTAGTCATTTGCGTTAACTTCTCGGGACCAAGCTTGTAGTAAGTCAGACCACCCAGGGCAATAGAGTAGCCGAAGTATTGCTGGAGAGTCACCGGGTCGTGGAAGATCAGCAGAGAAGCGATAACGAGCAGGATATCCTTCAGTACACCGGCCATAGTAAGAACGACAGCACTTGTTTTGCCAATCTAATTAGAAGTCAGCATTATGATCTTCAATCCAATATCAACAGTTTATAAGACATACTAGCAGCACGACTGAAACGTTCAGGAGGAAGGCAACGAATGCGTTGGCAAGAAGGTTGATTAAGCCGACTTGGAAGATGTCACCCGTGGTCATGCGGGGAAGCTCAATCAAAATCGTGAAGAAACCGTTGATAATAGCACATGCAGGGGCATAGTCTAGTTACGGGTTAGCTTTATACTTTACGGTCATTTTTTTTTTAGCCATGTAGGACGTGGTGAGAACATCCTAGAGGCCGCCACCGATACTGATACGGAAAATTAAGGGTTGGGTGGTCTCTTACAGTATACGGAGACCAATGGGTCCATCTTGAATTCATCAGAGCTCAGCAGACGCTGGACCATGACAAGTCGTAGAGCTTCACAGACGATGCCGGTGATTTGGACTAGGTTCTGTGTTAGATGGTATCTTCCGACGTTCTTAACGCAAATGGACACATACTGATAAATCCTAGACCATCGAACTTGAGCTCGCCAAATGAGGCGATCGCAACACCGATAACAATGGCAATAACATTAAACAACTTGCTCAAGTTGGGGGCAGCCACACCGAAGGCCCAGGTCGCGAAGAGGGTAACGACGACGTTAGTAGCCTAGCATGTAGCGGTTAGTTTGGAGAATCCGTCAACAACGGGTACACACTGGGGTAACTAACCTTGAGCATCTGGATGAAGGAAACGCTCAGGTACAGGTACGCAAAGTTACCAAAGATCAGACTCAAACTGAACATGATACCAATAGGCACAATAGCTTTTCTATTTCGATTGTCAACGAGGCGACTTTGTTTCGAGGTGTCTGATTCGTCAGGCAGACATACATGTAGGTGTTGGTGTTCATGGGCACCTTGTGGCGTGAATCAAGCGTGGTGGTGAACTTGGCCATAAGCTGCGTCATCAACGTCGCGAAGGCCATGTGCCATGTTGTCAAGAACAAGGCTGTCGGGCGCCAAAGTCAGCTTCTAGGTACAGGCGCAACAGCACCGGGCTATCACCCATCAAACGCGGTGGTGGAATATGACTCACGGTAATCTAATCAACTCGTTAGCTGGTTCTCGTTCGGGTTCGTCGGCACGCTCTCCTGATTGTACAGGTGGCTTGGGACAATCGGGGCTGAGGAGAGACATACCGAACTTAGCGCTGAAGAGCACCCATTTGTTGAAAAGAATGACACTGGAACTCAGGCCAATCCATAATCTACGGCAGGTGTCAGCAGTGCGCGCTGGACATCGATCGCTCCCCGCTCCCCGGAGGCTGAGGCTGGACTGTTCACGTACGCGATGTAGAAGGCCGGGTGAATGCTGCGCGTGGGCGGTGGTGGCACCCCGCCGCTCTCGAGCTTGCGCTCGTCGTTGCCAGGAGCACCCATCGCGTGTATGAAGGAATTATACCGGCGACGAAAAGTAGACACGAGATATGAAGGAAAGACAGTTGGCAGCACTCTGTAGCTCGGCTCGCGGACGTGGCGTGGTGTTGTCGGTTCTCGACGAGAAGACAATGAAGTCGCGGGGATTAAAATTCTTAAGGAAAACGAGACGGGAAGGGAACCCAAGATTTTTGTGGGGGTTGCAAGGCCAGAACAGGAGCCAGAACTCGACATCTGCAGATCGGTACTTGTCCATACGTGGCTACCTAGTACATACCCACTCCCACTAGGCGATGGACATGGCTGACATGGCCTAAGATAAGCCACCCCTACCGTTCTATAATGAGTACTAAGTACCTAGTGTAGGTAGTAAGTGCACTACAGCCGTAGCTACAGCACTACTTGCTGATAGTTGATCCCAGCTGAGCGAGTAATTACATGGTATACTCCAACTCCTTATCCGTAGGTACACTATGTACTTATACACTGAGCGTTGACACAACAGGGCAGGAAATTAGGGGATAAAAAATTTGAACCACTTATGCTGGCAGTCATCCAACTTGCCCAGCTTCTGCCCAGGGGACGGTACACAGCCTAATGCAAGTACCCGCCAAGAATTAAATGAACGGGGAAATTGGATGGATCCGCTATCTACAGTACATATATCTTCGTACATATGTACATGCAGTACCTACATCTTTTTTCTCGATCGACAAAGTGCTTTGACGTCAGCTACATTCCAATAATAATAGCGCTGATAGGGCGGGCAGAATAGCCAACCGATAAGCCCCTTTTTGCCCCCACGTGCTGTTAGCTGTCTTCTTTTCCCAGCTGGGTGGCCCAGGCGAGTTGGGATGGTCAGCGCCCATGTTTCATCGGAACAAGAAAAGGGGGGAGGGGGGAAAGGGGTTCATGAAGTTGGATGTACATGTGTATATGTTTGGCACGCAATCAAGCCAACGATAACGGAGCTATCTGACCTTCGTACACGGCTTCTGACCAGGCATAACTCTTCCTACGCGTACAGCTGCATGCTTCGGCCGACGTCCAAGACAGGACTGACAGGACGCGACAACCAATTGATCGACATGACGCGTTGCATCAACCCGAAACTTGCTTCAATTGATACCTCCTGTAAAGAGTAGATAATACCAAGGATGTTCTTATAAAACCCATCGACGATTAAAAATGGGTATGATACACCAAACATCTCTCTTTCAAGCCTGCCATTTCTCACTCACATGATGGAAATATTTGTCGGGGTTTCTGATGATGTTATAGGTATTGAGCGTAAGCGTATTGTGTAATCATCTTATCTGCATCGCATACCTATGTGAATTGAGCTGATGACCTGATGTTGACCCCCACTGCTCGGTATTCTCACATCGTATTTACCGCTGGCCTTGCAGAGCGCGTGCTCTATCGATGTTAAGAGAAGGGTTACTGTCTCTTGGATTGTCGCATCTAAGTATACACAGCTATACCGAAATCCATGCGGCTATCAGGCTCACACTCTACCCACCCGACTTTTGACAGCTGGGAAGTGCGGGCAATGGTGAATCCCACTATCGTCGATGATATCATCGGCGGACAGAATTCCGACTGTACTTAGTAAGATTTAGAGCGATTAGGGATAAGGCTATATTCTCCCTACATTCCCCGACATGGTATGCATCGTAGTGGTGGTGCTTAATTGTTGATATAGAATAAGCCCTCATTTCTTCTCTCTCTTCTTCGATTAGTTCTCTATGCTTGTACTTGGTGAAATCTATGTCGAAGGTGTAAATGCCAGCTAGGGATTCCGAGACTCGCATTTAATCTACTACTGAGGAATGACGCCTTCGTATAAGGTAGGGTTGATGAGGCTGATGAAAGAGAAGACTCAGTACCGAGTACCATCGAATACCTATGGAGTATGAAACCTTGGCATCTGGTCCGTAGGGCTGAGGGAACTGCTTCTCAAGTACTAAGAATATATCCCGCGCTTTGACGTATTGAGACCAGCTCAGGATCGTATCACACCTTCTCGAGAAGGTTGAAGGAGCTAGTCCGGAAAAAGAATACATCATGATTCGCTTCACTTGCCCGTCCCTCGAGAGCCCGTGCAAGAGGCCATGGTTACAGAATTATTGCTCTTCCCTTTAATACGACGAATTCTGTTGTTGCTTTCAGAGCAAGTCGACTTACATATGTCTGACAAGACTGGACCACCTTGGACAGTGAGGGACCCTCCATTCTCTATCACTGTTTCATCTACACAAACAAGCCAATGGATATTCCCAGTAAAGCTAGTGAGCCTCACCGACATGCTCTCAGGAGAGAGTTGTCGAATCCACATTACATACAGTACTAATAGACTGACTAGGGCGATCCCTCATATACCCCTGCATACCGCGCTGCTGTAGATAGATTAGACAGGATCGACAAAGCGCACTTACTTAGTAGTACAGAGTCAACTCTTCCGAGTACAGGCAATATCAAGATACGATCATTGCTACGTACGGAGTTACGCTAACGTATATAGAGCAAGGTCCGTAGTTCGGACCCTAGAGGGCCCGTACACTTACGAAAATACACCGGCACGCACCCTTAAGCCTGATCTGGCCTGATATCTGGCAGTTTAGAGAGCGACACGCAGTGGTAGTCCTGGCAAAGCCTCACTCACCAACTTCTACAAGCCATTTCTATATCATTATGATGGCTGATACTCTCCATATCAGTATATAAGACAACATATTTCGCAGCGTTCACCCGCCGATCTCCAAATTCTCTAGCGCACGCTAGACGTCGTCGAGTCTACTCGGGACTGCCCGGTAAGGTTGTGAGTGGAACTAGCCCTCTCGCAGGCTTCGGGCACAGTATTTGACGTCCGTAGTTGTACTCGAAGTCCTCGCCATCCCGGTGAACCGAACTCATATGTACATACTAGGAACGGTCGGTCTACAATGATATCACGCTCGCCTCTACATCCCGCGCGAAGTCGATGTATTGCGTCTTCCAAGGAGACAGGTTGCTGTGTTGCGCGAGCTATCACTAATCTGCTATCGGAAAACGTCACTCTCGACTCTTACTGGGCTTTCAGCGTCGAACGCAGTCTCGTTTGGGATACGGTGTGTCGTATACTAGCAGGTCGCCGCATACGCTACGTAGGAACCGCCCACCTGGCTCGCCTGGTAGACGACACAGACGGCATGGCAATAGAAATGCATAAACCTTCCGAGCCCCAGGCACGCCATACTTAGTAGACGCGGATCCTAGGGTGGGCCACATGGCGTTAAATCAACTAGGTATCATCCACTCTCTCTGATGGGGGTTGGAAGCGCCCTAAGAGGGGCTTCCTTACATATGGCGACTCTCTCTTAACAAGGATTTTTATGCATAATTCAACTAAGCAGAGCCAATTCTTTAAATAAAAGAAGCCCAAGCAATGATGCAAATTAGACGGAATGCCCTTTGTTTTTGATAAGTTAGTAATAGATCTCCCTGATAGCTTATGCCATGCGACGGAGTCATATCAAGCTTTCTTTGCGCGTGTCATCGCTCCATGCGAAGAGCTACCTTAGCTAGCGCAAATATGCAAAGTGTGGCCGACTGCAGAGAATACCTGCCTCGATGCTATTTTGGGTCGCATCGATAAACCAATACAGTAGGTAGTGTATGTATGTACTCTATGGTGTGGATGACGAATAAAATGCTAGAATTCATCTACAGTCGATTGTCAACAAGATAGAGGTACCAGTATAATATAACCCCGTGCGGCGCATCAGTACTGTACATACCTAACCGGAATAATGGGCGCCCCCTTTCATATGGTTGAACACCTACGAACTACATCATTCGAAACCTGAGCGGTATCTTACCCCAATGAGCTTTTTACTTCGCAATGATAACTCAACTCTAAAGTCGGATTCTTAGGTAGACGATGATAGCGAGCTCATAGTCATTGTAGTAAGGAATGGTTGGCCTAGCAGATTTGTTATATCGATTGGTTCTGAGATAGAGGGTCTAATACTATTACTACTGTGTACGAAAGTTTACTTATCAGGTAATAATCATGCTCAGGATAAACTACATTCGCTATCTAGATCTGTTTCGCCCTGCATGAATACAGGACAAGAACAGCTCATTATCGGGCGTCCCTCTCGACAAACATAGTACGCAACCTGTAGCATGTGTAGACATGATGGAAGTAACAGGACATAAAATGACCATCAAGTACTGCCGTAATCACAGTTCTAGATGAGCCTA
Organism: Xylaria arbuscula; assembly: GCA_022385695.1. NCBI lineage: Eukaryota > Fungi > Ascomycota > Sordariomycetes > Xylariales > Xylariaceae > Xylaria > Xylaria arbuscula. Next base: position 1,002,625 of record MU279358.1, on the reverse strand, counting down.
TGCTACGATATCGTGGCAAAGGTTTCGCTCCTTGAGAGTATGTCGAGTCTCATGGGCATGATACATATCAAGGAAGATCTTGAAATGGAGTACCTATGATCTTGTTTTATCACACCTTGTCTAGGAAGTCCTTCGTTTTAAATCGTCGGCCAACTTTCGACAGGGTTCCCGAGACTTCGAGTACTTCTGTTGAAATGAGATTTATTAGCCAGCATGGTCGGACAGACAGACATAAACTAGTTCTCAATCACGAAAGCCCACAAATTTATTTTCCAGCGAGGCCAACAACTCTCTTATTGGCTATAATACCGGATAAAAGGTACAAAGCGATCGCCACGATAACTCAATCAAGACTGCCTCGAGGCATCCAGAGGGTATATCTCTAACCCTTGCTTTGGAAGAATTCAGCACAAACCCGAAGAGGAAAAAATAATACGCCATCTATTGTACAGTGGAGTTGCGTTATGCTCACCCAGCACGCAACTTGAAAACCCATCAACAACGATGCGCGTGTTACTACTCATAATACGAGGCCGCTGTATTCGACATAGCTTGTAACGCTGTTGTAACGCTGATTGTAGTATGCCACCGAACCTTTGACAGGATCCCAGTTCTGATTTGATGGCCAATCAGAGCGGCAATGCCTAACTTCTGGTCAAAACGATAAGTAGCCTCAAATCCGGTATCATTCACGAGTATATGGTGTACCTGCTCCAACAATAGGGCTGCCGATCTCGCCAGGAGCACCGACGTTCCTGGGAAACGGACCATTCCCGGAACCACCATCCATTTCATACCGGATAGCAATTTTACCCTTATTGTCACGGCGGATTTCAAAGCTACCACTTCCGTTTTGTGGATTTCCGATTGTATCACAAATGTCGAGCAGTTCCGTCTCATCTATCGACTCCGAGGGGGAGGGGTTGATTGAATCCACATGGCCTTTGAGAACGGATAGATCGATGTAGCCTGAAGCATCTGTAGCATAGTCTTGCAACTCTTTGCAAGCACGTACAAGCAACAGACGAATTACGACAGAACGAGGTTGTGCTGCTCTCGTCACGTGCGGTGGGACACTGAATGCTCCGCTGGGAGGCCAGCCCGCCACATTGACGGGGTTATGACCAAACCCAGATGGCGGTGAAAATATGGCTGGACCGCCCCAAGTTGCAGCAGGAGTTCCGTAGGCGGGGTTCATGAATGGTGCACCGTGAAATGGTGGTCGAGCACCCGGAGCAGCTGTGCCACGATGAGCTGTGTCATAATTGTCTAACAGAGGCTCATCTGTATCATCTAACAGGGCGCTACTGCCGAGATGGTTGCTCATATCATCAATATCAGCAGACATGTCATGGCTTCGATGCCCATGCACTATGCTTTCTGGCCGGCCAATGGGAGTTGGCTTTCCAATGGGCAAAGAGCCTGACAGATTTGCCTCAAAAGATGTAGACCCGTGACGTGAATGCGACGAGGGAAAGCCCGGAGCGTTTTCTGGAGATGAAAAGCCACGATGCAGGCTCTGCATGTGTGGATCTACTGCTGGTTGAGGAAATCCTGGCGGTGGCATGTGAAACGACCGGCCACCTGAAGGACCGCCCAAGCCCGGAGGTGGTACCGGTATACCATGCGGCCGGAATTGGCCACCCATCGGTGGATATATGGGATCTTGCATTCGGGGAAAGCCCATACCTATTGGTGGAATCCCCGGAGACATTTGCAGGGCCATCGGCTGCATACCCATGTCGAAAGGGGCCTGTGGAAGACCTGGAGGACTTTTCACAGTATTATGATGGGGGGACATAGGCGGTAGAGAAGGCACGTTGGACTGTGCCTTGCCCGGTGGTCCAATTGGTCCTGGACTGGCGTGTAGAGGACTGAGTGCGTGTGGTGATGCCGTTTGGCTTGGGCCAGATGCTGAGTAAGATGCCTGAGAAATGGATCGCGTGACCTCCTGAGAAACGGACCGTGGTTTCATTGGCGTATGTGCAAACGGTACAACTGGTGTTGCAACTGCAATTTGAGGAGAAGCATGATTGGCTAGAGGTTGTTGAGGAAGAGCGGGTATCGAGATCGGGTGCTGCTTTCTCACGGGCTGCGTCGGAATAGGGGCAGAGAGTGAAGGCGGTTTCGCCGCCGTCTTCTCATCCTGTTTTATCTTTTCCTTTGCCTCGCGATCAGCTTTGGCTTGAGCTGCCCTCAAATCCTTTTCCCTCTTGTCCTTCTCGTGCTTCTCCCGGCGTTCGCGAGTCTCGCGTTCCTTAATCTCGCGAGCCTCTTGCTCTTTCCGCCGCTGTTCATCCCTTAATTTCTTTTCGCGTTCCTTCGCTTCTCGAGTCTTTCGTTCCTGCTCAGCCTGCCTTTCCTTTTGCTCGTGCGCGCGACGCTGTTTCTCGGCTTCTTTTCTCAGGCGCTCCTCTTCCTCAGCTTTCTTCTGGGCCTCCTTCTTCTTGCGCTTCTCCTCTGCCTTTACATGAGCCTCCTCCTTTCGTCTGGATTCTTCTGCTAGTCGGGCCTGTTCCTCAGCAGCCTTTTCGGCTTCCCGCCTTGCTTTCTCCTCGAGAGCCGCTTGCTTCTTCTGAAGTGTCTTTTCTTTACGCCTCTGTGCATCTTTCTGTTTCTTAGCCTTACGTTGTGACTCCTGTGTTTCTTCCTGCTCGAGTTCCTCCAGCAGTTTCTCTTGTCGTTCCATTGCAACCTTCTCTCGGTAGGCTGTTAACACTCTTTGTTCAAACATCCGCGCAGCAAATATTTGAAACATTCGACGGCCTTCTTCCATGCGTTGCTCTTCAGTCATCTGGTCCTGGGTGATAATCAGCGGGTGTATTCTAGAACAACTTCAATTCAATTACCTCTTCCTCTTCATAGTCTTCCTCCTGGCTTTCGTACTCCTCATCCTCCTCCTCCTCCTCGTCATACTCCTCATCTTCAGGAGGGCGGTTATGAGCATTCGATAAGCCACCCCTTATATTATGGGTGTAACCACCTGAGTAGTGCGTGGCGTCCTCTTCCCGGGCCATTCTCCGTTCAGCAAGCTGTTCCATCATCTCGATAAACTTTTTGCCGTCATTTTTAAGTAAGTCGTCTGCTACGGTAAGAATGCCGCCTAAACACGTCAGTCCGATCTATTGAGACTACGATGGTTGAGGACCACCAGGAGACGCACCCTTCACTGTTAAACTCTGGCCGAAATTGAAAAAATCGTTGGGATACTCCTCGCGCGGAATTTCTTCCGGTTCGTCCTCGTCTTCTTCATCTTCTAAATCTTCTTCATCGCTGTATTCCTCGTCCACGCCCTCAAGCTCATCTTCGTCGTTATCCACGTGTTCGACTATGCGCCCACGTGGTGGATGGTGATTAGAGTACTTGGAAGGCATTACTCCGGGGGGGTGCAGTCCACTCATAGGACCAAACCGTTCAGGAGCGAACATAGGCGGACCATTAGGCTGGCTGTGAGGCCGGTTAGCAAAGGATTCGAGCTCCTGATAGTACGCATCGTAAAGTCCTTCTAGCTCCTCCTCGATTGCAGTGCGCTTGCGGCCACACACAGAACAGCTGCAGGTATGCTTCTGCTGTTCTTTCATCTTGCGAAGTACGGCATCCTTTTCGACCTTGACGAGCGACTTCCGTTCGTCTTCACCGAGACCGAGCCAAAACTGCTTTATTCGTTCCCGCTCTTCCGGACCCGATGTATTCCATATTTTTTCTTTGGAGATACCGGATGGACGAGCAGGTTCAGGCTCTATAATCGGCACTTTCTTAGGCTTCTTCTTCTTTTTAGACTTCTTTGACTTTGGCCCTGCACCATTTGTCGACAGATGCTGTGAGTCTCCAGGGAAAGTGTTCAGGTGATCATCATCGCTCTCCGTCTCCTCACCCCAGTCGTCCTCATTATATTGGTTATCTCGGGGGGGGACTGGTTCAGCCTGGGGAACATGTTGAGTAGGCGGATTTTTCTGATGTGTGGCCGAGGTGGGCAGAGGCGCGCTTGACGTCGATGCCGGACTAGGGAGACCGTTCGCAGCAGCAGCATGTTCCTTCTCAGCGGCAGCTTTTGCGGCAGCCTTTGCGCGACGCTTTTGCTTTTTCTTGTTTACAGTTGTCGGTGGCTGGAGCTCGGCAGCAGTCGGACCGTTTGTCGGCGCACCCCCCCGCGAGGACGAGGTGGTTGTTGGTGATGGCTGAGCGGGCGGAGTTGATGCGGAGGACTTGGGAACAGATATATACTTCGTTCCATCCTTATTGGTGTACTTGGCCGTGGTCTTCGGCGTTGGCGACGCAGCTGCAACGGCCGCAGGCTGCTGCCGCTGCTGCTGCCGGTTGTTGTTGGCAGACATCCCGAGAAAAAAGGTTTGGAATCACAACACAAGGTGGCCTGGAGTCATGTAGAAAGGGAGAAACGTGGACGAAGACGATCGGCGGTAGTATAGAACGCGACCTATTGCCGGCAAGGGAGCGCAACCAGCATTGGCGGGGGTAACAGGTACGGGAACCGCCACCACAGGAGTCAGGACTGGCCAGCCGCCGGGTAGGCAGTGCACGGGAGAAGGGAGCAGCACGGGCTGGGCTTTGTTTGGCGCAGTGCAAAGCGGCGATGGGTGATTGGAGGCCGGTCGCAATCGCGGCGTGGCGGGCAGGCTGTTGTTGGTTGCTGCTACGGCGACGTCGAACCGCGGGTTTCAGGGCGTTGCTGGCTGTTGGGGGCGGGCCTCCCGGCGGGACAGATGGACGAGGGTGTCTCTAAGGCCGTGCTGGATAAGTAGACAAACGACACTAGAAATAACCCTATAGTGCCCCGCTGGCGTGTGCTGTTCTGTTCGGTCGGAGGCGTTGTGGTTGATGTTGTCGGCATCGAGACAGAACCTTAACGACGACGTGGATTGGGTTGGTGCGGTGATTGTGGTGGTGCTGGTGATGGGGACCTCCTGGCTGCTGTACACTGTCACTGCATCTTGTAATTGATACCTGAAAAGAGTTGGCATGTACCTGCTATGGCATAGGTACATGAGTCTGTATACCATGGGAAACAACCGGCCGTAGGGTACGTAGGTACTTGCCTATTTCTGCGTACCTACAGGGAGGTAGCTGGCCGCCTGCCGTGCCGACTTAGCGCCCATCAAGGTGCGCAAAAAACCCCAACTCCAGCCTCCAGCCGACAGGCACCTACCTAAGTACATAGCACATGTTTCAGCCTCAGTAAAGTACCTTTTTAGGTGTAGTGCTGGCAGGTACTTGGCAAAACAGCAAATACCTAAGTTGTGACCTGAGGGGGCTTAAAGTTGGTAAATAATCACGTGACTTATGTAAAACCCAAAGTACTGTTGTTATTAAAGGGACAAAACTTATCAATGGTGATAAAAAAAAGCAACCTTTTATAAATATGTTTAAAGGTTTTAATATACCTAGGTTATTTAACCTAGCATATTAAATGTAAATTCTTGTTATATTTTTTGCCGCTTTGTTACTGTTACTAAGTTTATATAAAGGGTTTATGTTGAGTATTACTTAATAAGGAGCCCTATGTGACTGGTATCATGTGAAAGTTTGTTTAGGGATTCCTAGCGCAGACGCCTTGGCATCATTGCCTACCTCCTTAGGTAATACTACGTACTTAGGTAGGCAAGATAAATGGCTCCGCCCAAGTAGCTCTCGGCTGAGCCAACCCTAGCCCTCCAAGAATCATTGATTGGAAGTTCATCTGAATAGGGATTGACCTACTCTTGGATTAATCAAGGACACCACAGTCTGATATTCAAGTCTGCATTTTTCAAGCAACATTAATATAATAGGACATGCTATATATATTGCACACAAGTTGAAAGCATCCCTTGAATAGAGCCCTGGTTGGGTTTCATGATATACTACTCTTAAACAAACCGATATATAACTGTTTATTTCCCTCACATCCTTTAATTTGAATCCTGTGTTAAACTTGTGGCGTAAATATTATTATTCATTTGGCTGATTTAGCTGAGTCACCCAACTTTTCTATTAGCAATCCGTTAAACTCTAGGTGATGCAATTGTATAATGATGCTGTCACGCCCCCATGGCAACATTTGTTTTTTGAATGCCCTACCTAGGTACAAGCCAAGGAGGCCAAAAGGTGGGCGGGCTATCGCGGACGCCGACAGCGCCACTTGTAACGTAACTTCACGGTTGTGCGGCCTTATGGGATAAGACTCTTGGCCGTGAGATTTTGAACGGTCTCAGTCTTTGTTAATTGAGCTCTTGTTGATCTGCAGGACTGGACCGGATTTGACATGTGTTGTAGATGGGGAAAGCTGGTAGACCAATGCGTCTAGGTATGCTCATGAAAGATATAACCAGATCAGGTAGAATTGGGGTGCGTTGGCAGAGGTGGTGAGATGATGAGCACCCAGGAGCTGGCGCTGGACTTCCAAGGGCATGGGCTGCAGAGTACCTAGATAGGTACCTTAAAAGTAGGTAGTAGACAGCCCCTAATTACCCAGTTCAGTAAGTACCTCTTAAGTAGCTTTGACAATTGATAATGGGTGCCACGATGGGGTAGGCTCCTCCAGGGGTTAGAGGCTCCTCTTAGGCTGGTTACCGGCGGATAGGTAGGTACGGCTTCACCACCAACACCGAACCCACCTGGCAAGTCTCCCCTTGAGGCTTGCTGCGTTCCTATATTTATTTTGTCTGTTGTCCACCTCTTGGGAATCCGTTACTGCATTTCCTTTCAATTCTCCAACACACACATCATCTGTACCATTGCTTTTGAAAACCACTCCATCCAGCTTATTTCTCCGAGTTTGCAAACTTGAGACAGCATCACTACCAAAGAGTTTTTGCCAAGCCCAAGCTCTACCAGTACTGCTCTACACGTGTACCTACATCGGTACCTACATACCGAGGTACCCCCAAGGTAGTTGCTATTTTTACCCACCTCTCAGCAGTGCTATTGCCCCCTACACCGATACCTACATGGTATTGTAACCTGAACCACACTTCTTCCATATATATACCTCTCAACTCCATCAGCCAGACTCAATCCCGAGGCTGGGAAATCGGGAGAGCGCGCTGTACATACTAGGTCGCTTGTTTAGGGCCCTCCAGAGCCACGACGGTAATAACAAAAACCAAGACGACGGCGCCATCGCAAAGCCTGATACGCAGCGTCGTGCCAGGCGCCGACGCCGACGCCGTCTTCTCCACTCGGTATCAGGTACCTTGCCTACGCAGTAGGTAGCTAGAACACCAGAATAGGTAGTATTACTACTCTACGCGATTTCTTGGTCCGACGCTGCGCCTCGGCCATCTTATCTCACCCTCCGTGCCCTTTCAAATTATTGCCATCTCCCAACTCTCGAAGCTCCAGATCCTCAGCTTGCCTACCGACTACCCAACCAACTAGATCGGCTGCCCGGCTGCCCGTCTTCTCGTCTTCTTCTCCCTCCTTTCTCCCGCTTACAACCTACTCGAGCCGGCCCGGACTGGTCTTGTGACGCTTCCTCCCCTACGATAGGTCGACTGCCGATTGATACCTGAAATGGCGTCCTCGACTGCCTCAAATGTCATTCGCCGGTATGTACACCCGGAGTGCTTAATCAATGTTGATTGTGATGAAAAGGGCTCCGGAGGCATTGGGGACCCTGCGGACTGCGCTAGAATTCGTTGCTTGGACGACCTGATTGCTGACTACGGATCGACAGAAAGCTGGTCATCATAGGCGATGGAGCCTGTGGAAAGACCTCTTTGCTGAGCGTCTTTACTCTAGGGTACTTTCCAACTGTGAGTCTTCCGTTTTCCGGCTACATGTTGCTCCGAAGCACTTGTTCGTTCGCGCATGCTGACTGTTCTTAGCACTACGTAAGCAACCTCGATAGACGACACAAGCAGATACCGACAGCTCCCTACCCGCCGAAGATGCAACTACTAATCACCGAGGACTTTAGATCCCAACCGTCTTCGAGAATTATGTTACAGACTGCAGAATAGATGGCAAATCGGTACAACTGGCGTTATGGGATACCGCCGGGCAAGAGGATTATGAACGATTGCGCCCTCTCGCCTATGCCAAGGCACATATCCTCTTGATTGGATTTTCAATCGATACGCCGGATTCTTTGGACAACGTGAAACATAAGGTCAATACAACTCCCCCTCTGGACCGCTATTTACGTGCGGCTCGACAGACTAATAGCTGCGACAGTGGATAACGGAGGCAACGGAACGATGTCCTGGGGTGCCTATAATCCTTGTGGGTCTCAAGAAGGACCTTCGAGACGATCCAGTAGCTATCGAAGAGATGAGGAAGAAAAGCCTGAAATTTGTGACAGAGCGGCAAGGGGAAGCGGCCGCACAAGAGATGGGGGCACGCAAGTATCTCGAATGCTCTAGTCTGAGCGGCGAGGGTGTTGATGATGTATTCGAAGCGGCCACGAGGGCTGCATTGCTGAATTTCGAGAAAGGTGAAGGTGGCTGCGGCTGCGTGATCTTATGAGAAGGGCCATTTGACCCCTATCAGCAAATGCCTAAGGACAACGGTAATTATTACTAGGCGTCCCAACTCCGGCGAAAGGCATTATCGAGGGATACAGTTGGAAACGAGGAAAAATGTTCAGAACTACCCGTCAACTCTCACCTGCCGCTTTACCGCACTACGAGTACATATCGGTCTCTCATTGCATCAACAAATGATGTTCTGAAAAACGACGTACGGCCAACTAAACTATCTAGCTATTTTACGAAAGCGTTTTCGGAAGGCGACTAACTGTATTAATCACGGAATATTGCTATTGTAGCTCTTGCTTTTAATCTTGACGAATCCAATCTATTCATCAATTCATAGACAACGGCAGATGACAGGCGTCAAAGCGCTTTGGACTTTTTCTTTGCAAACCGGACCGGAGCTGGTGAAACAAAATTGGCCTGAGAAGGGAAAAGGTGTTAACAGGGAAGGGAGTGAGGTAACATCATTGAACAATCACAACTAGTATTTGACTCATCGACTTGCTATCCATTAATCTGTGCATCTTACGTATTCGATCCATCCCAGGAGTATGATGGATCATCCATTGTCCAGTTGCTGAAGACTGTCTCGACTGTCTTGCATCAATACTATTGATGTGCCGTTGATCTATCACAAGGCCTACCACGTGTCTCGGGACTCATTTTATCTCTGGACTGATCAGGAAATTAGTATACCTACTGTATGTAAGAACGGATGTGTCGGGTAGAAGTCGGGTCAAGAGCAGATTTCACACCCCGTCTAGCTAGCTACCCCTTGCAACATAAATCCTCATTTCCAGTTATCTTTTTTACCACAAAGATTTAAATAACTAGATATAAAGTTATAGAGGTACTAAGCAGAATTATATAAGTTTTTATATAATCTAGTTAATTGCTTTTCTATAGTTATTTTTTTATGTAATTAATAGGTAGTTCTCACAACTAGAGATGCATGTTACCTCGTGGTATGAGGTGTAAAATCTTCTTTTGACCTTCCTTCTGTCACGGGTATTGTGGGTTTGTCGGTAACAAGGTCTAATAAATAAGGGAACGGACATTTGCTAGCGAATATAGATGAAGCATTGTCTAGCTGATCACAAGTAGACTGAATTTGAATAGAGTGGTATAAAGCAGGGCAGAGCAGGGTAGAGTTGATTCAGGCGTCCATCAATCCATGACCATGGCCGTAATAACAAACAATAATAAATATATAGATAATTCCAGTTCGGTAAATGAAGTAAGACATGTAAGAGAGGAAGCCGGGAATTCTCGCCAGATCCACAGCTTCTTGAAACAATCGACCCATCCCTTAATTCGCTGACTTAACGTACCGTTAGGTATCTGTTATGTACCTAGTAAATACAAACGCATACATCCTACCATACATAAACATACACACGCACGTCTATATCTGTACACTATGTGTATGAGAGAACTCAACCATGTTCTTTGTATTTTATCTGATACAGACAAGAAGTATAGAATTAACTTGATACCTAGTAGAGAAACAGAGAGAGAACCGACTGAATGAAGCAGTACTAGCAGAGAAGTAAGCTGATTCATCGTACAGCCTCCTGACGCCCGGGGTCCGTTGTCTATGCCATAGCATATACCACGAATACACCAACACACCATGCATGCACCATACCACTGTACATCTCAGTGGACCATACGCGCTCCTCTTCCTCGTCCTCTACCTCATACCATCGTATCGTAGCATATCGTACAAACCAGTCCAGTCCAGCCAAATACAAAGAGGGGCAGAATTCCCTCCAGTAGCGGTGTCCAAATTTCATAGCGGTATTCATGCGTAAAACAACAACATAGCCAATACAGAGTCCTTTATCCAGCTCTATCGCGTCCACTCGTGATTCCAAGCCTGGCGGGCCGGCGTCTCGGTCTGCAGGCGGGCATACTCGATGGGCACGGCGTTGTGGCCGTACATGCCGTGCTTCTCCATGGCCACGCGGTACAGGTAGCCTTCCTCGCGGGTGCCGGGGCCGCTGGTGTTGCGGAGCTCTTCGCAGGCGTTATGCATAGACTGGTACATTCTATTTTTCATTTCCAGGGCAGACGTTAGATCCATTGTCCCCGAGTAACTGTGCATTGCAAGATCAAATGAATGGTAGGTTGTCAAGTCAAAAGGAGAGGAAAGTGGAAAGGGGGAAAAGGGTTAAAAGGGGGGGGGGGGGCGTAGAAGGGTCATGGTAAAAAAAAGTCTTACCGCTCCAGTTCATGCGCCTGTCTCTCGCGCTCCTTGCGCTGATAGAGCATCCACGCTCGGTGGATCGTCCAGTGTCTCAGGGCACGGTTACGGGCGAAGCGCAGAGGCGCGGGGACGGTGCGGGGCATGGAGGACTTGAGGTTCACGATGCGCGGATCCGGGCCCTCGGCGCCCTTGCCCTTCCTCTTCTTGCCCTGCTTCTTGCTGCCCTTGGCGGGGACGACGGATTTCGCGTCCCGGGGGGTCGTCATGTGGAAAGAACGGGACTGGCGCCATTGTGACGGGGATGAAGGGGCTCGGGGGGACGAGGTTGCTGGCGGGAGGCGGCATGTTGTCGATTGTGAAAGGCGAGGGAGAGAAACGGGGGGTTCTAGCGAAAGCCTGGCGAAGAGGCTGCGAAACGTCGGTGCGGACATGGCTGGTTTGTCGAGGGGGACTGGTAGATGAGGCAATAATTCCTGCTATAAGTGATGGCCAAAAGGACTGTGGTGCGGTTTGGAGTGGCGTGAGGAGCGGGTTCTCGATCGAATGAGCGCTCCTTCGTGCGGGAGTCTCAGCGGTGAAGGGCGAGCGACTCGTGTCTCTCTCGCTGAGGTTCTTGTCGCTGGGGTCTGCTTCACTCGTGACTTTCTAGCTCGTTTGTTCGGCGAGGGCGAGGGCGAGGGCGTGTGGTTATCGCCTTGGGAGATACTGGAGCGCTTGCGGCTGTCTGGGCCACTCTGGTGCTCCGAGGTAGTGGGCACAGTATTTGTTCGCTCTCGGTTCGCTGAGCTTGGGGTCGACTCTTGTAGGGTCCGATTGGCAATTTCGCCAGTTCTGCGAGATTGGGAAGCAGCTTTGGAAGCACCGACCCTGACTGCAGTGTCGTGAATGCGTCTGATCTCTAATAAAGAGGGTAGGGATGTTGGTCCTCTGGCGTCGTATAGGGCCTGGAGCTGTGGAAAAAAGATTATTAGCTCTGGCACTCGCTGCGCATGGGTTGACAGGGATCGCTGGGTCGGGTAGGGTCGGGTGCCATTCAATGTGGATGTGCCGCTCTTAGTAGGTAGGTAGTGGCTTAGCTTTCAGGTGTAAAGTACCTACTGAAGTAGAGTAGGTGGCTGTCTCGGCTGTGTCTCCAACTCCCCTCACTTTGGCTACTCTATGTAAGTTCACCCACCGCTTACACGGAAAATGTTTGCAGGGCCGTTTGTTGGAAAATCACGAAAATCGGACTGGCGGATGAAAATACCAAGTTGAAAACAAAAACACACGTACCTTATCACGGCCTTCCTCGGTCTGGCAATAGATCAACATATTGTCTGCATCCCCATCTTCTAACCGCTCTGTAGCCTCGTTGGCAAGTGTGACATCGACGTGTTCTCGTGCCAACGATTCCACTCTCTGGCCCGAGAAGGCTTGGAGAAGCGTTTTGCAATGGTTCCAATACGGGTGGCGAGAAATCAACGGCAGGATGGGTCCCAGCTTGCTCATAAGCCACCCCATTTCTCGAAAAGAGGACCTGGAGATGGAGATCTGGTCCTTCAAGAACTGGGGATAATCTTTGATGTTGTTCCCGTATTTGACTTTCCAAATCCGGAGGAGGAGATGCAGATTTCCGGCTCTATCGTCGTCGGTGACACTGCTGAATTCCAACGTGCGCAGATACTCGACTTCTTCCGCCCAGCGGGCATGGGCCTCGTGTCCTCGGTTACGAGGGTCAAACCCTACCGCAGCAATCACCATCTGCACAAAACCGGGGAATGCGTACCGAGTGAACCGTTTGTATAGCTCCCAAGAGCTGAACGGGACGATGCCTTCGACAAACGTTCGATGCGTTCCAGGCTCCTCTCCCTCTTCAGGGATGGCTAACTCGTGCACGTAGAACATATCTCCATCCTGAAGTGGGTAGCCTCGGATAGGGTCTGGGTCGATTCGGACGATAGGATCCCCTGGTCGATGGCCAGCGTACCAATGGGGTTGGGGGAGCTTGAGATTGGCTGTCAGCTCCCCAAATCGCGTCCGGTAGCGAGCTACGGGAAGTGTCGGGCGGTATCCTGAGTGTCTTGGTGCCTTTTCCAGGTAATCTTGGAGCATGTTGTAACCTTGTTCGACTTCTTTCTCCTGGAGAATAGGCCCCAGAGGCGAGTGCTCTAATTCCTCTATTTTATCAAGAGTTTCGGCGTCGAGCAGGCGCTTGCCATCTTCTCGGGGCCTTTCTTCTTCGATGATGGAATGATAACGGTCGCGCTCGGTGCCTCTGAGGGGCAGAAAATTGTGGCGAGATTTATTCGAATCGAGGTAAGTACGCCACAAACTGTTAATCGCATCCTTACTAGGTCTGTCGTGGTAAGCCGAAGAAGGGATTTGGAACCGCGCTCTGATTTCGCCATCTGACGGCGCAACTGGTCTATCATTGTCGACTCTAACGCATCGCAATGAAGGCCGGAAGTAGAGAGAAGCACCATTGGACTCTGACGTGACACCAAGGGGACTCAGGGGTGTCGAGAGGAGGTGTTCCGCGACTGGAACGTGGTTTGTTTCCGCCGAGGCAAACATGGTTCTGGATAAGGGTACAGTACTTTGCTATTCTGATGACGGGTGATTGGTGACGATCCCGGGCGTTATCAATATCAAATACCAATATGGACAAAACGATGGGACTGGAATGCAATACGAATAACCCAAGAAATTGATGAGAACTCCGAGAGTGATGGAGGTATGGGGGGAAGAATCAGCCGCGGTGGTATGACTTAGAAGGCTAGGGGGAAATAAAGTTAACAATACAGTTATGGTCATGTGGCCGTTATTACAGACGGACGCTCCAGGCGGCTCGCTGACCAGCCCTTCTCTGACATGGCTATCTAGTCAGACTTTGGAGGACTAATTACCTATTATAAGGAATGGCAGTGAAAACCTTGTTTACCTCGCTCTCCTTCGTCGGCCGTAAACTGTTGGGAGTGTCAGAAGGGCAGATGGATGGGAGTAGTGGCACTGGAGCTGGTGGATGAGTAACCGCATGTCATCTATTAACTGCTGAGAGGCAGTATAATAAGGTTGGTTGGTTGGTTGGTTTATTTAACGCCGGGGGAAGAGCAAGTCTTCAGGCCTCCCTAGGGGCATGCGGCGTGCAAGGCTACCTAAACTATCTATTCTCAACCTTATGGGAGAACGGTCTAGTATACAAGATATCTTACAGATCAAACCCGAAGGCACACGTGATAGTCAAACCGTTACCGTTGGCCCCGCCCTCTGGGCTCGTGTCCGGCGCTGTGTAGTCATAGTTGGTCCCCTTACGAGGGAGGGTCAGTATAAGAAGGTGCGCACTCTGCGCGAGCTTCGTGACTTAATCAAGGGTATTCATCTCGTCGTCTACTATGGATGATGTCAAAAAATGGTAAATCAATTTCGTTATCATGTACATAAGAAAACACCTTGGTAGAAGACGCTTTGGTAAAGACGGCAGTTTCTAACATTGTGGAATTGCCAAGCTGAAACTAACTGCCACGTATCTTCCCGAGAGAGTTCAGATTTCCCTTTACTTGTCTCATACTCCAGTAGGAAGTCATTATATATATACATCTAACTATATATATTGTCACATCACAAAGCCTTTCTTGAGTCGTTAGTTATTACAGTATGTGTTAATAATGAGGGCTTGTAGGTAAGCCCGATTAAAACCAAATAATACACTAGGGACGAATACTCCTTGGCCATTCGCAATCCTTCTGGACATCCCCAGAAAACTTGTGACGGGATATACAGCCCGTCCGTGAACCTAACCCCCAAGGTTTGCCAAAATACCTTATATATGCGAGAACTGAATACCCTCACGCAAAACATCTGCTAATACCAATAAGATTTGCTAGCGGGCATGTAAAACATCCAGGCATTTATTAAATAGTAAACCTTAATATGTATCCCAAATAGGTAGTAGGTAGGACCATTCCGAGACACCCACGCAAATGACCTTGCTTTACATTAGTTACTAATATAGGTATGCTCAGATGAACCTAATTTGCAATTTTGTAAACAGGTAGCTAGGGAATTGGAGGGGGGGAACATGTTGTAGTTGAATTGGAGATGGAGGTAGCTAGACTGTCTAGTCTGCTAACTGGAATACTGTATACACCTTTGGACCTTCCATAAGGCCAATATGGCTGACGTACCTCCCCACTGCTGGTACGCATTAATAAGGTAGGGCCATAATCTGAAGGCAGGTCTTCTCGGTTCTGCAGGCTTGTCATAACTACATGTAGCCATCTAGCAAGAATCAGTGTTTGTCATACTTTTCCTTGCTATCAAACGTGTAACTATATTAGATGAATGCCTAACTATGGCGATGACTTTCTAGAATTGACCTCTATGTTTCTAATTATCTCATTGTAAACGTTATGACACATTCTCTTCGTCTCTTAGTTTAGCAACCAAGAAATTCCGCACCGCCTCCGAGATGAGCTTAACACTGTTGAATTTCGAACCTAAATATGGGGTTTACTAAGGTTTGTATGCATCGGGGCAGCGCCGGAGGATAAGGCAAATGGCGCGCAGGTGAGCATGTGTGTCTTTTCCCGGTATCCTCCAAAGCGATTTATTACGGGAAGTAACGGCGTTTAAAGTACAGTACTCTAAGCTAGTTGTAATGTGATAAAAGGCTACCGTTCTAAAGGGGGCTATCTCTAAGGTTGCCGCCTTACGTGTGCCGTCCTATTAGTGTGATGGTTAAGAATGGTATATCAGCGATGGAGAATTTTGAGAGAATTCGTTGTTCGTTCATTTCTCGCGTCCTTATGATACAACATAAGCTCAACCATAAAACGCTATACACGCTTTGATATTTTCTGGCTTATAGGGTATAGTGTGATTGGCGTTGGCGCGTGTAGTAGCAAGGCTCATGGATGGTGCCCAGGCTGTAATCACCCATCTGATTAAACCCGTTGAATCTACAAGGGATACTCGAGATAACTCGTAAATTTTCCTTACCTCTCGCTCTTTGTTTTATCTTCATTCATCATCTCCGTTGGCATTACACTATTTCCTATAGTTCGTCTTGACTGGCTGAGTCTAGTATTTATCGTGACACGAGTCTTCTCAGTCTTCATCTTCCCTTTCGCCGATAGTAGCACACGTCTACACTTCTTAGCTAATGAATGCAAATGCAACATTCTTTTCGTTTTTCTATATACTCTTTCTATTCCTTGAGGTTATTTGCACTTGCTGCTTTGTACTCTCCGGATTCTCTGCTTACGAATGATATCTTGCACCCAGCATTGTAATATTAGCACTAGCGAGGATATTTCATGGGCAAGCTAGAATAGACAAATTCTCTATCTTGAAAAGGGGTTCTGGCAGCGCCGAGACAAGAGAAATTGAAACTATCGTCTAGATGTCCTCGCTCTAGCTCCGGCCAATGACCAGTATGAGCAAGCATCGTCGCCTCCGCGCTCTTCCACCCCATATGCCATATGTGATCAGCCTATTCCGGATTCGCCGCATCCAGGGCTACACCTTCCCCCTAATTCCCTTCCGGTGGGATAGGCAACGTAAGGAGAGACCGCCGCCTTTTACAACAAAGTCTCCTTCACGCCCCCCAACTCCCCTATATAATCCCACCAATAAGATATTATGAGAGCCATATTGCTCCGACAGGAAAGAGGACTTTCCCTCCAACTCCTTCCCCACGGGCTAAGAGACCTAAGCAGAAGCTGTCTCCTTTTGCAAAATTTCATCCATCTTTCCCAGCACCATCTCCTGTCAGAAACCTAGCTGCGAGCTGCTCTCCCTCTACAGGTCAAGGAAACTTCACTCCTTTTCCCGCTCCGCTAGGGTACGAACACACTCTTTGTCAAGAGCCGTCGTATAGGGGCTATAAAATTTCTTGTCTGAAGAGCCTAATCTTCGTGGTATGGTCTACTGGTATATGCAGAGATATCCTTTGTCTTGAGGTATCGCGTCACTGTTGAAGTAGTGATCACAGTGCAATACTCCTCAGTTTAACATAACAGCTCGTAGGCTTGTTGACAAACGACACCTTTTCATGGTAACCCGAGAGTTCATCTGGGCACTTCTGCAACTCAAAACTCAAAATCACCATGGTCAGCAGGATCCTAAGGTCCATGTACGCTAGCCGACGCCCGAAGCAGCCGCGATTACCTAGTCCGAACGGGATGCTCGGGCCAGCCTGCGCGTCGAACATGAGACCAGCCCATTCGGCATCTTCAGTACCACTTGCTGATTGTTTCGGCCGACAGTCCGAACTGCTGCGCAGCCAGCGCTCCGGCTTGAACTGATCAACATCCTCATCGTCCCAACCGGAAATGGCCTTATCTCCCGAGGTTCGGCTGTATTTTTTCTTGTTTTCTTCAAGCTCTCGCTGTTTGATGCCTGGTCCGTTGTGCAAGAATTGCACATTTGTGCCCTTAGGGATATGATGGCCGAGCAGGACGGTGTCTACGACGGCTTGCCGAGCGATTATGGGGACCGGGGCACTGCACCGGAGTATTTCCTCTATGGCAGCATCGAAGTAATTTGTGGGCGTTTGGAGGATTTCTTCGACTGTTGGCAAGCGCCTTTCGTGTAGTGCTCGCGCATGGGCGACGCGCAGTGTCTTCCTCAAACGATCCTGAGCCTTGGGGTGATCAGCAAGGAGCTTGACACCCCAGGAGAACGTGGTGCTCAAAGTATCAAGACCAGCGACTATGAAGCCCCAGATCTCCTCCACAACTACATTTGAGAAGAAATCGGGCACCCGGTCCTCCCGCTCAGCATTGCGCGCCTCTTGGTTAACGATAAGCTCTACTGCGCAGCGCATCCAGGACGGCTTATCTTCTATATAGCCAGCTCTAGTGTTTTGTGTACGCGCTTCGACTGCTTTCTTGATTTCGCGGATGATAGACTCATTCTTGAGCCGTTTGCGATTTCGGAAGGTAGACGACCTTTTTAGAAGCCACCATTTGAGTGGTATGAACAAGGACGTCTCAACCTCCCCTAGTGTTTCTAACATCTCAAGCATTGACCTAATTTCATCATGAATGGGGTACTCGGGAAAATTGACGGGCGCACTGCTTGCGCCATTCTGGGAGAGTTGCGTCACGCTGCTAAGTCGATTGATCTGGGATTCCGTTGCGCTGAGCGAAAAATCAGGTCCAAAGGAAAACCCAAGCACGGTGTCTAGTATGGCATAATGAATGTCATAGTAGGCCTTGAACGGGCGACCGTCAGCCAGTCGAGCCTTCATGTTCCAAAGCTCGATCCACTTAAGGCCGTTTGCGTAGATGGTGTGTGATACCTGGTTGTTTAGGAAAGCTGGAGACATGGTGTCGCGGATAAGGTGGCGCCGTAACTTCCACTCGGCACCTGCTTTCAGGACAAAGTGGTGATGGTCTAGAAGGCCGTCGGTAAAGATAATCATCATACCGGAGCGATCAAATTCGCGTGAGCGGTGTAACACTTTAAGATTGTTAATAACTTCTGCTTCAGACGGCGAGATACAAAAGACAGGCAGATTTTAAAGTACAGAGACTACTCACGGACATCACGAGCCGTCCGCCAGTCACGAACAGTTATCAAAGGCCCTCCCAGCGGGTGGACTGTCTGGCTAATAGGGGAACCTGTATTCCTCGTTTCCTCAACATTATATGGAATGCCTGGTAACGGCTTCGGCAATGCCCACTTGTAACCGGCATAAAGTATTAAAGCGACACCAAGGACAATTGTCGTCAATGAAAACATCTTGGTGGGTTTTCGGCTTTTACTCTAGCGAATCGGAGTTGACATTAGCACGCACGAATTCCTAATCCCTGAAGGATAACATTAAATACGAGCGGGTAGAGATGGGGTTCATAAAGGGCTAGCCAAATGCCTATTGTAGAGTATACTGTCTATTAAGACACGTGCGAAAGAAGAAGAGAATGAAATAGAGGGCCTGGCAACGTCCTGTCTGTATACCCCTCTATGGTCTGCTTTAACACCACAGGTTAAAGCGGAAGAGCGGCACAGCTCGTATAATCCAATCTGACTTCCAGCTGCTTAGTAAATAAATATCCAGTTGACCACATTTTGCTAGAAATGGCTATACATATGCGCTGTTTTTCTAGCTTTTTTGTTACGGTGCTTCAGTCGACCTCAAAGGGATATATAACCAGGGTTCACTAGGCTCTTGGCTTAGTTTTCTCTTCTGTACGTACTTTGAATGCCACACAACACTTAAACAAGGGCTTTCCCCATGAGGGTTTAATGGTAACATACTCTGGCAGAGGTTACAGTCGTAGGAACTACAACCGATATGAGAGCAGATCACGTCATATATATGGTCTTCGGGAGGTGCAGGCGTGGGTAGCTTGTGTAACCCGTAGTAAGACTCTTCCATATAATTAACGGATCCAGGCGGCCGCAGATGACCTCAGCCGCCTAATACTTAGCAGTCCATTTAGAAATATTTTGTAGCGGGTACAAAATCCAACACTTAACGTATCTGTTTTAGCTACCGTTGTTACCGTAGTTCTCCTTCATCCCAAGCTTAGCGGCGGAAAAATAAGCTCAGGTTTATCTCGGGAGCGGCCCGGAAGCGGAGCCTAGCGCTAACCTTAACCTGCTTCCTGTGGTTAAGGCATTAGGGGTACTCCTTGGCAAAGCGACCCAGCCAATGGTCTCTGCGCTACAATTTGCTGGCTACAGCGCCGATAAGCTAACCTAGGGTCTCACGGCCCACCCCATCACGGACCACCCAAATGACGCGTTTTCTCCCAGCCACTTATTTTTTTGTTTATATAATAACTTAACAACTATTTAATTGTAAAAGCTTTTTTTTTAATTTATTTGTTTTTAATTGCTTTTTTTATAATGTTTTTAATTAATTGAAAATATTATGCGTTTATAATAATATATAACATTAAATTTAAAATGTTATAATAAATAGCTATTAAAAAATAAGCTATATTTTGCAGCTATTTATATTATTATATTAAAAATATTTTAATTTAAAAAAAATATATTAATTGCTTTAAGCTTTATTTATTAAATTTAAAGCTTAATTAATTTATTAAGCAATTAATTAAGCTAAATTAAGTTTTATATTTATTATAATTATTTTTAAACATATAATTAAATAATTATTTTAAGCTTTAAATAATTTTGCTATATTAAGCAAATAATAATATATATATTTTTTAATTTAAAATAAAACAATTAAATTAATTAAAGTTAAAATAATTAATTATAAATATATTAATAATATAAATATAATTAATATTAATATTTTTTTTAATTGCTTTAATATATTAAAAATTAAAATTATTTTTTTAATATATTAATATAATATTAATAAAATAAAAATTAGTTAAAATATTAAAAATAATTATTAAAATATTATTAAAGTTATTATATATATAACGCATTTTTTACATAAGTTAAACACCTAATTAAGCTGGCTATTTACGTGATATACATAGCACCGGTAAATTTATATAAAGTGCTATTTACCCTTTTTTTTAATAACTTAACGAAAAGTGGGTTTATAAACTAATAATTAATATATTTAAAATCTTTATTTAAAGACGAATTTAATGGTACTTTCTATTATTTTATAGCTATTTTATTTAAGGCTATATAAAAAATACGCTAAAATAATCTTTGTAAAGTAAGGTTTTATAAGTGCACGCTTAAATAAAATGGCTATAAAATAATAAAAAATACCATTGGATTTCTTTTTAAATAAGGATTTTAAATATACTAATTATTAATTTATAGGCCCACTTTTCGTCAAGTTATTAAAAAGGGGGGTAAGTAATACCTTATATAAAATTACCGGTGCTATATATATTATATAAATAGCCAGCTTAATTAAGTGTTTAGCTTAAGTAAAAAATGCGTTATATTTAATAATAATAATTTTTTAATAATAGCTATAAATTATTTAAAAATTAGCAGTTTAATTATTTATTTAATAAATAAACAAATAATTTTAAAACATTTTTATATTATATATTTAAGCTTTTTATAATAATTATTAAATAATTTTAATATATAATAATTATAATAATTATATAAATAATAAGTTTTTATTAATTTATTTATAAAATAAAATATAATTTATTTTTTATAAACTTTATTATAATTATATTATTTAATTATTAAATATAAAAATTTTTAATTTATTAAAAAAAAAGCTAAAAAATAAACTTAAATTATTATTAAATATTTATTTTAAAATTAAAGCTTTAAAAATAAATATGTTAATAATTTATTATAAAATAAAAGTTATTATTTTAATTTTAATTATAATTAAATATGCTTAAAAAATAATTAAAATCTAGCTATAAAATTGTTAAATAGCGTTAAAATTAAAATATATTATTTTTTATAATAAAAGCGTTTTAAATATATAATTATTAAATTTATTAAAAGCGAACCAGCTAAAAATATTAAATTTTTTATTAATTAACGCATTTCCCACTTGAGCTGGCTACCCAAGTGGGCTAGCCACCCGATTTCCCATATAAAAATATACCAAAAAAGTCCGTGCATTTTGACGGAAAATAGGCCTACGGACTAATATTTAGTATTTTTGAAATCCTTATTTAAAAAGGAATCCAATAGTATTTTTTATAAATTTGCTACTATTTTATTTATAGGTGCATTTGAAACCACGCTAAAATTTTAGCGTGGTTTTTAATAAAGTCTTAAATAAAATAGTAGCAAATTTATAAAAAATACTATTGGATTCCTTTTTAAATAAGGATTTCAAAAATACTAAATATTAGTCCGTAGGCCTACTTTCCGTCAAAATGCACGGACTTTTTTGGTATATTTTTATATGGGAAATCGGGTAGCCAGCTCACTTGGGTGGCCAGCTTAAGTGGGAGATGCGTTATAGCTAAATTAATTATTTTAACACTTTTTAAAAATTAAAATTTACAGTAAATTAATTAAAAATTAGTTATAAAGTTTAATTTTTTTTAAAAACTTTTATTAAATGTTATTTTTAAAAAAGCTAGCAAAGCTTTTAATAATTAAGCTATAAAAATAATATATTTAAAAATAAAAGTTTTAAACTTTAAAGCTAAACTATAAAAATTAATTAAATAATATTATATATATATTAAAAAAGCTTTAAATTAACATTTTATTTATATAATTAATATATAAAAAATTAAATAAAAGTGTTATAATTTAAATAAACGAGCTAAGTATATTTGCGAAAAAAAGTTAAATTAAATATAATATAAAATAAAAAAGTTAATAACTTAAGGAAAAAAATAACTTAAGTAATTTATAACAACTAAGTTGGCTTTTTATATATATATTAACGTATAACTTAACTTAACTAATGTTTTTAACTTATTTTTAAAGGTAAAAGCTTTAAAAATATAATAATTATTATTTTTTTTTATAAAATTAACTTTAATTTAAATAAGTTAAAAGCAAATAAAGGCTTTTTAAAGCTTATTTAATTGCTTTTATAAATTAAAATTAAATATTTATATATAAAGTGGTTTTTAAAGTTTTTTTAAAAGTTTTAATTAATTTTATATAAATTTTAAATTAAATTTAGTATTAATTATTAATTAATTAATTAAACCGATAAAGCTAAAGTTAAAGCATAAAACATTTAATTAAACTTTAAAATAATAATTTCTAACTTTTATAAAAAATATTAAACAATTATAAGCTTAACATTAATATAAATAACTTATATATAATGTACACTTATAAAACAAGGCTTAAATAATATAAAAAATTAATTATTATATAATAATTATTATAATTTTAAATCTTTTATAAAAACAAATTAAAATAATAATAATATAAATTATATATAGGCTTATAATAAAATAATAACAATAATAAAAATAATATAAATAAATATAATTAATATAAATATAATTTTATAAAAACCGAACAAATAATAAAATATTTAGCGCATATTTACTAAGGTTTTAATTGCTTTGTTTAAAAAAAAAACCTTAGATTTTTTATAAAAAAAAAACTTTTAAAACGCTTTTATAATAAAACTAAATAATATATAAAATAAAACAAAACTTTAAATGCTATGCTTTTTAAAATATTTTATACTTTAATACATTTAATTTTTATAATGCTTATATATTATAATTTTACTTTAATAATTACATTAAATATTATTTTTTAAAAGTATAAATAAATTAAAGTTTTTAATAATAAAAGTTATTAAAACTAAAAAAACTAAAAAAACTAAAAAATTAAAAGTTAAAATTATATTTAATTTAATTATATTTTTTAAATAATTTACTAAAAGATTTATAATTAGCAAAAAATTAATAAAATTTATTAATTTATAATAACAAATAATTAATTAAACCATGCTTTTATAAATTTTTAGCAAAAATGTTATTTAAGTTTTAAATATAATATATAAAAAATTTATTAATTTTGCGTAATAAAATCATATGCTTGCCATAGGTATTTTTTATATATTTTAATTTTTTAAAAATTAAAAGTAATTATTAAAATCTTTAAAATATTAACTTTTTTTTTATTTTGTAAACTTTAGTTATTTTATAATATAAGCGTTTTAATAGCTAATGTTTTTAATAATAATAAAAGTTTATTAAATAAACAAAAGTTAATTTTTATAAATTTAAATAGCTTTTTTAAAAGTTTTAGTTTTAAGTTGTTAAATTTTACAATTTTAAAAAGGTTTGCATTAATTAATTATTTTTAAAACTGCAAAATTAATTTAATAAAAGCCTTTATAATATTTTTTCGGTACATTTTTAAAAGCTTGTTAAAAATTAAATAACTATTTATTTTATTATTAAAAACTAAATTATAAAATAACAATTTTAATAAATTTTTTTAAATTAAAATTATAACGCTTTTATTGTTATTTTATTAATGTTTTATTTTTTTATATTTTAATTAATTATTTTTTTAAAGCTTTTATTTGTTTAGCTAATTTAATTTATTGCTAAAAAAACTAAACATTTGCTTTTATAAAATTAAAAAAGTTATTAACATTAAATAAAATTATAATAAATAAATAAGCTAATAATATAAATAACTTAAAAGAAATTATTAAAGTTATTATAATTTAAATAAATAAATTAAGTATACTTGCAAAAAAAGGTTAAATTAAATATAATATAAAATAAAAAAATTAATAACTTAAAAAAAAAAATAACTTAAGCAGCTTATAATAATTAAGTTAACTTTTTATATATATATTAACGTATAACTTAATTTAGCTAATGTTTTTAATTTATTTTTAAAAGTAAAAACCTTAAAAATATAACAAAAAGCTTAAACGTTAATTTATATATATTAATAAAGCAGTTAATTAATAAATAAAATTAAATAAATTTATAAAAGTTAAAAATGTTATTAAAGTTATAATAGTTTAATTATTAAAAAAAACATTAAAAAAAGCTAATATAATAAATAATTGTTAAAAAAAATAACTTTAAAATGAAAAAATGGTAATTAAATAAATGGTTTGCAATAAAATAAACTATAAAACTTTAAGTTAGCTTATTTATAAACATAAAAGCCGGGAAAATACATTATATATAACAAGGTTATAATTTAATCATTATATTAATCATTAATTTTATTTATTTATTTATTTTTATTTATTTTTACTTAGCAATATAATAATTAATAATTTTATTAATAAAATAATTATAATGCATTTTTTATTTAATTTAAACATTTAATTAAATTAATTACTTTTTAATTATATTTAAAAGTTTATATATAAAAGTGATAATAATTTAGCAAAAAATAAGCTTATAAATTAATAATTAATATATTTAAAATCTTTATTTAAAAAAAATTCAATGGTATTTTTTATAAATTTATTATTATTTTATTTAATAATATTTTAAAATTATATTAAAATTTTCACGTGGTTTTAAATGTATTTATAAATAAAATAATAGCAAATTTATAAAAAATACCATTAAATTTTTTTTTAAATAAAGATTTTAAATATATTAATTATTAATTTATAAGCTTACTTTTTATTAAATTATTTAAAAAAAAACAAGTAATATTTTATATAATATTACCGGTGTTATATATATTACATAAATAATATTATATATAAACGTTATAAAAAAAGCAAAGCTTTTAAAAATAGCGTATATTATACTAAAAATTAAATATAAAAAAAAAAGAAAAGCTAGGTATAAAAATAGCTAAAAATTATACGTTTTATATATAGCGGGGTTAATATGCTAAGTGTGCGCTAAGTAAAGCGTACCGCTAATTAAGCTAGCTAATTATTAATATATAACTATTTTTAAAAAAAAAAAATGCGTTTGCGCAAACTTAAACATTAATATTTTAATTAAATGTTTTTTAGCTAAAAAAAAAATAACTTTAAATATTTGCTTAAATTTAATTATATTTTAAGTTTTTGTTTTATTATATTATTAATTAATTTTTTTTATATATTAATATTATAGTTTTGTTTATAATTACGTTTTATATATAAAATTAACTTAAGTTAATTTTTTCTAATATATTTTTTTATATATTTTGTTTTTTTACGCTTTATTGCAATTTTTTTTAATTAATTTATTATTATTTACATATAATTTATTAAAGCTATTATTTTTAACTATTTATAGCTATTAAATTAATTATTTTAATAGCGTTGCGTTATTTTTAAAGTTTTTAGCTAAATATTATTTATTATTAATGTTTTAATTTTTTTAACTTATTTAATATTATAGCTTTTTATAATATAATTATAATATATAAACTTTATTTATAATATAATTTTTTTCGCTTTTAAATTTAATTATTTTATTGTTAAAATTTTTAAACTTTTGTTTTAATAAAAAGTTATTTAAATATTTTTATAATTAATTAGCATAATATTAATTAATTAATTTTTATAAAAAAAAACTTTAAAAATATATATATTATTATTTTATTGAAAAATTTTAAATTTTTATTATATTATTAAATAGTTTAGCTTATTAAATAAATGGTTAATAATTTATAACTTTTTTTTTTAATATAAAAATATAATTTTTAATATTAAAGTTTAATTTTTAATATAATTTATTAATTTGCATAATTATTTATTTTTATAATTATATTAAATTTATTTTTACTATTTTTATAAAATATATTATTTTTTAAACTTTGTTTTATATATTTTTATATAGCTTTTTTTTTTTGCAAATAAATCGGCTAATTTTTGTTTTGCCGTTTGGTTTTTTTAATTAAAGCTAAAAAGCATTAAAGATTTTATTTTTATTTTATAAAATACTATTTTAATAAATTAATATAATAATATAGCTTATATATAATTTATAAAAAGGATTTTCTTTAATTAATTGTTTTAATAATAATTAATATAGAAGCATAAGCGTTAATTTAAATATTTGTTTATTATTTTAATTTATTTAACGGTTTTATAATATTTTGCTAATATAAATATATGTTTTACACCTATTAGCTTATATAATTTATTTATAAAATTAAAAATAAATTAAAGCTTTTTATTAATAATAATAATTATAAATATATTAAATATTTTAAACGGTTTTTTATAATATATTTTTATAACGTTTATAGCTATAATATATATAATATAAAAAGTTATTTATGTTTTTTTATTTAATTAGTTTATTATTATAAATGCGTTATTATATTTATGTTTATTTTTAAGCATTTATTTAAAATTTATTATTAAATAGCGTTATATTTTATTTAGTATAAATAATAATTATAATTTTCCGGGTGTTTTATTTTTTAATATTTTAGCTAATTAAAAATTTAAATAATTAAATATATATATATTATAATTATTTTTTAGCTAAAGCTATTAATATTTTTTAATAAATAATTATTTAATTTTATTTTATTTTAAATAAATTATTAATATATAATTATATGTTTTTTAAATTAATAATATATAAAAATAAAAAACATTAAAAATTATTAGTTTATTTTTAAAAATAATAAATTTATTTTAAATAATTTAATTATTTTTATTTTATTTATTTATTTTTTTTATTTATTTTTTGTTAATATATTTTTATATTAAAATTATTAAGGTTTTATTTTAAAACTTTGTTAATTAAGCAATATTTTTTTAAAACTTTAGCTTTTAAAATTTTAACTTTAACGTAAATTTTACAAGTTTTTTTTATATAAATTTAATTTATAACATTAATTTTATAAAAGCTTATAATTTATAAAAAACAATTAATTATAATTTATATATTAACGTTAATTATAATTTAAATAATGTTATTTTTTTTTTATAAAAAAAAAGGTTAATTATTAGTTAAAACATTATAATATATTAATAAGCTTTTTTTTTTGCTGCTAAATATATAGATTTTTTTATTTATATAATATAACATTTATTATAACATTTTTTTTGCTTAATCGGTATATAATAGCAAAATTATACTTTAAAAATATTGTTATTTATTTAGCTTATTATAAATTAAAGCGTTATTTTTAATTAAAATATATTAATATTTTATAATTAATAATAATAAAAAAAACTTTTTATAAAAATTAATTAATTTTAGTTTTTATTTTTTTAAAGCTATTTTTATTATTAATATTTTTTTATTATAAATATTATAATTTAATTTAATATTAACGCATTTTCCATTTAAGCTAAACATTTAATTAAGCTAGCTATTTATATAATATATATAACACCGGTAATTTTATATAAAATATTACTTACCCTTTTTTTAATAACTTAACGAAAAATAAGCTTATAAATT
Source organism: Xylaria arbuscula (assembly GCA_022385695.1). Lineage (NCBI taxonomy): Eukaryota > Fungi > Ascomycota > Sordariomycetes > Xylariales > Xylariaceae > Xylaria > Xylaria arbuscula. Next base: position 975,212 of record MU279358.1, on the reverse strand, counting down.
AATAATTAATATATTTAAAATCTTTATTTAAAAACAAATCCAATGAAATCTTTTATTATTTTATAGCTATTTTATTTAAGGCTATATAAAAATACGCTAAAATAATCCCTGTAAAATAAAGTTTTATAAATGCACGCTTAAATAAATGGCTATAAAATAATAAAAAATATTATTAAATTCCCTTTTAAATAAAGATTTTAAATATATTAATTATTAGTTTGTAGGCTTATTTTCCGTTAAATTATTAAAAAAGGGGTAAATAGCACTTTATATAAAATTACCGGTGTTATATATGTTATGTAAATAGCCAGCTTAATTAAATGTTTAATTTAAATAAAAAATGCGTTATATAATATTTTAAAATAAAACGTTATAAAGTGTTATATATTATTATTTTATTATAATAATATTTTTGTTATAATATTATTTAAAACATTAATTTTTATTTTTATAAATAAATTATAATTAAAATATTATAAAATTAACGTTAATATTAAATTTTTTTTTAATTTTTAAAAAAACTTTTTATAATTATTTAATTATATAAAAGCTATGTTTTTTTTAATTAATTAATTTAAAAGTTTAGTTATTTATTTATAATTTTTTATAAATTTTTTATAAAAATTATAAAATTTTAAAAATAATTAAACATTTTTTATTATAATAAATAATTTTTAATTTTATATAACTTTAATTTTATTTAAATTTATTTAAAGCTTTTTAATTATTATAATAAATTTAAAAAATTACGTTTTTATAATATAAAATTTAAACTTTTTAAAATTAATTTATTAATTAGCTTTTTTTAATTAATTAAAAGCTTTTTTTATATATTTTTAATATTTTTTTTAAATTATTAAAATAAATAAAAATATTATAAGTTTATTAATAAAGCTAAATTATAAAACTTTATAATAATATATTTTAAAATATATATAAAACATTATAAAGTTTTTTTATTTAAATATTATTTATATAATGCATTTTTTATTTAAATTAGTTATTTAATTAAATTAATTATTTAAATTTTTATATAAAAACATATCGAAAAAACCCGTGCATTTTAACAAAAAATAAGCTTAAAAATTAATAATTAATATATTTAAAATCTTTATTTAAAGATAAATTTAATGGTATTTTTTATAAATTTACTATTATTTTATTTAATATTATATTAAAAACCACGTTAAAATTTTAACGTAGTTTTAAATACGCTTATAAATAAAATAATAGTAAATTTATAAAAAATACCATTAAATTTATTTTTAAATAAAAATTTTAAATATATTAATTATTAATTTTTAAGTTTATTTTTTATTAAAATGCATAGGTTTTTTTAATATGTTTTTATATAAAAATTTAAATAATTAGCTTAATTAAATAGCTAGCTTAATTAAAAAATGCGTTATAAATAAACGTTTATTATATATTAATTTTAATAAAAATTTTCGTTTATACAATATATAATAAAAATTTTTTAATTAGCGGTAAAAAATACTTATTTTTTTTAATTAAATTATTTAGCTTATAATAATTAATATAAAGTTATATTTTATTATATAGCTTTTTAATAAAAAAAATAAATAAAGCAAAAAATATATTATTTAATTTAATAAAACTTAAATATAATTATTTTATAAAATAATTTTTAATTATTTTTAATTTATTTAATAACATTTTATATAAAAACGTAAATTTAATATTAATTTTTAATTTTTTTTTAATAAATTTTATTTTATAATTTATATTTAATTAAAAAAATAGCAAAATATTAATGTTTATTTTATTAAAAGTTTTTATAATATTATAATATTTTTTAAATATAATTTTTATAGCTTTTTGCTTAAATTCTTTTTTTTTTTAAATTTTTATTTTTTTTTAGTTTTATTATATTTAATTATATATTTAAATATAATTATATTAATTAATATTATTTTAAATAATGGTTTTTTTTTATTAATTAAATTTGCTTTTTTATATTTTATATAAATTATAAATATTAAAATTTTATTTTGTTAATATTTTTACTTTAATTTTTTAAGCTTTTTTTTTTTTATAAATTAGCTTAAAAAATAAAAAGAAATTATTTTTTAAATTTTATTTTATTTTAATAATATTATTAAATTTTAAACTTTATTATTTATATAAAATGTTTATAATTTTAAGTTTATTATTATATTTTTTTGCGATAATTTTTTAGTTTTTTTTTTGTTTAATATAACGGCTTAAATATCTAGGTCGCTTTTTAGGCCATTAATAAAAGTACGTATTAAAACAGTGGTACCTAAAGTAATTTATGCGTTTAATAATTGCTTTACCGCACACTTTACATAATATATATATAAGGCTTGGTAATTTGCGTACTAAATACCTTTTTTTTTTTTTAAGTAATTTATTTTATTAAAATATTAAATATAGTTAGCCATAATTTATATTGCTTTTATTGCCGCTGTGATATTTAAGTTTTATATTTAATTTTACTTTTTTTTTTTTGCGTTTTTTTTAAAATTTAAATATTACAATTAAATATTTGCTTAATTTATTTTAATTTTTTTATTTAACTTATTTTTAATAAATAATATAAAAAAATATTTTAATTTATAACATTAATAATTAAGCAAAATGTTATATTTTTTAAATTATTTTTGCTTAAAAATAATATTATATTATATATTTAAAATAAAAAAAAATGTTTTTTTTTATATTTTTTTTTATATTTTTAAGTTTAATTTTTATGTTTTTATAATTATTTATTTATTTTTGCTATTATATTTTATAATAAAATAAAATAAAATAAAATTCTTATTTTTTTAAATTATAAATATTTTATAATAGCATAAAAACTAGCTTTTATATTTTTAAAAAAATTATAAATTTATAAAAAAAATTTATGATTATTTACGGTATAATTATATAAAAAAAGCTTTTTTTTAAAAATTTTATTTATTAGTTTATTTTTTTTACTAGTTTTTTAAAACATTTTTTTTAAATAAAAGTTAACTTTTTTTAAAATTATTTTTTTAATTAAATGTTTATAATATTATTATTATTATTATTATAAAAACATTAATATAAGCTTTTTTATTTAAAGTTTTAAAAAAACAATTTTTAATAATATAATTAATTTATTTATAATTAAAATATTTTTTTTTAATAAATAGTTTTTTTATTTTTTTTAAAGTTAATTTAAGTTTAAAGCTAAATATAATAAGTTTTTTATTAATAAAATTATTATTATTTTATTTTTTAAAGCAGTTTTTATTAATGTTTTTATTATTATTAAAATTATTAAATTTATTAAATTATTTTTTTGTTTTATAATTACCTTTTTTTTTTTAATTATTAAAATAAAATTAATAAATTATTTAAATGTAAAACTTAAAAAATTTATTAAAATTAACATTTATTTTTAAATATTTTAAAATTGTTTTATTAATAAAATAATTAAATAATTTATTTTTAAATTTTTTTTTTATTTAACGCATCTTTCACTTAAGCTGGACACTTAATTAAGCTGGCCACCCACGTGACATATATAGCACCGGTAATTTTATATAGGGTGCTATTTACCCCCCTTTTTAATAACTTAACGGAAAGTTGGTTTACAAACTAATAATTAATATATTTGGAATCCTTATTTAAAGAGAAATCCAATGGTAATTCTTATTATTTTATAGCTATTTTATTTAAGCGTGCACTTATAAAACTTTACTTTACAGGGATTATTTTAGCGTATTTTTTATATAGCCTTAAATAAAATAGCTATAAAATAATAAAAAGTACCATTAGATTCGTCTTTAAATAAGGATTCCAAATATACCAATTATTAGTTTATAGGCCCACTTTTCGTCAAGTTATTAAAAAGGGGGGTAAATAACACCCTATATAAAATTACCGGTGCTATATATGTCACGTAGGTGGCCAGCTTAATTAGGTGTTTAGCTTAAGTGGGAAATGCGTTAGTTTTATTAAAATAAGTTTTATTAATTAATTAAATAAACTTATTTTTAAAATTAAAAAACTTTTTTAAAATATATTTATAAAAACTTTTATTTATATATAAACTTTTATATTTTATTTTAATTTTTTTTAAAAATATTAATATTATAATAATTATTTTATAAATAAATTAAAAATTTTATAAAGTTTTTAATTTTATTAAAATAAATATTAATTAAATATAATTATAAATTTTTTGCTATTAAATTATTTAATTTAAATTCGATTTTTCGCATTTTAATAATATTAATAATAAATTAATTAATATTAATTTATAAATAACTTAATATATTATAATGCTAAACTTTAAATAACGTGTTTTATTATTAAGTAATAAATATTATCAAGTGATAAAAGTTTTAGGTTTTTTTACCTTTTATTATTTAAACTTTATTTTTTCTACCTATAACAATAAACTACGCGTTAAAAAAAGCTAGGTTATTAACTGCTGCTAGCGCTTTTAAACGCAACCCTTACATTTTTATTTACAAGCTTGCGAAAATGTATAGCGTTCTCAACAAGACCTTCCGCTGTAAAATCGCCGGTGTTGCGCCTCAACGCAACAGCAAAAATATAATGTCGAAATTAACCAACTCTAAAAAGCAGGCAATTATACAGTTTATAATTTACCTAAATTTAAAAGCGTTTTTTCCCCGGGTGTGTTATATTTAAAATATGGCCGACCAACTATTAGTTAAGCGGGGTAGCTAACTTGTTGAAAAGTGCTAGACGACGCGCTTTATAAACCGTACACCAGCCTTCCAAACGCGTTTAAACCGTCGAATTAACTATAGCTGAGTTCTCTGCAAAGATCCTACTAAATATAACGTATATTACAAACGCATAAAAAAAACTATTAAGCATTAAAGCATTGCAAAAAAAAATATATATAATTTTAATAAAACAGGGTTTATAATAGGCATGATTACAATTAATATAGTTGTAACAAATGTTAAAAAGCAGAATAAGCTTAAGCAAGCCTAGCAAGGCAATTGGAATTAGTTTACAGCTATTTGTTTAATTAATTTATAAAGGTTAATTAATACCGCTTTTTATTATTTTAAAAAAAAAAACTCATTTTGCCTTTTAATATTATAATAGCCCTTTATTACTTAAATAACAAATTGCAGTTTTATATAATAGCTAAATTAATAATAATTTCGGTTTAAAATAAATTAAACACTTTAATAAATATACTTAACTACGTTTAACAAGCATAAAACGTTTTTTTATTTTTAATAATTATAAAAGCTATTATTTAAAAAAATTTAAAAATTATTGCTAAAAAAATAATATTTTTACCAAAATAATGCCTGCATATTTTTCTTATAAACTTTAGCCTTTAAACATGGCATATTTTAACCTATTAAAAAAAGTATATAATATTAAAATCAGCAATATTATACAAATAAATATAACATATATTTTAAAAGAAAACTTTTAACCTACGTTTTTTAAAGCTTATACTTAAGCAATAATACTTATAAATATTATGTCTAGGTTTAAAGCCATTGGCTTTGTTTTATTTAACTTAAAAGTTGTTATTTTAAAGCTTAATATTATGCTAATTCTTTTTATACTATTGCTAAAGCTTAAGTTATTTTTTACTGTTTAGGTTTTAAAAACCTTTACTACTATTAAAAAAGCCGTTTTGCAAACTATTTACTTAAAAACCCAAATTGCTAAGCATTAAAATAGCTTACTTAGCAAAATTATTAATGCTATAAACTTATTATTAAAAGCTATATATTATTTACTACATAAGCAAACGTTAATACGAAATAAAGTAGCTAAGCTTTAAAAAGCTAACTATATTTTTAATAAACGTTAGAAAACAAAAAATAAGCAATTATAAACTGGAGAAATATTTACTTGATTTAAAGAAACAAATCTCTAAGTTTTTAAAAAAAGTAGTAGTTAAATAAATTAAAAAAATAGTAAAAAAAGTGGTTGTTAGGTAAGGGCATTTACACGCGCGCGCTATTGTGGCATATGCGGCAATACTAGTTATAATGCGCACATTTATACAGTAGATGTAAATACATTTAATAAAAAAAATTCCAATTAATTTAAAGTAATTTAATTGCGTTATAGTTATTTTTTTTACATTATAACTTAAATAATGCTTAAAACTTTTATCACTTAATAATATTTATCACTTGATAATAAAACACGTTATTATATTATTTTTAATTAAATTATTAAAAAAAATAACTATTTAAATTTTAATAAATTTATAAAAATTATTTTTAATATAAATTAAAAATTTAAAAATATTTTATTATTAAAATAATAAATTAATAATTTATTAATTATAATTTAAAGTTTAATAAATAATTTATTAATAATTTATTAATAGTTTTTATTTTTGTTTTTATTTTTATTTTTAAAATTTTTACTTTAATTAAAAAAATTAAAGTTTTTACTTTTATTTAAATTTGCTTTTTTTTAAAGGTATAATTATATTTTAATATTTATTATTATAAAATAAATACTTTATTTAATTAAGCTAATTATTTTACCTTTAGTTTTTTTTTAAAAGTTTAAATAAATTTTCGGTATATTATATAACGCATCCCTTACTTTAACCGGACACCCAATTAAACCGGCCACCCGAATTCCCATATAAATATATATCGAAAAAGCCCGTGCATCTTAACGAATACTGGGGCTACAAACTAATGATTAATATATTTGAAATCCTTACTTAAAGACAAATCCAATGGTACTTTTTATAAATTTACTACTATTTTATTTAGTGCTATATTAAAAACCACGCTAAAGTTTTAGCGTGGTTTTAAGTACGCCTATAAATAAAATAGTAGCAAATTTTAAAAAAATACCATTGGATTCGTCTTTAAGTAAGGATTTCAAATATACTAATCATTAGTTTGTAGCCCCAGTATTCGTTAAAATGCACGGGCTTCTTCGATATATATTTATATGGGAATTCGGGTGGCCGGTTTAATTAGGTGTCCGGTTAAAGTAAAAAATGCGTTATTAATAATTATTATAATATTATATAACTTAAATTTATATTAAAGTTTTATTAAATAATAGTTTATTATATTTTTAAAAGCGTTAATATTTATTAAATTATTAAAATTAAACATTTAATTTTTTAATTTATTAATAATAAAAAAAATAAAAAAACAAGTTAATTTTTTTTTAAATAAATAATAAAAATCCTTTTAATTAACATAATAATTTTATAATTAAAATTATTTACAAATATAAAATTAACAATTGCTTAATAAAATCTATGTTTATTTATAATAATTTATAGTTTTTTTTTAATTTTTTATTATTATTTTAATTAAAAGTTTTAATTTTTATTACATTTATAGCTATTTTAATTTAAAAATCTTTTAATAATTATTATTATGTTTTAATTTGCAAATTATTTTATATTATTTATATTTTATTTATATTATTAAATAAAAAATAAACCTTTTTATAAACTTGTTTTTTTAACGTTATTTATTTATTAACATTATATATTATTATTATTATTAATATTAATTTAAATTAATTAATAATTTAATTTAAATTTAAATAAAAAATAATTAAAAAAGCTGTTTTAATGTTTTTATAAAAAAAAGTAATACTTAATTTATTATATATAAACGTTATAAAAAAAGCAAAGCTTTTAAAAACAGCATATATTATATTAAAAAAAAAAAAAAAGAAAAAAAAAAGCTAAGTATAAAAATAGCTAAAAATTACGCGTTTTATATACAGCGGGGTTAATGTGTTAAATGCGCGCTAAATAAAACGCAGCGTTAATTAAGTTAGCTAATTATTAACGCGTAATTAATAGCCCGTTTAATTAAATATCCGGGTTAAATGAAAAATGCGTTATTAATTATTAATTTTTAAGTTTATTTTTTATTAAGTTATTTTAAAAAAAAGCAAATAATATTTTATATAAAATTATTAATGTTATATATAACGCATTTTTCATTTAAATTAAACATTTAATTAAGCTAATTACCCCTCGGTTATACTTAAAAGTTTATATATAAAAATAATAATAACTTAGCAAAAAATAAATTTACAAACTAATAATTAATATATTTAAAATTTTTATTTAAAAAGAAATTTAATAATAATTTTTATAAATTTATTACTATTTTATTTATAAATGCATTTAAAACCACGTTAAAATTTTAACGTGGTTTTTAATATAATATTAAATAAAATAATAATAAATTTATAAAAAATACCATTAAATTTTTTTTTAAATAAAAATTTAAAATACATTAATTATTAATTTATAAGCTTTTTATTTATTAAATTATTTAAAAAAAAGGCAAATAATATCGCATATAAAATTACCGGTGTTATATATATCACGTAAATAGCCAGTTTAATTAAATGTTTAACTTAAGTAAAAAATGCGTTATTACGTAAATAACCGGTTTAATTAAGTGTTTATATAAAATAAAAAATGCGTTAAAGTTTATTTTAAATATTTTAAATATTTTTATTTAAAAAAATAATTTTTTTAAATTTATTTTATATATAATTAACATATAATAATTAATTAATTATTTTACTCGCAAATAAATAAAAAATAAATAACTTAAAAATAAATTTTTTATTTTATAAATAATTTATAATAAATCGAATAAAAGTTTTATTAATATATAAAAAATACCGAAAAATAACAAAGATTTAAAGTTAACTTTTAATTATAGCCGTTTTAAGCTAGCTTTATTACCCGAGTTTAAATTAATAAATAAAATAAATAATTTATTTAAATTATTTATTAAATTATAACCTTGGTATATAATAAGCTATATAATATTTTAAAGTTTAATTATTTTTTTATTATAATTTTAGCGCTTAATAATAAATAATAAAATCAAGGTTTTATTTATTTATTTTTTATTATTTGCTTTATATAATAATAATTATTTAAAAGCTAGTTTAATATTATTAACTTTAATTATTTTAACACGTTATAATTAAAAATATAAATGTAATTTATTTTTATTTAACCCGGATATTTAATTAAACCGGCTATTTATATAATATATATAACACCGGTAATTTTATATAAAGTATTACTTGCTTTTTTTAAATAACTTAATAATTAATATATTTAAAATTTTTATTTAAAAAAAAAATTAATAATATTTTTTATAAATTTTTTATTATTTTATTTATAAGTATATTTAAAACCACGCTAAAATTTTAATGTAGTTTTTAAAATAATATTAAATAAAATAATAATAAATTTATAAAAAAATTAACGTATTTTTTATTTAAGTTAACTATTTAATTAAGCTAGCTATTTAATTTTTTTATATAAAAATATAAACTTAAAAATTAATAATTAATATATTTAAAATTTTTATTTAAAAAAAAATCTAATAATATTTTTTATAAATATATTATTATTTTATTTATAAATATATTTAAAACTATGTTAAAATTTTAACGTAGTTTTTAATATAGTATTAAATAAAATAATAGCAAATTTATAAAAAATATTATTAAATTAAATAATTACCTAAAAAAAAAATGCGTTAGTTTTTTTTATAAATTTATTATTATTTTATTTAATATTATATTAAAAATTATATTAAAATTTTAACGTAGTTTTAAATGCATTTATAAATAAATTAATAATAAATTTATAAAAAATATAATTAAATTTTTTTTAAATAAAAATTTTAAATAATGCATTTTCCATTTAAGCTAGACATTTAATTAAGCTGGCCACTTACGTGATATATATAGCGCCGGCAATTTTATATAAAGTGCTATTTACCTTTTTTTTTAATAATTTAACAAAAAATAGGTTTATAAACTAATAATTAATATATTTAAAATCTTTATTTAAAAAGGAATTTAATAGTACTTTTTATTATTTTATAGTTATTTTATTTAAGGCTATATAAAAAATACGCTAAAATAATTTTTATAAAATAAAGTTTTATAAATGCACGCTTAAATAAAATAACTATAAAATAATAAAAAATATTATTAAATTTTTTTATAAATAAAGATTTTAAATATATTAATTATTAGTTTGTAAACTTACTTTTTGTTAAGTTATTAAAAAAAAAGGTAAATAACACTTTATATAAAATTACCGGTGTTATATATATTACGTAAATAGCTAACTTAATTAAATGTTTAGCTTAAATAAAAAATGCGTTATATTAATTATTAATTTATAAATTTATTTTTTGCTAAATTATTATTATTTTTATATATAAACTTTTAAATATAATTAAAAAATAATTAATTTAATTAAATAATTAACTTAAGTAAAAAATATATAATATAATATATATATATAATAAAAAATAAAAAACAACGCAAAATTTATATAAGCAATTATTTAACCTTATTATAATATTAATTTATATAATTAATAATTATTTTATTTTAATTAAATATTTAATATAAAATATTAGCTTAATTATATAAATATAATAACGCATTTTCCACTTAAGCTAAACACTTAATTAAGCTAGCTACTTATGTGATATATATAGCACTAGCAATTTTATATAAGGTATTACTTACCCTTTTTTTTAATAACTTAACGAAAAGTAGGCCTATAAACTAATAATTAATATATTTAAAATCTTTATTTAAAAACGAATTTAATAGTGATTTTTATTATTTTACAAGGATTATTTTAACGTATTTTTTATATAGCCTTAAATAAAATAGCTATAAAATAATAAAAAATATCATTGGATTTGTTTTTAAATAAAGATTTCAAATATATTAATTATTAATTTATAAGCCTATTTTTCGTTAAATTATTAAAAAAAGGGGTAAATAGTACTTTATATAAAATTGCCGGTGCTATATATATCACGTGGGTAGCTAGCTCAATTAGGTGTTCAGCTTAAGTGGGAGATACATTAAATTAAATTTAATAACATAATTAATATCTGCTTTTTTATACCTGTTAAATTAGCTCGCAATTTATATAAGCAAGTAAATAAATATATTAAAAGTAAATATTAAAATGCATATAAGTAGCGGATATTTTGGATTTTAGTTGGAGATATAGCTGGCGCCCGTAGGAGATCTTAATGGCACCCCTAGGTGGTTTAAAGGAAACTAACCTGCTGATAAAGTACTTGACTAGGCTACTGTGCTAGGTAAAAACAAAGCCTCAGAAACCCTTCGTCTAAACCTTGCCTCTGTTGTTTGCTTTAACAAGACCATATATATACCTACAGTAGTCACGCAATACACTAGTTACGCCTACCTGGGACTATGGCGTTTTCGATCAGCTGGCATACGCTGTTGGTCCTGATTACCGTTTACTACGGCACTCTGGTATTTTATCGCTTGTTTCTCCACCCACTAGCTCGCTTTCCAGGCCCCAAGCTAGCTGCTATCTCGCGTTGGTATGAGGCCTACCACGATGTTGTTCAAGGCGGACAGTATACTTCAAAGATTGCAAAGCTACACGCAACTTATGGTAGGGATTGCCATCTGAAAACCGTACCTCAGACCCTTGTCTGTCTGACTCCCTCCTGAATCAGGCCCCATCATCCGTATCAGTCCGCACGAGCTTCATGTCGCAGATGCGGCATTCTTCGACACACTTTATCGCACTGATGGGCATTGGGACAAGTACAGCTGGACATACGACGCCTTTGGCGCCAAAGGATCCACCGTCTTCGGCTCGGGTATAACAACAACCTGATTCAGCTTCACTTAACTGAATACTCACTAACTAATTGCTTTCCAGACCATGATGCCCATAGAGCACACCGTCGCGCCATAGCACCCTTGTTCTCCAAGACCGCTGTAATTTCTCGTCTAGATATCGTGTCACGAAATGTCGACAAACTCAGCAAACGAATCTCTCTAGTTCCCCGTGATACCCGTGATACTGATGCCACCTTAGACCTTGGCGCCGCCATCAGCGCTTTCACGCGAGACATCGCAAACGAGTTCATTATTGGCAAAGCATATAAGGAACTGGACCTCGATGACTTTGGCGTTGGCCTGTCCATTGCCTCTTCGGGAGCCGGCCCTTTCTGGCGCATCACCAAACACGTGCCATGGTTCGGCCCCGCGATGAAGGCGATGCCAATACCATGGGCAATGAAGATGGCCGATGAAGGAATGAAATCATTCCTTCGCTATCTCCAGGTAAGTCGACGAATGTTAGGAACCATTTCACTACTACTAATATTTGAAATATTCAGCAAACTGAACAAGACACGCGCGAGCTCATGGCCACAGCACAGCGCTCTTCTCCGGAAGATAAGACCAATCGCACCTTGGTACACGAGATCATTCACTCGAGCCTACCACCCGCCGACATGACTTTTGAGCGCACCTTCGAGGAAGTGGCCACTGTGACTGGAGCCGGATACGAAACCACGGCGAACACCTTGCGACTCATTCTCTACCATGTGTACGCTAACAAAGACATCCTACGAAATCTTAGAAAAGAGCTAGCACCCATCACCGCCGAACCCGGAGTTTCACCATTGAATGAACTGGAAAAACTCCCCTATCTCACTGGCGTTCTGATGGAAGGTCTCCGCCTGAGTCCGGGCATCTCCAGCCGAGCCGCACGCGTCACGGACAAGGATCTCGTTTATGAAGACTGGCGCATTCCCGCCGGGACGCCAGTCGGAATGACCGCGATCTTGTTGCATACAGATGGAAATCTATATCACAATCCACTGCGCTTCGATCCGACACGATGGTTGGATCATACCGGCAACAAGCTGCGTGATGGAAGCCATGTCCCCTTTGCCCCTTTTTCACGAGGTACAAGAGTATGCCTAGGCATGCAGTAAGTCCGCGCTTCATACTTCTCTCACCTTGCAAGGAATGTATATCTACTCATACGAAACGTTATGCAGTCTAGCCTGGGCCGAACTGTACCTACTCCTCAGTACCTTGGTCCCAAGGTTTGATTTCTCATATGACGGCGTTCAAGACGGTGATTTCGAGCTAGAAAGGGACAACTTCGGAATCGGCACTAAAGCAGGCTGCCACCTAGTGGCACGTGTTGTTCCGTACCAGGGGTGACGTACATCAAGCCTTGGTCGATTGGAATGCGTGGTTTAGTTGATTTGTTCATGTGTCAGAAATGTTTGGACTGTGATTGTGCTTTGCAAGCGAGGATCATAGGAGGTACCGTACCTAAGCTTTACGAAGCGTTGCCACTGTTGGTAGCCAAGGAAGTTCGCGCATTAGAAACTTTTCCTGTCCTAAACTTTTCACCCCTTTGCCGTTTCTTTCATTCTACAGGGTAGGTATTGAGTTTTTCCCTCTCATGGAAATGGTCTTAGCTGCCATGATTAGACCACAGTTGAACAACTTCCGCCACCACCTTGTGTGCGCTAAACTGCCAATGTTGCATCCGAGCTGGCAAAAGGGGAATGTAAGGGATATTTCGTGGTCTAATTGGCTCGTTTGGCCGCATGTTAGTGTTAGAGAATGCAGAACATCCACAGGTATCCATACTACTACACGTAGGCATACCGAAATGATTGCTTATTTATAGCATTTTAGCGGTGCTTTTTATAGTTTTATTATTATAATATTTAAAATATAAAGCAATAATATAATAATATTTATTAACGCATTTTTTATTTAAATTAAATATTTAATTAAATTAATTATTTATATAATATATATAACACTAATAATTTTATATAAAATATTATTTGCTTTTTTTTATATAATTTAATAAAAAAAAATTATAAATTAATAATTAATATATTTAAAATTTTTATTTAAAAAAAAATTTAATAATATTTTTTATGAATTTATTAATATATTTTTTATTTAAGTTAAACATTTAATTAAATTAATTATTTATATAATATATATAATATTAATAATTTTATATAAGGTATTATTTACGTTTTTTTTTAATAATTTAATAAAAAAAAATTTATAAATTAATAATTAATATATTTAAAATCTTTATTTAAAGTTATATGTTAATAATTAATTAATTTAATTAGCGCTGCGTTTTATTTAGCGCGCATTTAACACATTAACCTTATTACATATAAAACGCGTAATTTTTAATTACTTTTATACCTAGTTTTTTTTTTTAATTTTTAATATAATATATGCTATTTTTAAAAGCTTTGCTTTTTTTATAACGTTTAACGTGTTTTATTATTAAGTAATAAATATTATTAAATAATAAATTATGCGTTATAAAAAGTTAAATTATTAATTATTATTAACGCTTTTAAATATAACCTTTATATTTTTATTTATAAGCTTGCGAAAATATATAGCGTTTTTAATAAAACTTTTTACTGTAAAATTATTAATATTATGCTTTAACATAATAATAAAAATATAAAATTAAAATTAATTAACTTTAAAAAGCAAACAATTATATAATTTATAATTTACTTAAATTTAAAAGTGTTTTTTTTTAAATATGTTATATTTAAAATATAGCTAATTAATTATTAATTAAGTAAAATAGCTAATTTATTAAAAAGTGCTAAATAATATGCTTTATAAATTATATACCAGCTTTTTAAACGCGTTTAAATTATTAAATTAATTATAATTAAATTTTTTATAAAAGTTTTATTAAATATAATATATATTATAAACGCATAAAAAAAACTATTATATATTAAAGCATTATAAAAAAATATATATATAATTTTAATAAAATAAAGTTTATAATAAATATAATTATAATTAATATAATTATAATAAATGTTAAAAAATAAAATAAACTTAAATAAGCTTAGCAAAACAATTAAAATTAATTTATAATTAACGTGGTTTACTAGTAAGCCGCTTATATCACCAAGTTGCCCATTTTTATTACTTTTTACCACTATATAATAAAATATTCCAACTATAGTCGATTTAATTAATTAAAATCAGTTGCTATTTAATTTGCTACTTAATTTAATTATAATTTCATAGGTTTTTAAGTTATAACCAGATTTGCCGCAATTGCTACAATGCCTGCCGCTTGTTGCCCTTTGTTTTAATAAACCCCTTTTTTCCCCTTTGTTAATTGCTAAACGTTTACCTTTGTTTTTTTTGTTTTGTAATGCCTGAGATTCCTCAATTGTAAAAGCCCCTCTAAGTTGTACTCAAGACTTTTTAGCTCTCTAGCGCTTTAAAAAAGCTATATTAGCCTTTTCTAACATTTAAATTTAATTTTGCATAATAGTTATTTTATGCACTATAGCCTGCATACCTTTTGCCATTTAGTTTACAGCTTTTAAAATTAATGTTAAAAAGCTTTTTTTATAAATAAAAATCTTACTTTTAATAAAAGTAAAGTGCTGGACTATTTGTTAAAAGTTTAAAAGTATTTGGAGATTATAGGTACTAGCCGTCCCTGGTTGCAACGGGCCTAGGGTAGGCGTTTGTAAACATACGTTAAGCTTTTTAATTATTTCGTTTAGGTTATAAGGTACTAAACCAGCTGCTTTAAATCCAGATTTAATATTTTTTTTTTTAAAAATAGCAAAGTGCATAGCTTTAAACGCTATAAAAAACTTAAGCTTAATTATATAATTTATTAATGCTTTAATAAATTGTTTGATTTTTTTAAAATAAACATATTTTAAAAGCAAATAAAATATTATATTTAAAAGCTAAAAAAAGTAAAATAAGTAAAAAAGCATACTAAGCGTGATAATATTATTATTTTTGCAATATATTTTAAATTTAGCTAAAATATAGCTTTTATAGCTATTAAAAACTAAAAAGCAATATAAATCTTTTATATATATTTTAATATATTTATTAAAATGCTTAACCTAATTTAAGCTTATTTTATTATTTGTTTAGCCGTTAAAAATTAGTTTAATTACCTAGTTAAGTAGCAAGCCGCTTTTGCCCGACCAGTTTGCAAAGTAATATTGGCCCAAAACAATTAAAAAAGGTAAAATGCACCAGCTTTTCAAATTAATGCATTTAATAGCCGTTGCCTTCTCACGCTTATTAGCGCGTGTAACAACAAGTGTTAAACTAATAATTCCCATTATAAAGCTAGTTTTGTCAAAATTATAAATATCTTAATTTTAAATGCTATATTTAGCTTTTATATTTATAACCAAGCTAAACTAACTAAAAATAACACCTAGATTTTTACAAAAAGCTTTTTAGTAATTATATTTTTAATTTATTTTAGTTTTTAAATCTAGGTTACAGTTAATAAATTGCCTAGCTTAATGCTTGCCAACGCGTTTGCCGCCGCGCAACTAAAACAGAAAATTAGCCATATTTTCCACACTAGCGATCTTAAAAGGCATTCCTCGAGTATTCAAATCAATTATATACTTGTGCAGTATTTTCTTTTCAATTGCATTTAGTTTAAGCCCTAGGTTTTAAATTTTGTGTCTTAGTTTGCAACCTTTAATTCGGTCGCGTAAAGTCTCATATAGCACATTATATATAGCAGCAGCGCGTCTCTAGCTAAAAGGATTATCGGAATTACGCGTCGCTTAAATTGCCAAAGCAATTCGATTTTTTTTTAAGCTATTAAACATAATATTAGTTAAATTATTGCATGTTAAAGTTAAAAAGGTTAAAAATAAAAAAAAATAAGCAACTTGGTGATATAGGCGGCTTACTAATAAACCACATTATTTATTTAATTAATTTATAAAATTAATTAATATTATTTTTTATTATTTTAAAAAAAAAAACTTATTTTGCTTTTTAATATCATAATAGCTTTTTATTATTTAAATAATAAATTATAATTTTATATAATAGCTAAATTAATAATAATTTTAATTTAAAATAAATTAAATATTTTAATAAATATAAAACGTTTTTTTATTTTTAATAATTATAAAAACTATTATTTAAAAAAATTTAAAAATTATTATTAAAAAAATAATATTTTTATTAAAATAATATTTATATATTTTTTTTATAAACTTTAGCTTTTAAATATAATATATTTTAGCTTATTAAAAAAAACATATAATATTAAAATTAACAATATTATATAAATAAATATAACGTATATTTAAAAAAAAAACTTTTTGTTTGCGTTTTTTAAAGTTTATATTTAAGCAATAATATTTATAAACATTGTATTTAAATTTAAAGCTATTAGTTTTATTTTATTTAATTTAAAAGTTATTATTTTAAAGTTTAATATTATGCTAATTTTTTTTATATTATTATTAAAGCTTAAATTACTTTTTATTATTATTAAAAAAGCTATTTTATAAACTATTTATTTAAAAACTTAAATTATTAAACATTAAAATAATTTATTTAGCAAAATTATTAATATTATAAATTTATTATTAAAAGTTATATATTATTTATTATATAAATAAACGTTAATATTAAATAAAATAGCTAAGCTTTAAAAAGTTAATTATATTTTTAATAAATATTAAAAAATAAAAAATAAGCAATTATAAATTAAAAAAATATTTACTTAATTTAAAAAATTAAATTTTTAAATTTTTTAAAAAAAAAAATAATTAAATAAATTAAAAAAATAATAAAAAAAATAATTATTAAATAAAAACATTTATACGTATATATTATTATAATATATATAGCAATATTAATTATAATATACGCATTTATATAATAAATATAAATATATTTAATAAAAGAAATTTTAATTAATTTAAAATAATTTAATTATATTATAATTGTTTTTTTTATATTATAATTTAAATAATGCTTAAAACTTTTATTATTTAATAATATTTATTATTTAATAATAAAATATATTAATTATGTATAATATTTAAAAAAAAATTTAATAATATTTTTTATAAATTAATAGTTATTTTATTTAAAGCTATATAAAAAATACGTTAAAATAATTTTTATAAAATAAAGTTTTATAAATATATATTTAAATAAAATAATTATAAAATAATAAAAAATATTATTAAATTTTTTTTTAAATAAAAATTTTAAATATATTAATTATTAATTTATAAATTTATTTTTTGTTAAATTATTAAAAAAAAAAATACGTAATATTTTATATAAAATTACCGGTGTTATATATATTATATAAATATTTAATTTAAATAAAAAATACGTTATTATTTTATTTATAAATGCATTTAAAACTATGTTAAAATTTTATTATAATTTTAAAAATAATATTAAATAAAATAATAATAAATTTAAATAAAAGTTTATAGCTATTATAATTAGCCTTAACCTTTAGCTTTAAATTATAGCTATTATATAAGCCACTTAATTAATCGGTAACCTTGTTAATTAGTTAACTACTTTATTAGCCATTTAATTAACGAGTAAATCACCACTTGGCTATATATAATAATTAAACGCCTTATAAGCCTAGGTGTTAAACCTACCTTTTATCACTTTATAATTAATATGGTATTTTTAGTATTTACCGATAAACATGCCTAGCCGTCGTTTATAATAATTTATAAAAAATACCATTGGATTTTTTTTAAATAAAAATTTTAAATATATTAATTATTAGTTTATAAATTAATTTTTTATTAAATTATTATTATTTTTATATATAAATTTTTAAATATAACTGAAAAATAACCGGTTTAATTAAATGTTTAAATTAAATAAAAAATATATTATAATATTAAAATAAGTTTTTATTTTTTTTTGTTTTTTATAAAGCTATAAGTTTTATTTAATTTGCTGGAAATACTTTTTAGTACTTTTGCGAACGGGAGTTTTTTCGACTAACTGTACTTAATGCCATAAAATGGGTGACATGGACCGAGTTAACTATTGCGGTCACATTTTATAGTATGCGGGACAACATGATCGGCTGTAAATTGATATGAAAAGATTACAATGGTACCCGTGGCCCTATTTAACTCGCTCTATTACATATATCCATCTATCACATCCAGCTAGTATGAATCACTAGTTTTATAGGGAATTAAAACTAGGGACAACTTGTCATTTGTTCTCGAAAACGGCCTGAACCTGATCATCACTAAAGATGGGCCTTAAGGGCCCATTGTCGTACTTAATGTCGTTGATTTTTGAAGAGATAGGGGTGGCAATACAGAAGATTTGACCAGCGCCCTTCATAACCTACTAGAGGTTCGAAGACAAGCCGATTTTTCCTGGCATCCGCAAGCCAATACCACACTTCTGACTGGAGCTAACCGTGACTACAACTGAGTGCAAGCACGAGATAGCTGACACACATGTCCAATTTACTACGAATATGGTCAGTAAGACAATTTAGGTCTCGCGCACCGACTGGGTTCCCTGGTGTCACACGTAGCGAATACGAGGCTGCAAGTCTCAGACCCTCTGAACGCGTTACACGCGCTGAAACGCGTCTTCCCGTCTATCACTGTCAGGTGGATTGGTCTCTAGAGTGAAGTTAGGTCACCGAGAGGTAGCAGCTAGGTCGTAGTATAGGTTAATGGCTCAATGTCATTGATTCTGACCTCCCTCCTCGAAGAGAGAGGGAGAGTCGGTCCTTTATATAGACAGAATGTTAGCTATTCTCCACTTTCTAGTGTCCTTCTCTCCATCTGCGACCCTGGTACCTGACAATTACTGATATTCTTCCTGATGACCTACATGAGGCTATTCAGCCCTCGCTTAATTGAGACATAGGCGTCGAGGTCAGAGGTTACCCTAGTGCCCAGAGTTGTATATAGTTTCGTAGCCAAGCCACATGAACGGAAGAGAGTCCGAATGGTCAAGGCCTTATGCAGCCATAACAGATTATTGTATTCTGAATAGAGTCAATTCCAAGCCCTGAGACCAACCCTTGTTATACCTGGTGACCGACTCGCTAAGCTGTGGGACACGCGGAAAGCCTTTGTCGCCGTCTACGACGAATCCTACGTCATATTCTTCCTTCAAGAACTGTTTCAGCCATATAGTCAACATTTTGCTCTCCTCAGCCCAGAAACTCCACGCATTGCATGGAGTTCTCCAGACTGTTAAGCCTCAGCGCCAGAAGCAAAGGTACAGATGCCCAATATTTATGCGACGAAGCCTCGTAGGCGCTCCTATCCACCGAACACGGTGTAAATCTCAAATGAGATGTCAGGAACCTCTCACTTTGGGGTAGGTAAAGACAGGTGTTATTGTATGAAGGTCTCAAAACCTTCGTGGGCAACTATTTAACTATTTCCAAATCTCTCATTCTACTCTGTGACATTGTGTCTTGTGACATGAGGTCAACGATGTTCACGAAGATACTACTAAGCGCAGTGTTGCCGAGAAGGAAAGCGAACATTAACTATGACTGATCTAGGGTTAGCCAGCCAGTAACTAGATAGTGGATTATCTAGGATATGACAATAACATCTACACTGTTAGAAACGGTTGCAATATTTAACGTAGGAGATATGTCGTTTTTCTAGTGCGAGAAGACAGTACTTGAGAAATTTTGGTAGAGGTTTGCTGCGATAGATTTTCGGAACAAAAGAGAAATACCTACCTTTTTCAAGAATCTTAAATTAGTGCAGGTGTTGTACGGAAGTGTTACACGTTCTAAATACGAGGCTATAAGTCTCGGTAATGTCTACAGACGTAACACGCGCTGGCTTCGGACGTAATACGAGCTAAAAAAAGTATTGGCAATTGTTTTAGTAAGGCTATTCAGCTCTCGCTAATCTAAAACATTGTGTCAGAAGTCAAAGGTTAGCAATACCGACAATGTGTATAAATAGCCTCGATATTCTAAAGAAAGGTCAGAAAGTTTTCCAAATGGTCAAAGACCTAGTTGCCTCCTAGTAGATTATAGTCTAATTAAGTCATTTTCCAAGCCTCTTATCTGTCTCTGTGGTGTGTAAAAAGTACTCATAGGCCCCATTAGCATTGCACCAAACACCCTTCGGGGTATTAATAATATACAATTTCTCTTCTCTTTAGCTCAACTAGTGAAAACTAACGCCTTCGTCCCATTATAGCGCACAGTTTTCTACTGCGGTATATAAAACATACTATAATTACACGCTGCATTTTCCTGCGCCACAAAATCACCTACTATACGAAAAGTCATCTGTTTAATTCCGGTACCGACCACTTGCCTAAGCCCTCTGGGCCGTTGTCAGACAAGTTTCTAGACGAGTCTTAGGTTAGAAACAAGTGTACTTAGCAAAAGATTGCAGAGAGTTGTTTCGCCTTCAAAGTCTTTTGGCGAGGGAGTGTTAGCCGGGTGTGGTGTGTAAAGAGTATTCATAGGTCCTATTAGCATTGCACCAAACACCCTTCGGAGTATTAATAATATACAATTTCTCTTCTTTTTAGCTCAGTCCCTTGTGATATTTCCTTTCAAGTCTACCCTTTCGCTTATCAATTATAATGACTCTTCCTGAAAAGAATGTCTCCATTACCGGTTGCTCAGATGCCGCTGCTGTTGCCTTTCACGATCCAGTTTTCCGGTTTCATGCGACGGCACGGAACTCAACGAAAATGGAGAAGTATGAATGCCAAAGGGATCGAAACGTCGGCGCTTGATGTACATTCGAAATTTTCACCGAGCCGGCCGTCGATCACATAAGCAAGGTATCGCAGGACCGTGGTCTTGACTGTTACGAAGATTGAAGTCGCATACATACATAGTAGAATACTGGTTGTATACTAAAAGGGGAAATACAAGTCAAAGACTATAGGAAAGATAAAAATACATATAGTTGCTGAGAGTGGAGTGTACCTAACTCCCTTACTTCAACATTGGCATATTAGCAAATACTGCCAATACCCACTTCATGATGCCGATATCGACATTACAGAACCGAAGTATGTCGATCTAATTGTGTTCTCTCTTATATCGCCGTGATACAGGTATTCCTGCAGCTTTTACTCAACGTGGTCGGTGGCGGAGGCAACCGCATCAGCAGCAGCGTAATTATCAACCATCCTTCTATCGGTGTCAGCGCCACGATCCCCTCCCAGAGCGTGTACAACTCATACAAAGCCGCGTTCGCCATGCTATCAGGTTCTATTTAATCGAGCTTCAGCCATTCGGCCCGAAGGTGGTCGACCTCAAGACAGGAGCAGTGCAAACCAAGCCAATTAGTAACATGCGAGAAGTGCAACACCTATCGCTTGAAGATGGCTAGCTTGAATAGGAGACAGTTGGGAAGGCTTTCTGACAGGAGAGCTTTGAAGGCTAGAGCGTGCGGGCGCATGAGTATGCAGAATATGTAGTGTGAGATGTGATGAAAGGCACTTCCTCTAGTGATTTAGAGGGGAGAGTTATTTTTTGCTCGGCTATCTACTGCATTACTATTTAGCATGTCTAAAGTGTTTCTCAAGAAGCTGAAACTTTTTACGGTTCTACGAAGTTTCGTATATCTATGGCTGCTACTTAATGTTGTATAAAGCAATGATTATTTTATATTAATGAGACCGCACTTAAAGTATATCAAACTTTGCTTTGGAACGGTTATTTACTAGTTAAAGACTTCAATTTTTTGATTACCTAGTGCTTTCTAGTAGATTGTTTTTGATTAAGAATATTTTCAAGTTTTATGCCTGCTGCTTTGTGATAGATTCTGATTATAATGCAGTTGTTGTTGCAAGGTAGATGAAAAAGATTGTTCCAATGAGCCCATACCCGTTTTTATCGGTGTTAGATATAAGTATCAGTAATGATTTGGCGAGAAACCTGAGCTACCGTTATTGAAGCTTGAAACACTCAAACCTGAAATCATCATTCCCGATCTTCAAGGCCCTCCTTCAAAGCTTCCCAGCTGATCTCAGCCCCTTATCGCCATCAACAAGCACACACCATCCCTCGCTCCCAGCACCGCCTTCACCAGCGATGACCTCGCCTGCATACCCTTGGGTGTCCCTCCCACGGGCAAACCTGATGACCTCATCATCGAAAGTGCCGGGCTGCAGCCACACAGCGGGGATGCCGACGCGCTTCGCTTCCTTCAGGACCTCGAGGGTCACTGGGGGCGGCGTAATGACGGAAAGCGACGTGTTTTTCGGGTCCGACAGTTCCGCGACTGACTTCACGGTCTCGTGCTCCCCATAGCGCGTCGTGATGGATGGCGCTGGATTGATGGGAAACACGGACAGCTTACGGTCTTTGTACCAGACGAAAACTGGAATTTGGGGGCGGTCAGTTGGCATTGGTCGTAGTCAAGGGGTACCGACAATGTATGTGAGCTTCCGACGGGAGTGACGAATCCTACCCTTGTGTCCGAATTTGGCCGGGTTGGAGCTCGCGCCCACGACTGCAAACTGCGGGGACGAGAAGAATGCTTGGACACTCGCGTCGGCTGCCATCCTCAACATCTGGTTGCCGAGACGGATGGATAGAATGGGTATGTGTTACCGGTAGTGCACTGCTTGAACAACAGCAGGGTCGGTGTTGAGGATGTGGTGTGTTTGCATGTAGGTGAAGTATCTTGGTCCTCTCAGGTACAGCTCAATCGAGGATCAATCGAGGAGGGGTAGATCTCCGCTGACCGACCCACTACGGTACCTACCTGGTATTCAGTCAGTACTTACTTGTAGGTAGGTACCTAGTGTACCGGTATTTCGGAGCAGTGCCGCCTGAGGACGGACGGCCCCGATCCTGACGTCCGCATGCCCAGGTTAGCCCTTTCGGATGGATTAGCCCCAGGCTTCATACTATAACTATAACTACATGTATAAGTGATATCTTCTATGACTCCACGCCCTTTGTCTTTTCCTCCCAGCCTGTGGCAAAGTTCCAACCGTCGACGCTCAAGCTATTTCTAGCATAGGCGCTCACCATTCACATCCGCGATGGCGACATTTGCGTGAGTTTTGGCCTATGGCTTCCCCCATTCTAACCCCGGCCCCCCCCGCACCAATCACGCATGCGACAAGACGCGTTTCGCTGAACTCATCTGCAGTCGCCCTACCTTTTGCGCCAAGGCATATGCTGCATTCCGGCCAACGTACCCGGAGTCGCTCTTCCGCACCGTGCTGGACTTTCATCAGCTACCGCTCTCGGGGACCGAGACAACGCTGCTGGACATAGGATGTGGTCATGGGCTCATTGCACGGGCCCTCAGTCCGCACTTCCAACGCGTAGTCGCGATAGACCCATCGGCTGGTATGGTCAAGCAGGCGCGGCAGACGACGAATGTGGCCAATATCAGTTTCCACCAGGGCCGGGCCGAGGATCTGTCGGCCGTCGTGCAGCCCGCCTCCGTCGACATGGCCGTCGCGGGGCAGGCCGCCCACTGGTTTGATTACAGCCTTGTATGGCGGGAACTCGCGCGCGCAGTCAAGCCCGGCGGCACAATCGCGTTCTGGGGGTACGTGGACGGTGTTCTCCAAGGGGCAGAGACCGCTACGGTCGTGATGGAGAAGTTTGTCTATGGGTTCGGCGAAGTCGCCCCCGGGGTAGAGGGCATGGGACCGTACTGGGAACAGCCGGGACGTAATATCTTGAGGGGGCTACTGCGATCTGTCGAAGTGCCCGGGGACCATTGGAAAGACGTGACTAGGTTCTCCCACACACCGGGAGCGCAGGACAGCGAGGATATAGCGTGGCTGAAGAAGAGAATGAAACTGAGCGAGGTTGAGGCGTACTCGCGCACGTACAGCTGCTACAGTAGCTGGAAAGATGCACACCCTGACGCGAAGAGCAGGGCCGAAGGAGGGGCGGGAGATGTTGTTGATGTCATGTGGGACGAGATGGTTGACTCTGTACCAGAGTGGAAAGCGACAGGCGAGCAGTGGAGGGATGTCGAAGTCATTAATGATTGGGGCACATATCTCATTATGGCCAAGAGGAAATGACAAGTTGAACTTATTATAATGGTATGTTATGGCTGTCCAAGACCTCAACTTAACTACAAGGCTGCAAGTTTCGAGCGGCCTGTAAGCGTCACACGTGCTAAAACACGTCTTCCCAGGACGCTGCTAAGGTCTAACATGAGGCTATTCTGCGGTCGCTTACCTGAGACATAGCCACCGACGTCGGCGGTTTACGGCGCAAACCTGACTTGTATAAAGAGTCAAGGTCAGTAACCAGCACGGAAAGTAATCCGAATCGTATTTTGGACGAGTATCATCTGGGTATAATCTGAAACCTTTTTAAAATGATACGTCTCATCCAAGACAAGAGCATCCCAAGGTACGCGACGGAGGCTTGGAGATAGTGCCAATCAACCATAATCAACTGGGGGCAACTAGGCCCTTGACTTGGCTGCAGTGAGCGCTGCTAGCGCTTCACCTAGGTACGCTCCGCTTACGAGCCGTAAAGCTAGCCTAGATATACCTACTCCCTAAATGCCCTAAAGTGCGCTGTAGATAGATTAGGTAAGTGTAAGTGCTGCTTTTTGCTAGCACCTCATTATCTTCCCGAAACAATACTGGAGTTGGAACCCTGAACCCTGAACACTGAACACTGAACCCTGAACACTGAACACTGACACCTGCTCGCAAAGATGCAATCTGCATACGCTACCGCCAACGACGGCTGCAAGCTGGCCTTCCAAACGTCATTGCAATCTCCATTCTCCGCCCCGCAGGCGAAATGCTGCGTACTCCTGCTTCACGGCTTTAGCGGGTCGAGCGCCTACTTCACGCGCAATGTCTCCTTCATCTCGTCCAAGTACTGGGTTGTTGCGCCCGACATGCGCGGACACGGCGAGTCGGGTCGTACTCGAGGCGGCTACCACGTCGCCCGCCTAGCCGCCGACCTGCGTCAAATCGTCACGCATCTCCAGAGTATGTCGCGCCCAGATCTCAACATCATCCCCGTCGGCTGCTCCATTGGTGCTGCGGTGCTCTGGACCTACGTCGAGCTATTTGGGTGCGACGACTTCACGGGATTTGTCTTCGTCGACCAAGCGCCGCTCCAGGACCGCTCGCCTTTTGGGGGCTGGGACTGGACGAGAGCCCATAAGGGCTGCTATGACGAGGCTACGATGAAATCTGCTCAGCAATTCTGGATCCAGGACTCCGCCGCCGCACATCGGGACCTTGTGCAGTCTTCTCTGGGATACCTCTATGCGCCTAATGCCGAAGACGCCGTCTCGGAGGAGCAGAAGGAGGAGGATATGCGCTTTTTTGTTGGCATCAGTGCTCTGTGTGACCAGCAGTGGCTGGCAAAGCTGATGTGCGACCACACAAGGTACGACCATCGAGAAGCAGCAGAGATTATAGATCGACCAACTCTGGTCCTCTATGGCAAAAGATCAGGCTGTTTTACGTCTGAGGGGGTGTTGGAAACGGTTGTGCGAGTGAACCGCAAGTGTCAAGGGGAAAAGATAGCCTCGATAATGTCATTTAACTCTGGGCATTGGTTGTTCTACGAGGAGCCCGAAAGATTTAATCTAGAGATTGTTAAATTTGTTGATGCTTGTCTTCCCAGCGTTTAAAAGACACAACTTGAAAAAAAAAATTATTTTATAATATTTTTTAATAACATATTAATTAAACTTTAATTATTAGACTGGCGCCCGTGTGAGAAATAAGGGCCTTCCCGCCAGCTCCTCTATCTCCATACCCGAGACGTAGTTCTAGGAAGAAGTCCGTGCCATCGGTAGGTAACATATATCCCCCGTCTTCAAGGGCCAAGCAGGCGGAAATATTTTCAATCGGCTCCATATCATCATCTGTTGAACTAGCACCCGCGAGGAGCAATACATACTTATGCATCGGCTATGCCTGCGTATAGGAGAAAACTAGGAACTGGTGCGGATACGATACGAAAAGTAACGATATGGCCGTCCCAGAGAATTGGGACGGAAGTATGACTCTGCCGGTACATTCAGTTTCTCTGCTTCTATTAGACGGGTAGTTTCGGTAGGTGCTCGGCCGTATGCTAATGGACTTAAAAGTATAAGTGTGGGGTGGTTACATGTAATTATTTTAAACAGGTTAACAAGCACACAGCAGTCTTAGATCAAGACTCTACTTCTTGAATAATTATTCGTCGACTATTAATCTAGCTCTCGCTGTCTGTCGGCCGTGATGCTTCTATCGCAGTCTCGTATCTGCATCCACATTGACGGGTATTGAAATTCGTGCACCAACAAATAACTACGATGTGGCTGGCTTGCTGGTGAGCTGTGGACATGCCTGTTAAGGCCCCTGGTCATTCCGTGGGAAGAATTAATTGCTGATCTTATCACATTCCGCCAACTGCTCCTTGCAATTGATGGGGACCGTTAATGCGGCATCTTCCGCGACAAGCCGACTGGATGAATTGGGAACGATCTAGATAGCCCCCCGCATTTTACTTGTGCACAGAGAGTCCAAGCTTCGAGCTAAGGCAATTTGGGGAACCCAGCGTGCAGAAGGAGACAAGGTAGCGTATCACGATATCAGGCCAGACCTTGTTCATTAACTTCTTCATCCTCAATGTTTCGCTTTGTCCTTCATGTGTGTTATATGGGCTAGAAATAATATCATCAATTTTCTTGGATTAAGTCCCTCTTGGTCCTGACCCTTTATGAGTGCGGAGGCAAAGATGTCCCTTGGCAAGAAGCCCACGTTGACCTCGACTCTCCAATATCTATCCGAGAGTGAGATTGACCATCGGACAGATGAAGAGATCGAAGAGTTCGTGAATACCTATCGACAAGTGAAGAACGAAAAAAATTGTTGGACGTTCTGGTATTCAGGGTGAGTCGAACGCTGTGGGGCTTTGTCCAGCTACCCTAATAGGCTGCTATAACTGATACTAAAAACTCCGATTGGAACGCAGCTTTGAGAATATGCCACGATGGTGCAAACGAAATGTGGTCGGTTGGGTCCGACGCCTGGGGCCAGACTGGGACGTGCGCTGCACTGACAGTAAGCTATTTCTGACCCCTGGGTCGCTATGTCCTGTTCTGGCCGGTTGTGGAGGTTGGAAATCTCATATAAAAAAACAAATGTATCTTCGAATCATGTACACCTCCCGAAATACGTGCCTATACATCATCTTAAGAGTAATTGTTAACTCTAATAATTGTAGTGGTAGACGGCTCACCAAACAGCGCGTCGAAGTTCATTGATGACCAATACCTACCGGACTGCTTGCTGAGAAAAGCCATGACCGGAAAGACGTTTCCTCAGCACGCGAGCGACATGGTTCGACTGCCTCTGGTGTACCTCGTGAGTTAAATTACACACCTTCAACAATCAAGCCAAATAGCAAAACTGACCTTGAACAAGCATGGCGGCACGTAGCACCAGTACTCCAGCCGAACAATTAGTGCTCATGAAAGCTGACAACTCCGCAGGTGTGTGGATGGACTCTGGCACAGTCTTGCTCCGAAATTTTGATGATTCATTTTGGAATCTGCTTGAGGACCCCGAATGCCCGTACGAAGTTTTTGTGATCAATTTCCACTATCGATTATATGAAGGGCAGATATTAAATGGCCTGATTGGGTCGCGCAAGAGCAATCCTTTTATTGAAAGGTGGTGGAGGGTTTTCTTCGAACTCTGGAAAGATCGTACCGACTGTGCCGGTTTACGTAAGTCCACGACATGGATTTCGTCTCATTGAAGCTCATCACCTCTGTCTCGAAATTGACAAATATACTCTCCAGGGTACCATCCGCTGATACGCCACCTCGGTCTCATAGACGGCACCAATGCTGAAAAGATCGGCATCGGCGGCCCCAAAGGTAACTCGGCTCACATCATGGTTGATTATCTATCCCAGAACTATTGCTTTGAGCGTGTACGTCTAGTTGTAGATGACGTGGGGAATTGGAACGGTCCAGAGTATTATCGAAAGCACATTTGCTTTTTAAACGCGGAGCGTGAGTACTGGAAATATGCCGCGCTTATGCCGGCGGAAATGCACGTCAAGCTGATGTCACTGCCCTTCAAACCGGAGTTGACTCGAGAAAGTGCGAAAGAAGATCCGCCCGGACAATTGCCTGGAGCTGCAGAGCTGGCTGCTACCCCTTATCCTGACGAGACACGGCTGCAGCAAGCCGCTCGTGACTGGTTGACTGATATCAGCTCGAGTTGCCTGGCTGTGAAGTTCTCCGGAGGTTATTGGTGGCCTGACAGTGGCTGGGCAATGCCTTTGGCAGTGACTTGGGGGCTCCCTGATCACGAAGATGACGACATTATGCCTGGCACCTGGGCCGAATGGTTCAGGTACGCTTCAACCCACCTACGACAGACACGAAAGGTCCCGATATATGGATCATACTGCTCGGACGGTGATCAGTCTTCAATGCCGGGATTTTTGTATGCTGAAGCTGAAAGGGTACTACATGCAGGGTTGTTAGAACCGGCTTTGGAAAGAGATGGATGGGGATTCATACCGCCTTTCGAAACAGCGTTTTGAGAACACCAGATTGTGAGGGAAATATGCGGAATGGGCGTGGTTATTGATGTATGTGGTGAGATAACCTCTCGCTGGCCTCCTTTCGGCATCGTCAGGACTAGTCATGTCGACTTTACCTAGTATTGGGGCTCTCGGGGTCATAAAATACCTTACGCTTGCAACGTCGCTTTATAGCCAGTACCAAAAAGTTAAACCTAGCCCTATTTAAATTAACGAACTTCGTAGTCTTATTAAATGCTTTAAATGACTTTATATTGCTACAACAAAACGCAATATTTCATTTTAACTTAACTCCGTTATAAAAGCAGTCGTAAAATTAATTAATTGATTAATTTTGTTTAATGTTAGTGCGGGGCGTTATTTACCACTTTGCAGACTACTTTAGGGGTATAAAACGTAGCAAGCTTTATTTAAGTTATAATAATATATAGTAAGTTAAAGTATAATTATAAAATTTTATTTTAAATATATTTTTTGCGTTTAAATATAATGCTAGATTATGTTTTTTAACTTAATATATTAGTGCTTATAATTATTATAACTTAATTTTTTAAATTAAAAGCAGCAGCTTTTTTTTTTATTTTTAAGTTTTTTAGCAGTATTAATAAGTTTAAGCATTTGTTTTTTTTTTAGTTAATTTGTTTGTATTACTTATTAAAGTAAACAGTTTGCGGTGTTATTTTTATAACTTGTTTTTAATGTTTTAATATTTTATGTATATTTTTAAACTTTTAAAACCTTAAAGTTAAATTTTTATAATTGTAATAATTTTTAATGCTAAAAATAAAAAATAAGTTATATTTTTTAATATAAAGCTTATAAAATAATTATTTTTAGTTTGTTTTTTTTGCTTTTTTTTTTTTTTTTTTGCTTAAGGTTATGCTATGTTTTGTTTATAATAGCATTATTTTTTTTTATTAAAAAAATAAGCATATTTAATTATAATAATAAATTATTTAGCAAAAAGCTAAAAATGCTTATAATTTAAATAATAGCTAGGCTTAATATTTATATTTGTTTTTTAAAGTTTATAGCTTAAATTTGTAAAATTTTATAAGCTAGCTATTTTTTGCTTATTTGCTGCTATTAAATTTTGCTTTTAATTTAAATGGTTTTAATTAATTAGTTTTTATAGTTTATATAATTTTATAATATATTATATATTTAAGTTTTTTTTTTATTGTTTTATAAGAAAAAAATATGCAAATATAATATATTTTTATATTATTATAATTAAATTTATTATAATATTATTTATAATTATTATATATAAATATAGCGTTTAATTATTAATTTAAAATTTATTTAAAAAGTTTTAATATTTTTAAATATTTTTTTAATTTATATTTTATATTAGCAATTATAAATTTGCTAAAAATGTTAATATTTTTGTTTTTTAGCTAGTTTTTTGCTATTTTTTTTAGCTAAGTTTTTAAGGTTTTTTTAAGCCTAGCCGAAGTAAAGGTTAATTTTAAGTTTTTTAGTTTTTTAGTTTTTAGCTTTTAGCTTTATTTATATGTTTGCTTGTTTGTTTTTTTTAATATTATAATGTTTTAAGCTTTAATATAATTTAATATTATATTATTTTATTAATTTATATATTTTAATAAAAACTTATTACAATATTATTAAGGCGTTTTTTTAAGCGTTTTATAATGTTGCGGTATTATTTGCGTAAAAGGTTATTGTTATATTAGTTAAGTATTTTATATTGCTTTTTAAAGTTTTTTAAAAGCTTTTAAAGCTTTAATATTAAAGATTACATTATAAGGGTTTATATTTGCGTAGCTTTTTATAATTAATATTTGTTTTTTATATAAAGCATATTTATAGCTTAAGCTGTTTTTTGTTTTTAAGCCGTTTAAAAAAACAATAATATTAAATATTAATTTATTAACAAATTATTTTTTAAATGCTTTTATTGTTGTTTTTTTATTAATTTTATTTATAAAGTTAATTTATAATTTTTTTAAAAATTTTAATAAATATAACATTGTTTACTTTATATTTAATATAAAATTATTAATTATTTAAAGGTTAATATATGCTTTTTATTATTAGCTTATTTTTTTGCTTTATTAAATTATTTTTAACGTTATTTACATTGTTAATAAATAAGTTTTATAAACCGTTTTTATTTTAAAGGTATATTTATGCTTAGTTTATTTTAAAGCTATATTTATAATTGAAAATTTGCTAGCTATAAATAACACGTTTTTAAAAAATGTTTTTTAAGCTAATAATATTTTTTTATTGCTTATAATAATATTTGTTAAATAGTTAATATATAGCTGTTAAACTTTATATTTATTGCTTTATATTAATTATTTGCTATTTTACTAGCTAATTTTTGCTAGCTTTTATATTATGCTTTATATTTATATAAAAAAACAAATAATAAAATTATATTAATAATTTTATAACAGTTTGCAGCTAATAAGCTTTTAATTATAGTTAAAATAATTTTTAAATAATTAGTTATTTTTATGTTTTTAGCTATTTATTTTTTAATATAGCATTTAAAGTGTAGTTTTTTATTTAAATATATGCTTAACTAATATAAAGCTAAAGCTTTTTTAAGCTTTATAAAATTTGCTATTAAAATTGGTTTTATTTTTATATTATTTTTAAAGTTTATTATAAAGTTAACTTTGTTTTAACTTTTAATAAAATATATAGCTTTTATTTTATTTAAGGTAAATATAATTTTATTATTTTAATTATATTTTAAAATTTTATTAATTTATTTTTTAACTTTTAAGTGCTTTGTTTTAAGGTTTTTTTTATTATAAGCATTGCTATATTATTAGCGTAGCTTTATTTACTAAGGTTATTTTTAATTAATTTGCATAAATAAAGCATATAAAGTATTAATAACGTTAAAAAGCTTTATAATGTTTTATATATGATTTTTTTTAGTTTTATTATTATATTTTTTAAATATGCAATAATTATTTTTTTTGCCAAAAAACTTTTAGTAAGCTTTATAATTAAGCTAAGTTATTTTTGCTTTGTTATTTTGCTTAATAATTTATTTTTTAATAAAACATTAAAAGCTTTTTATATGTTTAAAGTTATTAATATAGCTATTATTTTATTAACAAAAGTTAATTTAATATTATAAATTAAGCTAGCTATTAAATTTATTGCTAATTTTTTAAATATTGCTTTAATATATTATAAGTTTATTAAACCGGTTATTAAAGCTATTTATATTATTTTTTTTATTATAAATTTTTTTAAATTTTTATTAATGTAAAATAGCAAAGCAATAAGTTTTTAAGATTTATATAAAAAAAAGTTTATTTTGTTTATTTTTAATAGCAAAATAATATTAGTGCTTTTTTAAACTTTTGAAAAAACGCTAAATTTAAGGCATTTTTTTAGCAAAGTATAATAATTTTTTTTATAATAAGCTATATCGCGGTAAAATATTTAACAGTGATTAAGTTTTAATTTAATGCTATTAAATTAACTTTTATAATATATTTGCAGGTTTTTTTTATAATAATTTTAATGTTTTATAAAAGTAAAAGCTAATTATAAACTTTTAAAACTTTTATTATAAATAAATTATTATTTAAATTAAATTTTTTAAATATACTTTTAATAAAATATTTTGCTTTTTTTTTTGCTTTTATTATAATTTTTTTATTATTTATAAAAAATAATGCTTTTATATTTTTATTTTATTTATATTAGTTAATTATTTTTATAAAGTTTTTATTATTTTTTATATTGTTAATTTTGTTTTTTTAATATTTTTTTTTAGCTTTTTATATTATAATGTAAAATTTTTTTTTAATAATTTTAGCGTTTTTAATGTTAAATAATTATTACAAAAAATTTTATGCTTATATATAATTATTAATTTATTATAATGTTAATTTGCTATATTTACGTTTTTTAATTTTAATTGTTTTTATATATTTTATTATAAAGGTTATTAATAATTTAACTGTTAATTTTATTTTTATAGCTATTAAATTTTATAACTTTTTTAATTTTTTGTTTTTTATAAAAACCTTAAAAGCTTTTATTAAAAGCTTGGTTAAATTTTTTTATAATAATATAATTTATAATAGTTTATAATTTAAAAAGGTTTTAAGCTTTTTAGCTATTTAACTTTTAATAAAAAAAATATTTAAAAATAAAATGTTTATTATATATTTTATTTTATATATTATATTTTCCGGGGTTTTTATATAGTTTATTATTATTTTAACTAATTAATTTAACATTTATTACTTTTTATAAAAAGTTATAACGTTAAGCTTTTAATTAAAATGTTATATATTTAAGTTTTTTATTGTAAAATAATACTTTAATGGTTTTAATTTTATAATATAATTTATTATTATGTTATTATTTAATGCTTTATAAAAAGCTATAAAATTATATTTTTATAATATATTAAGGTTTTTTATTTAATTGTTAGTTTTTTACACATTTTAACGTGCATTATAACTTTAGGTCGGTTTTGTTTTTATATATCTTATATATTTATTAGGCCGTAATTATTATATTTTTAATAGGTTTGTGTTTTTTCCTTTTATTTTTTGTTTATTTATAGTTTAATAATTATAATGATATTTATTTTTTTGTTTTAACATTTTTCCAAAAAAATCGAGTAATTATTTGCTTTATGCTTTATGTTTAGTGTTATTATGCATATTATTTATAGTATAGCTATGTTTTCCCGCAAATAGTTTTTAATTATATAGCATTGCTATTTTTATTTTATTTATTTATTAGCTTAATAAATGCACTGGTATTTTATTTCGACTTTTTTGCTTTTTTAATAGGCTTTAATAATTTTATAAGTTTTGCGTTTTTAATTATTGCTTATTATATTAATTTTTTTAGTTGTAAAAAAAAAATTAATATTATAAATTATTATATAAATAATATTATTGTAATAATTTTATTTTTTATAATTTTGTTTATTTTTTTAAATATATTATTTATATTATTAATTAATATTATAACTTTTAAGCTTGATTTTTTTATAGCTGTTTTATAAGTGCAAATAAAGCTTTTTTTTATTGTTTTTATTTTATTATTTAAAACATTTAATTAAAACAATTTTTTTTTTACTTTTAGCAACGGTAAACGTTAAGTTTATATTGTTATAATTTTTAAATCTTATTTATTAAATGGCTTTAATTTTAGCTTAAAATAAAAAAATTATTTTTTTATTTATTTTATATAATTTATATAAGCAATTATTATAATTTGCTAGGTATAAGCTATAATAATTAATATATTTTTATAATAAGGTGTATTATTTATTATTTATTAGTTTATAAACGTTAAGCTATATGTTATAATTATAGCATAGTGGTTTTTATATGTAAAGTTTTATTATGTGATATTTTTAACATTTAAAATTATGTTTAAGGATTTTTGCTTGTTTTTTCTTTTTTTGTAATATTTTATTAGCCAAAAATAATTTAATTTTTTTTATTAATTTTTTAAATAAAATCACTTAAGTTATTTTTTTAATTTAAGGGTTTATTTTTTTGCGGGCTATATAAGCGTTTATTAAAGTAAATTTTATTTAAACTTTAATTTTTATTATTATTATTTTATAAATAATGTTTATAAAATTATTAATAATATAATTAATAATAAACATAAATATTTTAAAAATTATATATATTATTTATTTCTTTAATAGTTTAATAATATAAGCTTTTAATGTTATTTTAATAATTTTTACATTTTTTTTTTAAAAAGCTTATTTTTTATTGTTAAATTAATAGCTTTAATAGCTTATTTTATTTTTATAAGCTATATATTTTATATAGCATTAATTAACAATTATAATATTTATAATAGCATTATTTTAGCTGCATATATAAATATTTAGCAGGGTTAAGTTATTTTATCGTTAATTTTTATTAAAATGCGTGTGTTTTTACAGGTTTTTAAAGGGTTTATTATATTAGCAAAACAAATAAAAAGCTGTTTGCTAAAAGCTATTAATAATATAAGTTTAAAAATTAATTTAATAAAAAGTTTAGCTTTTTATTTAGCTATTTTAACGTAAAATATTAACGTTATTTTAAATATAAGCTATTATAACGTTTTAATTTTTGCTAAAATATTAGTAAATTATGAAAACGTTATAATATTACTGCTTAATTATATATATATTAAAGTGTTAAAATATTATTTAAAAATTTTAATATATTTTTTTGCTATTTTATAATAATTAATATAAGTGTTTTTTTAAAAAAAGCAAACAAAGTTATTAAATATTATTATTAATATTATAGTTATTTTGTAGCAAATCTTGTTTTTGCGGTTTATTTTAGCATATTGCTTATTTAGCATGTTTTAAAGCAAAGGTTTTATTTTAATAATGTTTTTTTTAATTATTTTAAGTTTTAAAAAAGGTTTTATTAATTGGATTTTTGTTTTTTTTGTTTATAAATTAACTTTTGTTAAGGTGTTAATATTAATTACTTTTATATAAATGTTTTTAAAGGTTATAGCCGGGCGTAATAATGTAATCGGGTTTTATATTAAAATATTTACAGCTTTAGCGTTAAAACTATTGCTAATTAAACTTTTAATGTTTTATAAAAATTAATTATATTTTTAACGTTGTTAAAGATTTTAATGCAATGTTTGCAAGTTTACTAATAATAGCTTGCGCATAAATAATAAATATAAAAAAAAGTAAAGCAATTGTAAAAATGCTTTTAAATAACTATTAACTAAAAAAATTAACTAGGGCAAATATTATGCTTTTATTAAAACTAAGTATAAATATTATTTAAACTCGAGTAAGTAACTAAAGTTAATACAGTTATATTTAACCAGATAATTTCCCATGTTTTAAACACTACATAACTCAGCATCGCATAAACAGCTACCCCAAGACCACTTTTCTCAAAATGAGATGCCCGGTAACCCGGAGCCAGACTATTCGGAATCAACAGTCCAAGAAACTGCGCCGACCTCAACTTTCTGAGGCGTTGGATCCGATGAATTATGCACATTATTGACGACAGTGATGACGCGGAGCCTGCCTCAGACTAGGAGTCAGAGTTAGAGGCCGCGGACGACTATGCAAACGAACTCAGAACAGAGGCCAGCGTTGCGCTTGACAAGTTCATCTCTCTCATCACCTTCACACCCGCGTATGCTAAGAATATGATTGACGACTTATGTCTATTTATGGGCCCAGTGGCCGATATACAGTCGTGTAAGTATCCTCTGCATCCTCCTCCTGGGCTTGCCTACACAAGACCTTGCTAATTAGTAACTTCATCTCTGTAGACCCTGAGCATGTCCAACAAAACATTCGGCGCCTTGATTATTAGTACACGGCCATCTTCAAAAATATTCTCAACGCAGCGGCCAGCTATACGTGGGAAACGCTCAAATCGTCGCCATTTGATCCTGCCTTTTTTCGATGGCTGCAAAGCAATAACACGGGTGCTGCACGAGATGCCATTTTGATGGTTCTGCTCCATTCACATGTGCGGTCCTTTCGAAACCGAGCCACTTTGGGCCAAAGGGACTGGAAAGACCTGTTCGGTAGACTTGAGAGCAAGTCGCTAGCGGACGAGATTGGCCAGATACCTAACCTGATTGGTGTCTACGCTCTTCACGCCCCTTGCAAGGCCGAGTCTGCTCATGGCGAAATGGCCTATGTTGGCCAAGCCTGCTTGTTATCAGGTTTCGACCCCACTCGTTGGGGGATTCAACTGAGAGCCAGGGGACACCTCAGCGAAATCGATCGACATAAGCGACTTCAACATTCTCAGGTCAAGGAACGCCGTAGTTGGATGTACACGAAACTTTCGCATGAGGACACTGTGGAAGTTTCCCACTGCGTATTATCTACGCTTCCTTTCCCCAGAGACTACACGAAGGAGGCATCATTGCACCTACCCTTTCTTTTGACATTGATGGAGGCAATCGACATGATCTATCTTGAAACGCTGAATCCCCAATCTGTCCAAACTGCTCAAGAATGGGGAGCGATCTTCGTATCTGATCTCAGGCCCAAAGAGATGCCGTGCTCGCCTTTCTATGGTCTAAATCAAGCACTCCCTATCAAGCAGAATCATCGGGGTTTCGGAATATCGCTGACCATTAATGTGACACTCGCCGAGTGTCTTACATTCATCAAGACTGTCAATGACAATGCGGATCGAGTTTATGCCGCAGGACGTGACATTGATTGGGCCTTTTTGATCTCTCGGTTGAGCGAGCAAGGGATTCAAAGAGATGAACGGACCATCAAGAGACTTCATCGGACGTTGTCCGTCCAGTGCGATTCGGGGATGATGACAAAGAGGACTCGCTGTTGGCAGCGTCGCTTCGGCCGAATCCACGAACTGAAGAGCTTTCTTGAACGAGAAAAACTGGTCGAGTCTCCGCAGGGTAGCCATGATCTATATTATCATATTCCAAAAATGGAAGACTAGTCTATGACGTCTTACCATCTTGTTGACTTCCTTGTTGAATGGGGCTTCGACCAAAACATTGACCAAGAATTCCGTTTTGGAATTTTGGACTTTCTCCCATATCTGCTTGAAAGAAGCGTCTGGGAAAGAATCTCAGGCAAGTCTTGTCCGGGAATCTCATTTGCTCAGTGTCCAGTAAACTGACTCTCCAATAGAAACCCCACCCGATCTCGTCAAGTTGAAGTCCCGCGACAGCGCATATGTTAGCAGTCGCATTAATGAAGTCGTGCGGTACCATATATGGAAAAGCGATTTGCAAGGGCATGGTGATTGGTCAGAGATGCTTCGAATTTGGAACGCGTCGCGAGCACGGCTTTTGGCAGACTGTGTGCCTCCCCACCGTGCTTTGCCGACTTGCCGCCCCATTCTAGGGATCTGGTATAGAAATTCTCAATACCATGTGAGCGACACTCCTCCTGCATGGAAATATGACGCAACCATGGATGGCGGCCCAGCAAGACAAGGTTCCAAATTCATGGAGCCCGTGGCCCCACAGCCATCCAGCTTTGTTGTGTCAGACGATGAAGCGATGTAAGACGCGGAGTGTGGAAGGGAAGAAGAATGGGATGAATCTCTATTCCAGTCTGACGCAGATCGACTCGGGGGACTGATGGCCTCTCGACCGGGGCTTTCAACAGCGGCTGCCCGCTCTGCCTCCGCGACACGCAAGACTTTGATGCGCATCAATGTTCGGGCTGACGCACCATTAATAATGGGTCAGTACAAAACGTCTACTCTTGCAGTCTTGGCTCGTCGTATGCAGGATGTCCATCGATCCGTATTCGGTGACAGTGATGGACCAGAAACACCTGAGGAAAAGGATAAAAAATACTGGGAAAATTTGCTCCTGGAAGATTATGGAAACATCTGGGGCTTCAATCAGCGGGAGACTGCGAAATCCCATTTCGAATGGGTTCTGACTTACATTCGGACTGGCGAACTTCCGGCCGATGCGAAGCTAGGACAGTGCCTCTTGCGAGAAACTTTGCGCGACTCTTTCCTAAAGTCAAATAAAACACCCATACTCTTTCGTGGGCCGTGATGGCGGCAAAGAGCTCAACCCCGACCTATCGTCGCGTTGGGTTCAGGAGTTCTTGGAGAAGCAAGGCGCATGGAATGCCATTGAAGCTGCTCTGGGAAAGCACAACACAACCTTAGGAATTCTTGGGCTGCGCGATCGTTATGGTGCTCTGATCGCACCTCTTTGGGAAGAATTGGTGTGCGGCATGACCCTTGACCAAAGCCTTTTCATGACCCTGGCTATCCAAGAAGCTCAGAAAGACGATGCCCAACCTGATGGCTCTGCTGACAAGAGCGAGCTACCTATTCAGCAAAGCAGCGCTTCGGTGCCCTCACACGGAACTGCTAGCCAGGATGCGGAAGGGGATGCTGAACTCGAACAGCATTCGACTTCTACCTCGTCGGCGAGAAAACGACCGGCCGATGAAACCTTGTCTCTACCCAGGGCGAAACACAAGCGCAAGAAACGGCATTGCCGTGACGCCGAGGACGACATGATGCAGTCGGATGCGGAGCTGGGCGCAATGGAGGAACAGATGACGACCAAAGTGAACCAGGAATGTGACACCGATCGTACCACGGATACGACAACCCACGAGGATGGTAAACCGGTGCACGTAAGCAAGCGCCGGGACTGGACCCCTGAGGAAGACAAGACGATAAAATCTTACTTCAAGTCGGGGAAAACGCAGCAGCAAATTGCGGCCGAAGTTCACCAGGAATTCGACATTGACCGAACCCAAAGTGCGATATACAAGAGGGTTGGTCAAACGGGTATATCTACGACAAGCTGCAGCTGAAGCCAAAGCCGAGACCAGCGGCTCTTTGGACGAGGAGACAGAGGAACGCGAGAATGCTGTGTGACTTGTTACCATGTCATGTTTTCGGCGGATATCTATTCGCCAGCTGAGTACATGCTCAGCGAGACTCGAGCTGAAGCGAGGTTTAACAGCTCTCTGGACGAGGACTGTGAGACGAGCCAGGTGTTTGCCAGGTTGCTGGGCTGGGATCGGGGCAGGTTTGTGTTACTATGCTATGTATTTGGATAATCATTTCACCAACTCAGCAAGACACGGTAACCTGTAGTGCCTGACAAAATAACCACTTTGAGAAGACAAAGTCCATTCGTGTGTGCCGCGCGACTACCAGAAAATAAGAAGAGGAAAGTTTCCAGATTGTTCTTGACGCAATACTGCATGCGTGGTGGACAACTACAGCGGCCGGTGCCTTGATTACTAATCAAAAGGCGCCACCATGCGCTCTTCTGCAAAATAACTGTCAGTCCCACTATCCCTTTAGAGACCCATTCGGCACCAGTACTTAAAAAGTGGAAAAGCGGGACATGCATATAGCCAGATCTAACAAGATATGGCCAATCAAATATTTATCCACCTAAAGGATGGCAACTTGATTGGATATGCATATTGCCCCGTTATTCCACTTTTCTCCACTTTTAAGTACTGGTGCCGAATGGGTCTCTAAAGGGATAGGTACCCAGTAGTGGTGGTGGTGGTGGGTCCGACAGTTATTTTGCACATCGCCTGGCACGAACAGAGCCCCCGCATTTTTTGCCGGACGACATCGGAGCGTGACTGTGAATGTCTTGACTCCCGTTCAATGACTGTGTGGTGCCATTTTTTTTTTTTTTTTTTTGAGTCTTGCCCCAGGTTTTTGTCCAACTTCGCTCCGATCCAGAGCCAAACCTTCCTTGGCTAGCCTCTCCCACCTCCGTCGCCTCCCTCTTCCTCCAACAACTTGTTTTCTTTTTCATCCTCCTCGATCCCGAAGCAAAGACCCGGCATCATTGGATTCTCTTTCTCTTCACTGAGCGCTTGTGCTCACTCACGCAATTGAGATCTTTCCTTTTCCATCCCACCCCGACTTTCCTCCCCTCCGAATCCATCTACTCCTCGGCGATGCTCCGAA
The DNA here is from genome assembly GCA_022385695.1 of Xylaria arbuscula. Taxonomy (NCBI): domain Eukaryota; kingdom Fungi; phylum Ascomycota; class Sordariomycetes; order Xylariales; family Xylariaceae; genus Xylaria; species Xylaria arbuscula. The sequence goes on along the minus strand of MU279358.1, from coordinate 934,580 downwards.
ATCGCCCTACGAGAAAGGCTGTCCGCGCCCTTGGCCAGGCGAGGGCCTGGACGACGCCGCCCACAGCCACTCTTGCGCAGTCAAAGCTGCCCGCGACGCAAAGAACAAAGGCCACTGCTACCACTTCTGCCGCGCCGTAAGTTTCTGGCTGTTTTTCTTGGTTCTTTGCACCCTCATAACCTTGTTCGCGGTGTCACGCTTCACCGCCCAACAACTATCCGTGTTCCTGACTCGAAAGACGCCGAGGAGTGCCCCAACGCTCCCTCCACCAAGTCAATCGATGTTTCATTGTTAATCTCATCTCAATCATGTTGCTGACCTGCTTTACAGTCAACCTCGCCCTGTGCCCAGCCCCGCCTTCAACTTGGAACCCGAATCTCGTCGTCATGTTCAGCCTCTTGTCAACCGATCGAAACCCGAGATGGATGAGTCGTAAGAATTCTCTCTCAAACTACGATGAGCCCTTGCTCATGTGCTTTCAGGTTCATCGGAAAGACCGGCGGCGAGATCTTTCATGAGATGATGCTCAGACACGGTGTGAAGCATATATGTTTGTCTCCCTTCTCCAACCGAACTTGTCTTCGTCGGCAGGGCCAAATGAGAACCCACGTGCTAACTAGTCCTAGTCGGCTACCCCGGAGGCGCCATCCTTCCCGTCTTTGACGCCATCTACAACTCGGAACACTTCGATTTTATCTTGCCTCGACACGAACAAGGCGCCGGCCACATGGCACAAGGTAAGACTTGCTTGGTTGAACAAGGTTTATATTAATATATCATAGGGTACGCACGTGCCTCCGGAAAACCTGGCGTTGTACTCGTTACATCGGGTCCGGGAGCGACGAATGTCATCACACCCATGCAAGATGCTCTCTCAGATGGCACTCCCATTGTGGTCTTCACTGGACAGGTCGTAACAAGTGCAATCGGACTGGACGCGTTTCAAGAGTGCGATACTGTGGGAATTAGCAGGAGTGCGTGCAAGTGGAATTGCATGGTTACAAGCATTGCTGAGCTCCCGCGTCGAATTAACGAGGCTTTCGAGATTGCTACCAGTGGTCGTCCTGGCCCTGTTCTCGTTGACCTTCCTAAGGATATTACAGCTGGGATTCTTCGAAAGGCTATACCAACACAAACGTGCCTCCCCTCTTTTCCAAGCATCGCTTCTCAGGCTGCCAAACGACTAACGGAGAAGCAACTTAATACCTCCCTTCGTCATGCTGCTGAGCTTATCAAAGTAGCTAAGCAGCCTATCATTTACGCTGGCCAAGGCATCATCCAGTCTGAAGGTGGAACTGAGCTTCTTCGCGAGCTAGCTGATAAGTGTTCCATTCCTGTTACAACAACTCTCCAGGGCCTTGGTGCATTTGATGAGCGTGACGAGAAGTCATTACACATGTTGGGTATGCATGGCATGGCATATGCTAATATGTCTATGCAGGAGGCCGATCTTATTATTGCTCTTGGTGCTCGCTTTGATGACCGTGTTGTTCTAAATACTTCAAAATTTGCTCCTAAGGCTAAAGCTGCAGCAGTTGAGAAGCGAGGCGGCATTATTCATTTTGATATATTGCCTAAGAATATTAATAAGGTTATTCAAGCAACTGAGGCTATTGAGGGCGATGTTGCCACTAACCTCAAAATGCTTATACCTATGCTCACATCTACAAGCATGGAGCAACGAAGCGAATGGTTTAACAAGATATCCGAATGGAAGGCCAAGTGGCCTCTATCCAACTATGAGCGCGCTGACTCTCCTGGAGGCAACGGTCTCATTAAACCCCAGTCCCTAATTGAGGAGCTGAGCGATCTCACCTCTAAAATTGATAAGAAAACAATCATCTCGACTGGAGTGGGCCAGCATGTGAGTTCCTCATGAGCAGCCAACACTGTTACGAACACCAACTGACCTGAAGTAGCAAATGTGGGTAGCACAGCACTACTTGTGGAGAGAGCCTCGATCGTTTGTCACGAGCGGTGGACTAGGTACGTGATATTTTTGCAGCACCTTGGCCGTTTCTCTCCGGCCTTTCCTAACCCCAAACCCAAATCTTGTCATGTTTCTTTGTCATTGAAGTTTGTAACGACCCTGATTCTGACCCTGGGATGTAGGCACGATGGGCTTTGGGCTGCCAAGTGCGATTGGAATTGCAGTAGCGAGACCAGACGCCCTCGTGATCGACGTTGACGGCGATGCGTCCTTTAACATGACCCTAACAGAGCTCTCCACCGCTGCTCAATTTAACATTGGCATTAAGGTTATTATTTTGAATAACGAGGAGCAAGGCATGGTTACCCAATGGCAGAACCTGTTCTATGAGGATCGCTATGCACATACCCACCAGCGGAATCCGGACTTTATCAAGTTAGCCGACGCGATGGGTGTGCAGGCGAGGAAGGTCTCCAAGCCAGAGGACGTTCGGGCTAGCCTTGAGTGGCTTATCAACACAGACGGTCCAGCTCTTCTCGAGGTTATTACCGATAAGAAGGTGCCTGTCCTGCCTATGGTACCAGCAGGTGCTGGCCTCCACGAGTTCTTGGTTTATGATAGAGGTAAGCTATAGTTCCTGGGACTGTAACACGATGAAATGGCTATTTGCTAACGGCGGTTGATTGCAGAAAAGGACAAGGCCCGGCGACAGCTAATGCGCGAGCGGACCAAGGGTCTTCACGGTTCTTAGCCAGGAGTCCGGGAGAAAGCAAAGTTATTAAGTGAAATTATCAAAGGTTTATAAAGCACATATTTGCCTAATGTAAAAAAAGGTTTTGAATAAAAATTATAGAAAAATTATAATAAAATTATAAAGCTTTATAATATAACGCATCTCTCACTTAACCAGGCCACCTAATTAACCGGGCTACCCGTTTTGCTTCTATAGTGAGATGTGGCCTGTGTTAGCACATGGCTCTGTTTACCTTGGGTTCCCGTATTCGGCCAGAAACCTATTGTTCTACCAATGTAAAGCACACGGTATGCAGAGGAATACATGAGAATATGCAAACCCCGTCTATACTCAACATGACGTGCATCGGTGGGGAAGCTTCGTGAACATGCATCCACTCAACAGACAGAATGCTGTCTCTTCAGAGTGCTGAGATGCCACTTGCTAAATGATGTGATTTTATTGGTCGAGTGCGCATTCTCACGAGATCACTGCTTACTGTAAAGAACATGTACAGCTACATTGAAAGTCACCAAGACCTAGATGTATTTTGACAGTTCTTGATTTAAACCAGTAAGAAAGAATTAGAGTACCTATCGACCCAATGTACCACTTCACGCCGCGTCCTCATAGTCGCATGCCCATAAGCAGGCATCACCTTCGTCCTCAAGTTTAACATCTAGACAGACCGGTAAACTTTCCTGACCACAATAAACCCTAGGTTCTCGCTCTAAATTGAGGGAAATGTACGGCAAATACGCGACGTTGACGGACCCAATACACAACAATACTTATGAGGGCATTTCCCCTCTACGGCCTCAGCTTTCGCAAGTTGGTAGGACAGTCCTCATCACTGGCGGTACCACCGGCATTGGCTACGGCATCGCTCATGGGTTTGTGAAAGCTTCTGCCACAAGGGTGATTATTACTGGACGTCGAGTAGAAATAGTAGTTAAAGCTGCAAGAGATTTACAGAAGGAGGCCGATAAATCTGAAGTTATTGGGATTCCCTGTGACGTCTCAGACCAGGATGCGGTTGAAGCTCTTTGGTGCAAGCTCAAGTCAGACGGCATTGTGGTAGATGTTCTTGTGCTGAGCGCTGCCGGGTTTCCCCCCAACAAACCTTTACTGGACCTCGGCACCGCAGAAACCTGGACGTTGTTCGGTATGAATGTTCGAGCACAGCTGCAAATGTCAGAACGGTTCTACAAGCAAGAAGAAAGAGGAAGCTCAAAGACGAAGGCAGGTGTAGTCATACAGGCACATGATATATATCTGACTTATTTTTGAGCAGTATCTGGTCTATGTGTCGTCCGTTTCTGTCCACGATTTCAATATCGGGCGAGAGTATCCGGGCTATGCACTAACCAAGCATTCGGTCCAACTAGGACTGCAATTGATCGCACAAGACACACCCGCCGACGAGATTCAAATCATCAGCTTCAATCCCGGTGCTATATTCACTGAGCAGGCCCAAAAAAAAGGATACACCGAGACTTCGCTGCCCTGGGACCATGGTAAGTGCTATTGCAGCTCCGACCATGTATATATAATACAGGTTGCAGTTACTAATATTGGACATTTAATAAGTTGATCTTCCCGGGCATTTCGCTGTCTGGGCGGCATCCCCAGAGGCTAGGTTCCTGCATGGACGGTTTGTGTGGGCGTCGTGGGACGTAGAAAAGCTGCAAAGCGGCGAGATCCGGACACGAATCGAGAAAGATCCCACCTACCTTAAAATAGGAATCAACGGTCTATGATAGAAACGAACAGATGGGATTGGTTTGAAGATCAAAAGAGATCGTAGGCACATCCACAGACCAAGTAATCCTAGCTAGTAGAATATAGAACATCAGATCCGGTTCATTTTCAAACTTATGCTCAAGATAGACAGGCATTTAAACATCAGGACTATGTGCAGGTAATGTCGACGAGATATCGACCTTTCAGTCTGGAAAGACAGGGCATCCGCTTGTTCCGTTTTCATCCATCAAAGCCTTGTCTTTTACGACCCTTTTATCGAGGGAATGAGTTGCGATACCGCATGGTACATTCTGTTTATATTCATGGATACATGGATGGGAAAGCTACCGCCGAGAACATACTCCTTGCTTAAATACGAAACCAAGATATATTCAACTTTAGAGATTTCGCGGAGATTCCCAGCCAGTGCTTTGTTAAAATCGAAGTTATTTATATAGATACACCAAGAACTTTCATTCCACTCTTTCGTTTTTCAGCCACGATAGTCAAATCAACCACCTATACAGCACTCCACTGCAGTGTATGGACAATATAGGAAACCGAATAATGTAAAGTAGGCACCAGTAATTTCCTTATGAACAGCCCAGGTGAGAAATTGCTTTTGTCGCTGTCTACAAGGTATCCGACATGCCTCGGTCTAACTCTGTCGGCTCCCCGTTAGAAGTCAACTCTACGGGCTCTCTGGATCGTATCGGAAATATCGCCAAACAAGAAACGTCAGGGTTGCAACGTGACAGAAGTGGAAGATGTACCGTAACCCCGCCACGACATGAAGAATCTGTTTTATTTCGAATACGGGAGAGAGGGATACAACTACGATGCGATGATAATCGTAAACAGTTCATTTCTCGGTATGGTTTATTAATTACGTATATTTACATGTTATGACTTGCAGTATAACGATGCTCGCTATCGTCGATCGTGGTGCCAATGCAGACAGAGTTTGATTATTACTATTCTCAATCCAAGTGCGAATTTACCGTTGCAACCTTGGATGGCGCTGCCAAGTTGCGGTATATAACCGCAGTAGTATAACTCCATTGATTGTACAGTGTATGAGTTGAAGCACCATGTGCCAGAGGAACGTCTCAACACCGCCGGCAGCATGGTTGGAGACATGAACTGGTATAGTGCTACAACCCCTTGCTAGAAGCGAGGTCGAAAGAAGATTTCACACTTCGCGCCCTTTACATACACCTCTAGTTTTCAAAACTACCTATTAAATACATAAAAAGTACAGAAAACAGCTAAGTTACCAAAAGAAAAGAAGACTATTTAATGCTGCTTTATATCTCTATTAACTTTTTATCTAAATACCTGAGTGTCGATGGTAAAAGAAAATAGCTGGAAATAAGGGCTTATGTTGCAAGGTGTAACTAGCTAAACGGGGTGTGAAATCTTCTTTTGGCCCGACTTCTTCCCTAGCTATAAGGGCAATTGTCTGGATGGTGTAGGACACCAGTAGCTGTACCCGGCTGATGAGATTATATCGTACACCTGAGAGAGGATCGTTATGGATTGCGGAATCAATATGAGATTCCATATATTCCTCCCAGCTGAAACAAGGATGGCCAGGTATCGCTCGACGGTTGATATCCTGCAAATCCGTACAGTCGGTTGTGTCTATCAGTTCTACAAGCAGCATGGCACAGGCAACACAGAGAAAATGTCTATGCATCCTCACTATGAATGAAGTAATAGAGGTTAGCATACGAGGCAGATACATATACACTGACTATTCAGTCTTGGTTAAAGATACAGACCAGAAAAAAGTCAAGCACAGCTCGGTTGAGAAGAGGCAAAGACCAACCGGGTTAATGTCACTAAAAGCTAGTTGAAAATAAAAAACACCACGATAAACGCCATCACTGGGGACAAAGTTGAATAAAAGTTCTATACACTAGTACAAGGGCGCGGAGATCGTTCATAGAAGCGATCGTACGCCGTGGCAACAATCGTCGTCGCAGCTTCGGCTCATCGAGTTCGGGCGAACCCCGCACGTTATCTGCCGAATTCGACACGCTGTGCTCTTTAATGTTTCCTATTATCCCCATGCAAGCCAGACCACCGCTCTGGGATATCCCGAGTCTACGCACAGATCGTTTATGAGGAGGGTGTGTCGCTTTTAATGTACAATACCGACCAAGATTTAGTTCGCGTCAGGTTGGCTTAGAATGTAATCGACAGCCTGGTTGACTATTTGGAGAGACGTGTTAGTATGGGAGCTAGATGGGCTGCTGCTATCCTGGAAAAGTCCAAGAGATACACGTACCACTGTGGATGGCATCGGCATCCTTGTCGGGAATCTCGATGCTGAACTCCTGTTTGTTACGGTGTCAGCCATTGAACGGCGCCTCCAGCTCATCTGCAGGCTCAAGACTCGCGCGAATGCGAAATCAAACAGGCTCCAACAGAGACTTCTCATACCTCCTCTATCGCCATAACAACCTCTACTGTGTCGAGGCTGTCCAGGGCGAGGTCATTTGAAAAGTGGGCGGTGGGCTTGATCTACGGTGTGTCAGCGAAATCGAGATGATGCAGCAGTCGAAAGACGCTACGTCGCTGGGCATGTCATACGTTGCTCGGGTCGTTGACCTGCAAGACCGGAAGTTAGCACCAACATCTGCTCAAAAAAGGTCTTGACGCATGATAACAAAGTGCATTTCCCACATGCGCCAACGAGGACCCCCGCCTTAGGCCAACCATCGCCACGTCGCGCTCCATCTAGGGCTCCGTCCTGGGGCCGGAAGCAAGATGGAATCACAGCAGCACAAACTGCCCAGGCCGCCACCAGTCGACGGGACGTTGTCATCGGAACTCTCATTGGAACTCATGTTGGCTCACCTTGTCGAAGCCGTTCAAGATGGCAATGATGCGGCCCTCGACCTCCTCCTTCTTCAGAGCGCTAGCGGCAGAGTACATCCTTACGGCAGCGCTGGCAGGAATTCTCGATGCTGGTGCAGCAGATCTAACGGCGATGGCGGCGAAGGCGGAGCGGCTGGCCACAGGTCGCGCAGCGCGAGAAGCCGTGGCGGCAGATCGGAAGATGGCGGTTCGGAACATTTCGGCGATTGATCAAAGACTCAATTGGATCCGACTGCGATGATGCTTTTGTTATTCTTGTTGTCGTGGGGAAGACGTGGGTGTTGGCGGACGCGTTGACCGGTCAAGGTGGCGAGAGTGGTGATGGTGGGCGGTTGGAGGAGGGGGGCCGGTTATCGAGGTTGAGATCGTGGGCTAAAGAACAGAGCTTCCAGCGAGTGACGAAGGAGGTCATGATAAATTTCTCGCCTCGGACTGCATGTCCGAGCTTGGACCTTATTGCACGGAGCTAGCGGGCTATCGGGGGGAGCTTCACGTGACTTAAGTACTCAGTGCGAAAGATAGAACAGGCGGCGTATATGTACAGTACTTACCCAGTTAGTTGACGCTACAAAATAGAAGTGGCTGTCAGCTGCAAACAGCCCGAGTTAGAGCTTTCGACACCTGGGTTGACGTCTATCAATTCCTACTCAATATGTCTCGGCCATTTACGCTGGCCCGATTAGAATAGCTCATTGATCTATTTATCGGCGATGAATAATAGTAGCATTGCCTCCAATATTGTCGTCACCGGCGAACTCGCAACTACACACTACGCAGATAGCATGATAGCAACGAATTGATAGGTTGATAGGAAATTTTCAGAGGGCAGCCATACGCCACACAAACGCAAGGTGCTTGTTGTACTTCTATGGTATACGTACAGGACTTCAGGCAGCTGTCTCTTCCCTGCTACTCTGCCCAGGTTGTAGACGGAGGTACAGGCTCCTATCTGTAAGGAGCGTCGGCTCTGATGTTGGCCGCTAGCTCGGGTTCCCACTTGTCTCCGTTGGCCAAGAGCTTCTCCTTGTTGTACAGCAGCTCCTCGCGTGTCTCGGTCGCGTACTCGGCATTCGGTGACTCTACGATGGCATCGACGGGACAGGACTCCTGGCAGAAGCCGCAGTAGATGCATTTTGTCATGTCAATGTCATATCGCGTAGTCCTTCTCGAACCATCAGCTCGTTCTTCCGCTTCGATTGTGATAGCTTGCGCCGGGCAAATCTGTGGCGGGCGTCAATATCTATAGCATCAGTGATCTCGCATCATGTCGCAATATGCAACCGCTCCGTGGGATGCAATAAGATTAACCTACAGCTTCACACAGTTTGCAAGCGATGCAGCGCTCCTCTCCCGAGGGATATCGTCTTAATGCGTGCTCGCCACGAAACCGCGGAGAGATAGGGCCCTACAAACCAACCAAATTAGTGTCTGTCAAATCAGAGTTCCTTTGTCCCTGCATCGCCCGTCGTTCTTCTCTTCTTCTGGTCCGATCGGCCACAATTGGGTCACACATCCAAGTTGTATCGTGTCTCGCCAGATCGGTTGTCGGTGTCGGCAATGGTACCAACCTTTTCAAAGGGATAGAATATGGTGTATCTGACAGGATGATGTCCATTAGCATCGAGCCCTCGCATCCAGTTTTCGACGGGTGGTGGTGGTGGTGGTGGTGGCGGCGGCGGCTGCGGACTTACGGTGGTCGGAAGTACTGCTCGAGCGCGACGTACATGCCGCGAAACATTTCGGTCATGAGGAAGAAGCGGCCGGCACGGTCGAGGGTAGACTCGGCCTCGTCATCCCATCGCTTCGACTTGGGTAATCGGAAGCCTGTCGGTGGGGGGCCGGACGGGGTGGCATATGTGCGTTGCGTGCGTTGCGCGACTATCCGGGCCATGGCGGCAGCGGGCAGGGGCTGCCGACGCACAAGCTGTCGGGACAGCATGGCGGCGGCGGTCGTCGTCGTCGCCGATGTAGCGAGCCCGTGCATGATGCGGGGGGAGTGCAATTGGGCGGTCGGGGGAGGGAGATGGATGGAGGAGGGGAGAGGGTTCGACGGCCGAGCTCAATTGCTGAAGACGAGGCAGGAGAGGCGAATACATGATTCAATCAGAGGCCATGGCTCAGGTTTGGCCCTTTCGGTGGAGCCCGGTGCTGTGCATTACAAAAACAAAGCTGTGATTGGCTAGCTCTGCAGCGTCCAGAACAAGACACTGCCCTGCGCCGAACCTCTTCCCAAGCCACATGACCCTCTAAGTTCGTGTGGCGGTGCTACCCGCTCAGCGTTGCTCTGTCACTTACCTACCTAGGTAGTGTGGGGGTGCAAACGGGCAAGGGCCTATATGAATATTCTGGCTAGCTACCTAGGTAGGGCTTTAGGCCACCCACCTTCCTTCTACATCTTTTCTTCAGCTGGCTACAGCACTCGCTGGTCGAGACCTTTGAATACACTATTTTTGGCTTCGGCCACTACACTCACTATCAGTAGGTATGTATACTGTAGGTATTCTGTGATTATATTAATATAACTTTAGCAAACAAGAAGTGTCAATATGCTAAAAAATAGCATGTATTCGATGTGAATGTTCTTTCTATTGAAAACATGATTAAATATCCTCATGTTTCGAAAAAAAAAAAACCGCTTCTTCTATGGCCGGTGGGATTCTATCCGAAGACATTTCTCGGCAATTTCACACTCTGTGATATGACGACAATCTCCTAGTAAAGGTATGAGGTATCTCTCCCTCTCCTATTAGCCCGGCCGTTTCCCGTTCTATTTAATTAAATTGATGCGTCCCCAAGCTCGTTTTCCATCAGGGTTGAATACCTTGCACAGGGAGCTCCCCCCTTTATGCCTATGGCCACTCACTGTGTCCACTATAGGGCTGATTGGAATCATAGCCCCTGACATATTCCAGCACTTAGTCAAGCAATTCAAGAAAACGATGCTTCATATTACAAGTCGTTCCCAGTTCTGTTGAATTCGCATATTTACCGTCTGTCAGAAGCCTTAGCATAGGGGTTCCATGAATTCTTGTTGTCGCACGAAGTAGGCTAAACTTCTTCATGATCGAGGCTGCAGCTATATACACTTCAGGTCCTTTGTCTCTCAAGATCGTGATACCGTCTCTAGGAGTTTTTCTATCTGTAACGGTCTAAGTTCAGTAGACACGTCTATAGTTGAAGATAAAGTGGTGCCTCAGTCTTACCTGCAATGAAGAATGCTTTAACATGTGATAACCCAACTGTCAGGGGTATTAGTTCCAGAGTGAATAAAAGCCTTGAAGCAGTCATATAGCAGGTAGGTATAAGGGGTCAATAGCCATAGGGTAGGTGAAGGTTCGTCAATTGGCCTCTGGCTTTCTAATATCTAAAGGGGGGAAACCCCCTTTATATATACCCAAGCCCACTATATCTACTTCAGGGGTCCATAGGTGACTAATGCATCTGACACCAACATATATGTCTAGAGGGCAGCAAGAAAGCTTGCGATTATATTCCTTGTATATGTTATAAGGCATAAGGCACGAAGACGCTCATGTGTATAGCCACGCGAAGGTTCGAGAGCAAGCTGCGACACAGAGATATCCTGTTGTGAGCAATAAATGATTATTGCCCGTATCAGGTCACCGGGATCTAGGGTAAGAGCGAAATGGGGAGCAAAGCAGATGGAAATTTAGAGGCTATTTCTGGGATACCTACAATGGTATTTCGAGTCCCTATGTGGACCTGTCTTCTTTTGTCCCTCTGTGCATATGCCTGATTAATAGTGACTTCTAGATGTCATACGGCTCTTCCAGACCAGCCAAGTCATCTACTGGATTTGAATCGTCATATACGGCGTAAAGTCTTAAAAACGTACAGAGTAAGTCCGGAAGGAAATAAAATACATACACACCAATCGACTCGTTCGTTCGTGACCTCACCCAAGGAACCCCGACAAATCGACGAGGAACACAAAACCCCGGAAACAGCAAAAAGATCCCGCCCCTTCAGTCCTACCGAGGCGCATCCGTCAAAGGCACGTACCGCACCCCAAACAATCTCTTCTTCTCGACCTTGCCGTCCGCGTCTTTGTCCACGACCCAGATATACTGCTCCCGCAGCCCTCCCTCGTCCTCGACAGGGATGAACATGCGGCCCGGCCGACGCAGCTGTCTCACGAGGTCCTCGTGCAGCTCGGCGGCCGCGGCGCCAACATGTATGGCGTCCCAGCCCTGCGCATCGCTCTCGTCCGCCGCGCCGCCGACGACATTCTTGCCGTGGACGTCCTTGCCGTCCACAGCCCTGCCAGCCGCGATGGCGTCCGCCGCAGACGGAGACGCCGAGGCCGTGTCGAGGGTCTCGGGCTCAACCCATCCCTTGCGTCCGTCGCCGACGCGGAACCGCACCCGCCCGCCCGCCAGCAGCGCCCGCCCCTCGGGCGACTTCCGCATGTTGGTCTCCCCGAGGTCGCGCAGCGCAGCGATGTGCTCGATGCCGACGACGACGGCGTCGCGGCCCGCCAGCTCCGCGAAGATGTGCGTCAGATAGCCGCTGCCGCTGCCTATGTCCAGGACGCGGCGGGGCCGCCTCGTGGCCGGGAGCAGGTAAGGGAGGAGAGACTCGGCGGCGTGGGCGTGCATGTGTGGCGCGCTGATGGTCGCCTTGTGGCCGATGGCCTGGGGCGAGTCGTCGTACGGCGACGACGGCGCGTAGTGGGCTCGGTCCACGGCTAGGAAGGCACTTTTCACCTCCTTCGAGGTGATCATGCCGTTGCTCCACAGGTTCTCCGTCAGTGTCCTGTTGCACTTGCCTGAGCTGCGCCAGGCCATCTTGTCGGCTGCGGGAGGAAAGGCGGAATGGGTATTAGCTCTGCTCGTGCCGAACTCAGCTGGTGATCTGCAATGCGATCGGTCCGGGATGGTGGCGATGGAGGCACTTTAGCCGGATGTCCGCCCGTGGGGCCAAAGTAGTGGAATGCGGGGGGTGATGGGACCCGGGGTCAGGGAGTTGCCGTTAGTTCTGATCGGGCTGGAGGTAGGCGCGGATTCCAGAGAGATCCGATATAACCATTGATTAATTCATACCAATTAGTTCGCAATACCTGCTGTAGGCAGCGGTACGATGGTGATATGGAACGTAATCCGAGACGGGCTTGAAAGTGTTTTGAGAACAAATGAATGTCACCTTCGGGTTCATGGTGGGGTTGAGAGTTTTATTGGACATGCTTTCGTCATAGGTATCTCATATTATCGAACCAGGCATCTACAGATTCTGCTTAATTCTTTCCTTGCACTTTGACTGCCTACGGTTATTTTAGTTTTTTTCCAAGCTGATAATGATTGGAATGCAACATGTTGATCCTACAGACTCAGCTATAAGTGGTGTACCCAAACAGACTGCTGTTAATTGTAACCTAAGTTCGCCAGAAAATTATGATCGCTGCAGTCCTATGTCCTTCACTTTTACTTATTCTGACATCGTGATAGAAAGACTACATCAAAACAGGTCCAATTTGGTCATATGATGAAACCCCTGGATCTGCTGTGTCGTTTGATTCCAACACCACATCGGGTCTGGCGTTTTGGGGACGAACGTGGCAAATTTATCACCCTCCTTACCACCATTCAGTCGAACTATGATGGAGATGACTGTTATGAGCTGGCGATCCAGCACATCTCGGACGCTCCCGTGGCCATACATGTTGCTTGTCATGGAGGCATTGTTCTTCTTGAATTCTTCCCATGTTACCGTCCCTTTCCATCCATATGGTTTCGCTTGTCTGAACACGATGTCAAGGTCGCTTGGAATCTCATAAACTAAGGCTTCCTCTCTGTCGCTTCCATTATTTTGTCAGCTGAACTTTCTCACGACGGGAGATATGTCAGAGCAATGTGTTGGCCGGGCAACCTACAGCTTCTCCCGTATCAATACCTCGTCCTCCATTGTCACACGTGTTGCTCCGATCCCCCTGTCCCGATAGGCTTCGACGATGGCGTGTAGGTAATGCAGGATGTACTTGGTGCGATGGCGTTTGATGTCCGTCTCGAGGAAAAGTAGCTGTTGTTTGTGGGGCAGCGGAAAGTCGACCAAGGCTAGGTCGTGGTAGTACTGAGCGTGTGTGTAGATTATTCTTGGGACATCCTTGTTCCATTGGTGTTGCAATATGCCTTTGACCGTGTCGAACGGGAGTTCTCCGAGTACTCTGAGAGCGTGTTCGTGATCCCTGAGTGGGAGCTTGCACATTGCGCAATCCATCTTCTATCATTGTATCGGGGTGAGAGAACCTTGGACATCTAGTTGCCAGCCATCCAGCGTGGCGGAGATGTCATAGACTCAGATGATGGCAAGTTCGGCCGGAAATAGATTGCCTACATGTGAATGCAACTTCTCATTACAGCTCTTTATGAACAAAACAGAAGGCTCTTGCTCCAGCGTTGCGGAAGCTTCGACTTCGTTATAGTTGGCCATTGACACCGAAGATCCGTGCGTCAGAATTTGCAGGATAAACATTCAAGGGTCATGAGGAAAGAGTTTCACATCTTATCAGAAGGGCATCGCTCATCTGGTTATATGATGTCCATGGCGATCACATGCAGTATTGACTCTGACAGTGTGTGGAAAAGCATGTCGCTTGTCTTCACATCAATGCCATTTACTAGTTTTCCTGTGGATAGGTGTTAGGAGGCGCCAAAATGTTTGGGTAGTCTATTTTGAGTCTGTAGTCGTAAATAATTGGATGAAAATAAGTCGTTTTATCTCACATTAGGTACTCATCTGGGGTATTGGGTGAGTGCCAACCAATGTCACTTCCCAACTTCAAATAATTGTGTCTTGGAATGCCTACCTTGTTGTGATAAATAGCGGTTATGACGTAATGCTGCGGGAGGCGTCGGACCTCCGATGTCCCTAGTAAATTTGTTCGGTTACGTGCAAACAGCTCCGTTCCCGGAGAGTTCTCAAACAAGCTCTGCACCTGGACCCTTCTGCCCAGTGTCACCACTAACTGCACAATAAACTACACGCGCATGATAAGTGCAGAAGGACCGATAATAAAAAATCGCCTCGGGAAAGAGAAGAAATTTGAGGGGCTTGAAAGGCCAATTAGGGACTCAGGTTTAAATTCCCACGGACAGCCAGCCAGCAATCACATGACAACATCATAGTGTAGATCTCTGTGACCACCCACCCTGGCAACACCGTGACAGGCTACCTACCTAGCTGGTCCCAAGTAAAAGAGGTAGAGAGGGAAAGGGAGCCAAAAGGAGAAGAGGGAGGATGTCGCAGTCCCAAGGCGAGAAGCCGAGCCCCCTGCGCTCCATCATCGCGGGCGCAACGGCGGGCGCCGTTGAGATCACCATCACGTACCCGGCCGAGTTCGCCAAGACGCGCACGCAGCTGAACCGGAACCTGGCGTCGGACGCGAAGCTGCCGTGGCCGCCGTTCGGCGCGCAGTGGTACGCGGGCTGCACGACGCTCATCATCGGCAACTCGGCCAAGGCCGCCATCCGCTTCGTCTCCTTCGAGCAGTACAAGCGCCTCCTGGCCGACGAGAACGGCCGCGTCTCGGGCCCGCGCAACGTCATCGCCGGCTTCGGCGCCGGCGTCACCGAGTCCCTGCTCGCCGTCACCCCGACGGAATCCATCAAGACCACCCTCATCGACGACCGCAAGTCGGCGAACCCGCGCCTCAGGGGCTTCCTCCACGCCGTGCCCGTCATTGCCCGCGAGAGGGGCATCCGCGGCTTCTTTCAGGGCTTGGTGCCCACCGCCGCCAGGCAGAGCGCCAACAGCGCCGTCCGCTTCGGCAGCTATACCTCTCTGAAGCAGCTCGCCGAGTCGTACACGGCGCCTGGCGAGAAGCTCGGTTCTGTCGCTACCTTTGGGATTGGTAGCGTGGCTGGTGCCATCACGGTGGTCGTCACGCAGCCGCTTGACACTATCAAGACACGCATGCAGAGCATCGAGGCGCGCTCTCTGTACGGGAATAGTTTGCGCTGCGCCTCACTCATCTTTAAGCACGAGGGCGTGCTGACGTTCTGGAGCGGTGCCTTGCCCCGGCTTGCCAGGCTTGTGCTGAGCGGTGGCATTGTCTTCTCCATGTACGAGAAGAGCATCGAGCTTATGAATCGCCTAGACCCCGAGAAGAAGTATATATAGAACAAGAACGCTTGTGTCGAGGATGGAGAAGATGAATGAAAGGGGGGGTGGAGGGGGAGAGACAAAAATGTGTGCTTGCGATTAGATACCCAACGAAAAGAGGCGATGATGTTGTGGCCTGTATATACATGATAGATGGATGCTCTATATTACGACACCAGGAGAACGTATTATCGACGTCGTTAGTTCGATAAATGGTATTTGGAAGTATCAGAAGCCAATTGTAAAATGATTTCTGAAAAGTAAAAATGAGTTAGAGATCTTGGGTATCTATCCCACCTCCGCATCCTCTTTGCCTCTGCGGCCCTGTGCGCATGGCGACCCTAACAACCGCTTTTTCCCGTTGCCATCCTAGATTTCTATATATTGCGCCGTGCATCCCTCCTTACAGATAACTTACATGGGGCTACTACCAAGCCCGAGGTCCCGTTCACTTTTATTCTTATTGTAGCCTTACAATACCCTTCACCCTCAGCCAAAGTCTTTCCATAAAGGACCGATTCGGGGCTTCTTCGAGCTCCTTCAGCAGGTCGGTGAAATAGGTCGGGTTGCTCTTGGGTTGGAGCAGGGAGCCCGTGATGGGATACTGAAGCATCGCCCAGTATTGTCAGCACCCTCGTTCGTTGGAAACTAGTCATAATCTCTCTGCTCTATGGCATAGTTCAATGGTGCCACCCCCAACAGGCTATCACTCACCGTCCTCTTGTACCGGTTGTCGAGAAGCGAGTAGAGGGCGTTGGCTTGCTTCAATTGGTCGTCTTCGGACAGGTTCAGCTTGGGCTGCTCGAATCGTTTTTGCAGGACGGCCTGGAACTGGATTTCGGGTCGGATGGTGTCCTTGGGCCACTGGTTGAGAGCCCGGAGGATGAGGTGCTGTGCGCGCTGGAGGATGCGTAGGTTAGCCGTGTCACATCACCGTGAACTTTTGGAGGCCCGGGCGAAGTCGGTGGATTGGAGGGAGTGTTGCGATCGGGCGGTTTGCGACATACGATGGTTTGACGGGACATGGTGAACTAGGTATCTAGGTTTTTGTTTTGGTTCGTTTTTCGAATATCATATGATGCTACGACATGCAAATTGGCAGCAGATCCGATCGATATAAGTCGTTGCTACCGAAACATTCGGATATTCGACGCGGTCCGTCGACTTCGTCTTGATACTAATCGCAAGACGTCGGCGATAACTAACAAGCTTTGATAAAAGATGGTAAATCCAGATAGGCATAACCCATTGACCTACTAGCTGGGACCCGCAGTTGAGCCCTGGAGTTTTCCCGGAAGGGTCTTGCCCAATCAGAATTCAGGACAATAGCGTATTCCGGCACCTGTCTAGACTAGGGAACCTACGTTTGGAACAGTAATTCTGGTCGGATAGACGGCGAAATCTGACAGTATTGTTAAGGCAGAAGTATTTCTTCCCGAATCTAGATCAGTCGGTCTGGTAGCCGTACATCGTGACCACCCCTTTGTAATGCATCAACCCATGTGGCACTCTCTGTCATCCACTACTGATCTATTCCACCAGTCGACCTATGTTAAGATGTATTATTCTATGATCACGATATGCTGAACTCCAAATGCGTAACATACAATGATATTTTAGATGTATATCTACATGTACTTACATAGTAGCTACTTGTAAATATGTGGGACATGGGTCTCTAGTGCTGTAACTATATGTAGCTCCTAGGTAGATGAGTACATGAGGTGTAGAACCGTACCTGACAGTAAGGAGTACCAGCAGCGCCACACTTGCTGCGTCTCCCCCCAACCGCTTCCCCATGCCTCGCCTCGCTAGTGCCTCTCATCCCTTCTCACTGAACTGCGCATGGCACATACGAAACACCATCACTCATCTCTTCAATCGTTCCGGAGCCTTCGCAATTCAGCCCCCGATCAACTTCTTCCTTTTGTGCATTCTCTCTCCTATAATTCATTCCCCTGTTTTGTTTTTGTCTTCTTTTTCTCTGCTGCCGGGATAGGTATTCGACTCCCTCTCTTCGTGTAGCGAGCAGTAGTACATCCGCATTACACTCAGGACAACCCTCTGGCCACGCCTTCATTTCTACCGCTGTCGACCACACTTTTCCGTTGACTTTCACACCCGCGCCCAGCCTTGCGACCCATCTCGTTCATTGTCCGCCCATCTGCGCTCGATTCCCCGTCGCTCTCGGCCTACGCCGGACCGCAGCATGGCAGGCCGCTACGAACGGGTCAATACCCAAGACGACGACGTCGATGCTCGGCCCTCATCCTCGCTGGCCCAGCCGCGGGTGCCCAACTCGCCGCCGCCCTCGTTCCACTCGCGCTCCTCCTCCATCGAACGCAGGAGACAGAATGTCAATTCGGATCTTGCCGATGCCTTCGACACCGATGCTGACGACAGCGATGATGAGCCCGACGATAGACAGCGCCTAGTACGCGGCAACTCTTTCCCGCCATCTCAATCTGCCGCCGTCGCTGCCGCCCCCACAGCTTCTTCCGTCCCGACTTCCTCGTCAGAATCCGAGATCAGACACTCACAGCCGCCACAGTCGCAGTCGCATGCTGCCACCGATCATACTGCTGGACAGCCCCCGACGAACTCGAGAATATACGGTGGCGGTATCCAGTCAGACGGCGTGTTCTCTAACATGACGGCGAGACCCGAGAGGGGCGAGAAGGTTGTTGAAGAGGCGCCCCCTGTATGTTTCACTCCCTTGCCTTTTCTGTCTCTCCCACCGCCATGAACAAGGCGCGCTGATACCAAGATCATTAGACTTACGAGCAAGCTGCGGCGGATGCGGCACCGCCATATTGGGAAACTACCATATTGGCCCCTGGCTTCGGTGGCCCAGACGATGTCTATATCGACGGTATGCCCGTCGGCTCTGTTTTCAGCTTTCTATGGAACGGCATGATCAGTGCATCGTTCCAGCCACTCGTTGGATTCCTGCTCACGTATCTTCTGCACTCGACACACGCTGCCAAGAATGGTTCGCTTGCTGGACTCGGTATTTCCATTATTCAGTATGGCTTCGCCTGGTCTAGCTCTGACGATGGCAACATGGGCAGTGGGTCCGGAGATGGATATGCGCAGCCTCCTGACCCCAACAGCCATGACTTCGATCCCAATGCTGTCAGCACGGGCAGCGGTGGCAATGGGTCAGGGTGGGCTGGTATCGACAGTAACGAGTGGATAGCGTACCTCTTGATGATCGTGGGCTGGTTTATTCTTATTCGGTCCGTCAGTGACTACATCAGAGCACGGAGACACGAACAACTTGTCTTACAGAGCCCTGATAGAGGGTTGGGTATTCCTATCATTGCCGAGGGCGAGGGGTCCGAGACGGTTGTATGATGACGACTATGCGTTAACTACTACTGCTGTTATTACTAAGACATGACCATATTATTTTCTCATGGGTCGAACGAGATATTGCCGACTTAAATCTTTAGTCGAATATTCATTCTATTCGGGATAACCTACTATGTTTCTGGCTGGTTCTGGCTTGGCGTTTTGGATTGTGCGTGTTAAAGGAATAGATAATTAATTTCAAGGCTGTCGCATCGTCTACGGGTATCATGCACGCTCATAGCAGCCTAAGGTTCACCCATTCTACGGTAGATTACTCGAGATTGGATCGCATTGAAGGTTCCTATAATAATGTAAGGGATCAATCGGCCAACAGTCTCCAGATGAGATTCTCCTAGTATTGAGGGCGACATAGTAATTCAAAGGTCTGTTAACAAGCACACATGCTATGTATTTATCATAAACTAAAGTGAGCTACTGATTCTGCCACATAAATCACCTCAGCACAGCCATTATTATCAGATAGACCGTTATCTACTCTTCGCAAAACAATCAGCGTGGGGAGCTTAGGTAAATATCAAGGAGAACAAAGTTGGATTGATGAGAAATAAGGCAACAATCCCAAGGGTTCTTTGCAGTACATAGTTCCCCTTTTATCTTCCCTCTGGCCACAGCCACAAAAGTGGCGAGTTCACTTCTAGTTCCACCACCCCCCTAGGCATTTCGCTTGGATATCTGGGTGGGCACAAGAGACGATAGAGAAAAGGAGTACAGACTGAACAGTGAAAAACTATGAGATATCTCATTGTTTTTTTTTCCATCTCACTTTAGTTCGGCTTATTTAGTCATCACGGTGACCTTGCTGTTCATAACTCCGGTATGAACCAAGATTATTAGCTCCGACTCTACCTCAGTCTCGACAGCTGTACCGGTTTCTGGGAATTTGTCTCGGGCAAGGTCAAGGTCTCTGTTCTTACGTGAGCTTTGATGAGGATTTTAAGAAATAGTCAGTCTTTTCACAGCAAAGCTGCAGACATGATTGTTGCCGGGGCCTGAGGACAGCGCTCTGCCGTCGGAGCGAGTATGAGAGAGGAGGGAAATGGGACTCATTGGCCCATCTAGGTAAGGCATGTATGTTATTTAGGACTGATACCAGTTCAAAAACTACTGAGTATGCTCACAATAGTATCCACCATAAACGAAACCATGATAAATACGCATACCTTGTATTGTTTTGGCGTTCCCAAACGTCCGATTGTACCAAATGCTGATTTCTACCTAAAAACATCGCCAACTTCACCGCCCATGATCCTCAGAGCATGTAAAGCATACGTACCCATGATTTAATGTAGAGAATATAGAGTCAAACATATATCACAGCTGTCTATTTATACTACATTCTTACAGTACAAAGTTTACTTATCACTGCCGAGTTTGCCTGGTCACTAGACTACTTTAAACATCACACACTATATCAAGATGGCAATTCCTAAGATTGCTATTGTCTGTGCCGGGCCAGTAGCCTGTGTGCTTGCGCGCATCATAACACTCGCCAATATTCCAGTCACTATTTTCGAGAGCGACGCCAGCCGGACTTTCGTGGGCAGGGCGGCACTCTCGATCTACATCCAAACACTAGACTCCAAGCCTCAAGAATAGATTAGCTATGGGAATAGTATATCAAATAGGCTCGGTTCGACTCTCAATACTTGCTGGTGTGCGACGGACACCTCAAAGCGTTATTTGAAATACCTGGGATTGGCAACGAAGCTAGCTAACGGTCTGAGATCGACCACACGGAGTTACCAAACTCTCTGTAAGCCCTGTAAGACCTTAAGCGTAGAGTTGAAAAAGAGATCCCAGGGGTCTCCCTCGTAAACTATTGTCAATTAATACTATCTCTAACTCTCTGACGAAGAACCTCGTGTGATATGGTTATTGATGACTTTGATCAAGTACAATAACTCGGGCATCTGAAACTAAGGATTGAACTAGTTGGGCTACACAGAAACTTTTGTAAAGCAATGATGCTTGTCCATATCGAATTCGCAGGTTAGGGGACCCCCTACTTCATTTCGGGCATGCCAGGAATATAATCTAACCCTGCATCGAAATTGTCAGCGAGATTCACTTGAAGCAAATCAGTTGGATCATTGAATAAAAACTTACATCCGTCCACATCCTCAACGGCGGTTTGAGGATTCGCACAGCGCATTGCTTCCTCTGAGGTCTGGGTCTTGAGCTCCTTGCAGACGGCATTATTGCAACGCGCATCTATTGCTCGTTGGAGCGCATCACCCTTCCATCCGAATAGATAATCTCCGTGTTGAGAGTAGCCCTAAACCTGGAGTTAGTCTCCCATGGTGCATCTGTCTCTTCATTGGGGACGAAGACTGGCATTGCGTGGCGAGGCAAACGGCTCGAACATACCTTGCTAGAAGCGGATGTGTTAATATTTACTATGTCTAGTCGGATTCTTGGATTTAAAGGGAGGAATTACCTGTCACCTGTACTCCACACAAATGGCTGAGACCCGTCTTCCGGCCAGAGATCCGGATCGTTGAACTGTTGAGTCTGAAATGCTATGGTTAGTGGTTAAGTTTCGTTTGAGCTACTAGAATGATAATCTAAACAAATACATCACCTAGCGCCGGGGGACACCACATCCATTATTGCAAGTCGGAGATAAGGCAACGAAACCAGAGAGAAATTAACTTACATCCCACATGACTTCGTACATGAGCTGAGGTAGCCTCACGGGGTGAGTTGACGGACATGGGCCAACCGATTCGAAAGTCCCTGATTGGGGATAAGACACATGGCTCTTGTGATCCGGACTATCCACATTCTTGCCATCCCAACAAGTCGGAAAGGTAATTGTCGTCCGTATACCACCATCACATGGTTTGGCTGGAAAGCTCTGCGTGTCAGATCCCGTGCAAGGGGCACCACCGGAGACTCCGGCAACACCAGCGTTGTCAGCAGTCGAATAGCATCGATGACATAGCTGGCGTTGCATGCCCGTTGACGTTTGAAGGTCGGCGTCCCCTACGAGCATGCGAAAGCCATCCTTGAAGGCGGTTACGTTTGTCTTCCCATCGTACGGCGGGATATAGTACACTGTGATGCCGCCGACGGCCCGCAACCCGATGTTTGAAAATTGCGGTACTCGCTTGTAGGTGCCGTTCCTAGCCCGAAAATACATCACTGCGGTCCAATAGTTCGAGAAGTCTTCTGAAAAGGTGCATGATGTGCACGTTGAGTTAGACACGAGGTTGAAGGCTGAAGGATTCATGGAGGCCTGGAATGAGTTGCCTCCTACCACTTGATGAACGTGTGGCGACATCACAACACCTGGGTTGACTAGGGGGTCAAGACGCTCGATCGTAAGTTGAGAACAGCCAAAGCGAATCATCTGCTGAGCTATCGCGCTCTGCGCGAGCAGGGCTCCGGTGAGCGCCTTCCACTGCATTTTAGACTTGTATTTGCTAGAATTTCTCGGTGATCCAATTCAAAGACAAGGAAACAAGGAGATGAGGACTGATCTACTGTGTGAGATGCCAGTCATCTCTAATATAGATAAGCTAAACAAGCAATCTGTTATAACAAACTAACGTCAATGAGATGGCTCGCAAGTGATTCCATCTCAGAGACGTACTGGTTTAGACTGCCGGCATGGACCTTCGCTAAGTAAAGAGGTCAGGG
Organism: Xylaria arbuscula; assembly: GCA_022385695.1. Lineage (NCBI taxonomy): Eukaryota > Fungi > Ascomycota > Sordariomycetes > Xylariales > Xylariaceae > Xylaria > Xylaria arbuscula. The sequence goes on along the minus strand of MU279358.1, from coordinate 912,153 downwards.
CTGATCCATTTATCCGGCAATTACTCATACCAATCATTTCGTTATCTGTATTTACAGCTCGAGGTCGTAGATGCATCTAATTTAGGCGGAAGCACGATGCCCCAGTGCAATCTTCATTGGTCATACTTGCAGATCTCCCAGATGTCAAGAAGTCGACTGAAAGCAATCGTTGATAACAGATCTGAGAAAATCGTCGAGGATATGGTCTTCCTGTATCAGGCCTGGTCGCACTTATCACGACAGCTTAAAAGACCCTGATGCATTTACTATACTGCCTTTAGCCAACGACCCAGTAGGGTTATGAGCCGTATACCCGAAAGATACGTTTTTTATTGAGAATCCCTGAAAGCAATTTAGATATTAATAGCTGTTGGCACCGCGCACCGCGCACTGATTTAGCTCATCATATCAATATATTACCAGTCACGCTTCCTTCTGAATTTCATAGACACTTTCGAGAGCCGTATCACGCTTCAAAATGCGGAGATTTGCTATGAAATCAGCGATACTCGGAGGTGCTTCGCTCTTCGCTAGCCTTACAACGGCTGATCGAGCGTGTAGCTCGAATGGTTCTTCATCCTATCTTTGGCGCGTCAGCGATGCACGATTCGACGGTGGTGATCCAAGCATTCAAAATGCGAAGGCCGTCGTAGCTGTTAGCAGTGAGTCAATCCCCACTACTTTCACTCCTGATACGAGGACGGAGGATCCTTGATATCGCCAGTATTATTCTCCGAGCCCATGTTGCCCAAACAGATATAAATTCCGTAAAAGAGATGAGAACTGATGTGGCTTAAGTTATTCCTAATACTACTAATACTTTCTTCGAATGTGTCGCTGAGTGGCCAGACTCTTGGGCTGGATGGTCGCCCGTGGACAACAATATTATTTGGAGCGACTGCATTGTATGTCACTATTAAAGTCGTTTTATTCCTAATCTAGCTATTTATGCGAACTACAGTGGTCTGGTGCAGGCCCAACGCTTGACACGACCGTTTCCTTTGCACTCGACTGGAAGAGCCGTACGATGTATATTTCCCACACATTTTCTTGCTCGGATAAAACGGGGTCAGTATACTGATGTCTTTCTCATCATACCTGAAACCGTACACATATACTCTTAAGTGCAAAACCGACTGACTAAACCTATAAACCCAGTTCGGATTCCATGGCCACCGGCTCATTTGACCTCGATTTAGACTGTGAGAACGCTACGGATGAAAGCACCTCCTGTACCTTGAAGAGCAACACCACCAGTCCCGGCCTACAAGTCAAGACAGTACCTAGCGCACCTCGACTGGCACTGAATGCCACTTGTGACGAGAACGCAAAGGCATACCAATCATGGCAGCTTGAAAACTGGCAACGTCAATACATGCTTACGCCAGGAGATCCAGTCACGCCACCGCCTATGGACTCCGGGCCGTCGTTTACACTGCACAATATAGCGAACGGCGACATTTTCGACTGCACGCCAGGAAGCGAGACAAAGAATAATACATTTGATGGAACTTGCACTCCAACTGCGAATACAAGCGTGCCGACCAGCACGAGGGCATCGTTTCATTTTGATCCGGTTCTGGACATGCTTCAGGTTACCCAGAATTGGGAATGTGGTGCAGAGTAAGTCTATAAATGAGAGAGCTCTGAAAATATTTGTAATGTTCGATACGTTTACTGATCTTGTTTTCTGAGCAGTTCTCCTTTCAATGTGTCCGGTGTCGGATTCGTACAGGCAACGTGTAGCAGGCAGAGCGATATGCTTACATGCAGCTCACTGCCACTTTGGATTGGTACTAAGACAGTTTAGGGCTGTCATGTTTCATGTAAGGTAATAGAGGTATCTGCTATATTTACTGTGTTGTGTTTTTATTATCTTGAACTTGAATACGACGGCGGCAGAGTTTGCCTCCGATTGTTAAGTGGCTTGGTGCTTTGAAGACTTTGATTCCAAGATTAATAGTCTTTTCTGCTATAGTCTGGCAAACAGAATCAATAGTCACAATTACTAAATGGCGGCGTTGCCGAAGAAAACGAAAAGAAGAGAATATAGTAATGAATCAAAGGCTCAACTATGAGTGAAACCCTCTCTTGAGAGAGAGAAGAGTCAATATGGAGCCGAGTTAGTTACTTGTTGATATTCGAGGGGTCCTCGAAACGAGAGGTATCCCGTTATTGGTGGTGAATCGAGAAGCTGGTCAATCTACTCCTAATTTGATGGGAAAGAGACCGGTTCGAGCTGAAGGCGATGAGAAAAAATGTGTTAAACTCATGAGACCAAGCCGACCTAGTAAGCGGCTAACCCGAGTCCCTAACAATCTACTCCATCCCTCTGGCGACTTCCCTTGCTTTAATTCAGTATAATAAGAGTATTGTGTTATTAGAGTCACCTTAATTTTATCATGAATTAGACTAAATGTTCACTATGACGGTCTACTGTACAACGACCTTCCAAGCTAGACCCAAGCGCCGAAATACCACCTGCATTTCTCAGAGTCTTCTTTGTCGATGTAAAGGTTTTCCCCGGGAACGCTCTGCACGATTCATATAGTTTTTTAGCAGTCAAATATAACAACGTTGTTATATATAGACTTACGTATTGGTTTATGGCGCTTGTAGTTGAAGGTGAACTTAAATTGATTTAAGGTATAGGCAACGATTGGTGACGTCTTACAGCACTTAGTAATTGGAGCTGACGATCTATCTTCAAATTTTGAATAACCTCCACGCGAAGTATGTGAGTACTACGAATTGAAACAGAAAGTACAAAGCAGCCGCTCAAGCAAAGTAATGAGATCACCACAGCCCATCTGGTGACCGGCGACTTGTTCAGAATGAAAACGGCATGGAGGTAAAGAGCTAACTAAGTAGATCCCAGGGATAATTACAGGCAAGTAGAAGTTTACCTTCAAAAAATTTGATCTAGACCCCCGGCTTATGTAATGGGTTGCCTTGTCAATCTCATTCCAAACCCAGATCGCCGTGCCATGCCATGCCACACCGTACTATACCGTGAGTTACCTACAAGATCCAACTAATGCGCCTATAGCCGCAAGGATTGTGCTTGTAAGTTGAACAGCATCTTTAGTACACCGCGCTACGTTTTGAATTCGGGCTTAGGGGCTACTCCTACTTCTACTGTTATGTAAATGCAACTAGACGTCACCAATGCCCTACATCGACGTTACCGGGGCCTAGGTTAATGCATGTGACTGACTAAAGATGGAAGGGTATAGAGACTACGAGTTTATTCAAAGCTGAGGTTATGATACAAATTATGGAGGGGCAATGATATGGCCAGTGGTAGACAAGAGCCATTCGAGATTATTTGGTGCACAATGAGACCCCGCAGCACTGTTGAACAAGATTGTAAATGATGAATGAGATATAGATAGAAGACTCTATGTAACTCGAGCTGTCGAAGATGTACAGTTGTTTTGTCATCGGTCATCAAAGCACAGGGTGGGTGCTCGGCTCCAAATACTACTCTCTGCGACCTCTTGCAACATTGACTATTACAAGTCCGTAGTTAGCTACAGTGGAGCAGTGGGGATTACTCAGATGGCTCTGTGTACTCACACTCGATCAATCTTTGAAACTCAACCCATCTATGGTGGCTATGGTGCATATCACGCACAGCGCCAATGGCCCGTTGATGAGGGAAGTTGTTAAAGGGTGGGATATGACCTAGCTCGTGGCCGCGGTCATCTTCTATGTACCTCAGTATGTATGGACAACCAGATTAGGACGCGTTGACTTACCATTGCGTTCTTCGTCCATTCGTCGTACTCGGTCTCTCCGGGCAAGAATAAAGGCAATGATGGCGGCCCCAATAGCTCCAAAGAAACCCAGGAGGCCGCCTATAATTGGCCCAAGAAGGTTATTAGGCATAGCCATGTTGTTCCGGTAGTTGGTCGTGTGTCCTTGATCCTGTAGGAAACAGATGTTGAGCTTGCTCTCCTAAACACTCCCGATCTAATGGGAAGGGGAAGATGACAAGAAAAACATCTCGACAACGAAGGCAGCGAAACAAATACGTCTTATAAATTAACAAAAGAGCAATTTGGAAGAGCATTTAGGAGAGCCTCTATTTCTCTGCATGTTTTGGTGTATAAGCCCGAGAGCACCGCGCCACTTGCAAATAATCAGTTTCCAGATTCTGGCGCGACCAAATAGCATCGTGCCATAGCCACCTATAGGATAAGGCTGTTCAGATTCTGGGAGCCATCCTATCATGTACGGTTAGAAAACACACCGACCACCTGATGAGCCTCAGGAGTCTTCAGATTTTGGGGGGGGGGACCAATCGAGTAGGAAAGACAGCTCACAGCGCTTACATGTACGGTTGCTTCGCATATGTAGGACATGCGTGGCTGTAAGCTCCATTGAAATTCTTTCAGATTTTGACTTGTGGCCAGTCAGATTGCAGTTGAGAGATTTGAGAGGTATCATCGGGGTACGTACCTCTATGCGGACCAAGATCTTTTCAGATTCTGGTATCTGCCCAATCATAACGCACCCAAACGAGTGGCGTAGGCTGTGCTGGTTACTTGGCCCCCAGTTGAAATACAACTCATCCCCCTCAGGAATTCATTTTCATTTTCTTCACTCGTTTGAATGTATCTAGCTCTGTGTTCCTCTCGATTACAGCTACCAGTGCCCGATGTTCACTGTCTGATATTTGATACGAGTCAATACCTAGTTCACCTTCTCTCTGCATAAGATCTATCTCTTCTTTGTCGCTTTTACATCGTCAAGAACTTCAGACACTATGAGCCGCAAAAGTTCCAAGCTGAGCGATCATCAATGGGATGATCACAAGGCTCTCATCCGGGAGTGGTATCTCGGACAGGATAACTCGCTTGAGGAAGTTCGTAACAAGTTAAAAGAACGAGGGTTAGATGCTACGTAAGGCAAGCTCATTTCACTGACTAGTTTAATATGCTGACAACAATAGTAAACACCAAGTCGAAACCAAGCTTCGAGCATGGGGATTTCGAAAGAATCTTGATAAGAAAACATGGAACCAGATCTATCGCCATACCACTAAGCGAAAATATGACGGCAAGGAATCTGAAGTTATACTTAGTGGCAAGCGTATGAAGCCAGAGACCGTTACAAGGGAGACAGATCGTCACAGTGATAGGTCTGTTTTTGCTCAACTTGCCCTACGTAAGCTCGGATTCCGACTCTCGCTTCCAGATGTTTGTACTGATATTGAGCAATAGAACGAGGCTTATCACCTCCACCGTTGAGAGATTGTCAGGTTGCTGTTTGCACTCCGCAACCTATCCCAATGGAATTCGAGTGGCCAACCACTTTACCGTGGCTCAGGTTCTCGTCGCGAGAGCTACCAAGTTAGTTGATAAACCGAACATCTAGGAAACCTTCTACTAACAGTATGTAATGAAGTGATTCTCAAAGCCTGCAAGATATTCACACTGGAAAGCCAGAATGCGTCCTCGACCGATTTGGTTTCTGCAATCCTACCGGAAGCATTCAGAACAGATCGGGCCCATATCGGAGTTTCTAAACTTGCCGCTATCGTTGGGAGATCAATGCCTGAAACGTATCCCCAGGAAAACATTCAACGGGCCCAAAGTCTTCTGAGTGGACCAACCGAAGATTTTGTGCGCGAATACGTCTCAATGATCATATACAATGTATCCAACAATGCCCTCGACCTAGAAGAAGATGATAAGTGGTGGCAAACTACTAAATTTCTTGAAGACTGTCACATCTTTCGCCTTGACGTTGATTTTAGAAAAGATAAGAGTCCGACAATTGATGGATTTATGGAACAGCTCTTCAAGGCTTCGATTCAGAGGTGGTTGTTACCCAAGTCCAGAGACGCCCGAGCCGAAAATTTAGTCAAATGGCTATTGACATCAGGATATTGCCCGAATAATGCTGCAAATTCTCTTTGGCGTCACCTTTATTACGGCCACGGGGACGATTTTGGCACCCAACAGCGCGTACTCGACTTGACAAGACACCTCCTGGACGCAGGTGCTGGCGCTAATATGCTAATATTAGAAGACGAGGAACCTCTGACAATCTTGGAAATCGCTCTGGAGAAGCCTTGGAGCAGCGACACAGTTTTCAACTTGGCAGAGCTTCTGTTTAAACACGGCGCTTCCAAGAATCTTGATCGGGCCCTCCACTCCGCGATCGAGAGAAAGGAGGAAGATCTTGTTGAATTGATTGTACAACATGGAGGTGATCTCACCGCTAGCTTAAAAATTTCATACCGGAGTCCTTTGCACAAGGAAACTGCCCTTACCGTAGCAGCGGCTACGGGCTTGCAACAGACATTGCACATATTAAACCTTTTATTTTCTCGATATTCATCCACCACCCCCCTTACTACCTTTATCACACCAGATGTATTTATCGCAGCAGCAGCCGAGGGTCACAATGATATCATCCAATCTCTGTACGAGATTTCGCCCACTATTATGGCCAATGAGTATGGGATTACGCCATTACATGCAGCAGCGTCACGCGGCTACTTGAGCACCTGTCAACTTCTGCTACCATTACAAGTTGCACATAATACATGGGCCACTGCGAAATTCACCCCACTTCATGCTGCTTGCTCCGGTGGACATAAAGACGTGGTGGAATTCTTGATTATTAATGGTGCTGATGTCAACGCTGCTCTTGAATTTAATTTCGATACTGTCGTGACTTGGTTCTACCTGCATGGCCGTTTATCAGGGAAGGCGCCTCTCTATTTGGTTTTGGGTCAACTGTGGCCATTCGGCGATGCGGGTCTACTTTCTAATCTCGCAGGCTGTGCTGCCATGTTAATTCGCGCCGGAGCAAAACTCGTTGGCAACGAACTCGGTATAGCCGCAGAATACTGCCAATTAGATTTTCTCGAAGCATGTATCGCAGCCGGGGCTGATCCAGAGGAATTGAACTGGGAAGGAAAAACAGCACTCCAGCGCGCACTGCAAGGGGCAATGAGAAACCTCTCAGAGCGATCTGACCGACTGTATCGTGTTGTATCTCTATTACTATCGAATGGTGCACGACTTCTTGGTGGGGAGGTCGACAGTGCAGTCAGTCTCAAGCAGTGGGAAGTTGTGAGGCTCTTGATCGAACATGGCGGCAATATGACGCCGGCGGGTCGTAGGAAGGAGCTCGAGAAGGCTATTTTTGCGCGAGACAACGTAAGGGCAGCTAGAGCGTTCGAAATCGAGCCTAGCATTTACAGTGCAGGCGCGCTACTCGCCGCGATTGTGATGGAAAACAATTCACTGATCCAACGCCTTATACTGAATCGGCCCCCTGAGATGAGCGAAGACCCGTTGGAAATTACAGCAATCGCGGCTGCCGCGACGTCTGGCAATCTGATTGTTCTACAAGATCTTCTCGCCCATCCACCATCTTGCCATACTGGACCACTACCACTACGAATTTATTACGACATTTACAAAGAAATTAATGCGGAGTCTACGTTCAGAAACGACGAATGTTGGTCAAAGACTCTAGTAAATATAGGGAGCACTGGGAGCCCCCTAGCTCTAGTAGCAAGTTCGATGCGTCCTGATGCGCTCGAAGCGTGTTCCCGGCTTCTGGGAAGTGGTTTTTGCGCCGATGAACTCACGTGGATGGTCGCTGCTTCCTGTCAAAATTCTGTGTTCGTGCAGACCCTTCTCGATCATGGTCAACATGGCGATTACACTTATGACGGCTTTGAGGGCTATAACCCTTTGACATGTGCCATCCGACATCGCGACAAAGAGCTGATTACCCTGCTATTAGCGGCTGGACTAAAAGCCAATGGTCGTGGACTGTGTGTCGGAGAACCTCTCCTTACAGCAGTGGCAAACGGGGATTTAGGCATTGTGGACAGTCTCATCCAAGCTGGAGCAACGGTGAATGTCAACGCCGAAGACTCTAGGCGTCACTCTCCTCTCCAAAAGGCTGTGAAAGAAGGCAAAACGGACATCGTGCATCGTCTCGTTCAAGCCGGGGCAAATGTTAACAGTCCAGCAGCCGAAGAGTATGGAGCAACCGCGTTGCAATTCGCCGCGATAAACGGTCACTTGGGGCTTGCTAAGTACTTGATCGACGAAGGTGCCCAAGTCAATGCACCACCATCACGGAAGGGCGGTAGAACTGCGCTTCAGGGAGCTGCAGAGCATGGAAGGCTCGATATGCTGGAGTTTCTCCTGGCAGAGGGAGCCCTAACCACGGGTCGATGGCGCCGCCGTTTCATCAAAGCAGTGAAATTAGCGACCATACAACGCCATTTCGTTGCAGCAGATCTTCTGAAACAGTCTGCGGACTGGTCGGAAGAAGATGAGGACTTGTTACTCTCGGTTGACGTGAATATTGACACTGACTCTGAGGCGAGCAAAGGGTATGATACAGCGACTGATGATATGATGGATAGCAGTGACGAAGACTGCGGTAGCGGTTCCGATGTTGAGTCAGAGATGGATATGGGTGAGGAAGAGTAAGATGGCTAACAACGAAGATGCAAATGAAAAAGATGATGACGTCTCTGAAACTGGTGTGGGAATCAGGGGAAGATATCATTGTTATACTCGGCATTGTAATGTCTTTTCATGTTCTTGATTTTCCGACTTATTTTAAGCCAGCAACAAGTAGCTGAGTTAGCCACTCCCTAGACACTTCACTTCAATAGCTAGATAGTTGCCCATAGGTGTTTTCACCTCCCCCAAAGTATAACGTTTCCAACAGCTGTTTATCTCATACTTCTATGACTGTATGTTTTTATGGCGCTGCTTATTTCATGTTTTTTAGAAGATCACTTCTTCTCATGATATGTTGCACATAAGATGCGATACCACAACTTTGCTACTCCTCGCTATCATCTTGACAGGGGCCGATAACTGCACTCAGGAAGCCGAGACGTAGGTAGCGAAATTTTGCGGTAACTTGGTAAGCTCTCTCGTCTCAATAAATTCCCTGCTGTCAAATTTGAAGTCCCAAGTCGATGGATATGGGGAATGCTGGGAATGTGTGGGGAGACAGTTGGGGAAATGCGGAGTTGAGGGTGATGGATCGCGGAGAAATTGATGTTTGGTTCCGCCTCGAGAACTTCCATCAATCACAGTTTGATCTATAATGAGAAATCTCTATCATTTCTGCGGCCTAACCTTGAAGAAGTAAGCAGATCTCTCAGCGAGCTCTGCTTTTAATTTAGCCATCTGCAAGGTTTGAGCTGCAACTTTGAAGCTGCCCACAGCGTGATAGGTCGAAAGCGTTGCAATTTTGAGGACAATTTCGGGGGATGCTTGGCTATTCCCATGCAGCTTGGGGTTTTGAGGGGTCTGAATTGGGAAATTATGAGATTCGGAGTCATCAAGGTCTCCTTAGCGTAGCAGTCAAATAAAAGATGTCGACCTGCCTCTCCGCTGGGGTTCTCTTCATTATTCTCAGCCTTCGGAGTCCTATAGCCTTTGTTAAGGGTCAACTCGGTCGACATGCGCTCTTCAAGTGTGCTGCCGCTGATGGTGGTTATAGCCGGTGCTATTGCCAATCACGCCGAGCTCCCAGCCAACATGCCGCGAAGTATCGAAGAATTTCGACAGAAACATCCGTACAATTCAAGGGATACATACAACCATGGCCAGCGACATGTCGTCAAGATTCGTTCGTCGAGAAACGACACCGATGATGTCTCTGACGATTTCAAGGCTGGTCTTAAAAAGGCAAATCACGGCGGCACTCTGTACCTGCCGAAGGATGAGTTGTTCATCATTGGCAAGCCCCTTGATCTGACTTTTCTCGACGATGTTCAAGTGCATTGGGACGGTGAGGTCAAGTTTACCAACGACACTCCATACTGGCAAGCCAATGCCTTCACACACCCCTTCCAAAACAGTATAATGTTCTGGAAATGGGGCGGCAAGGATATCAAGATCTACGGCGAGGGGATCCTCAACGGCAACGGCCAGCGCTGGTGGAATGAATTCGCCGGCCTCCAAATCTTAGACCCAGACAACGAGTATCTTCGACCAATTCTATTCTACGCCCAGAACGCCACCAACCTTGAAATAGAAGGCATCCACGAGAAGGATTCGCCCTGTTGGACCAACTTTATCGTCACGTCTAAGGGGGTCTCGTTCTCCGACGTCATAGTCACGGCCGTGTCCAACAATGCTTCGTCGCTTCCTCAAAACACCGACTTCTTCGACTCTCTTAATATTGAGGATCTCACCGTCAAGCGAGCGTGGGTTAATATTGGGGACGACTGCTTTTCGCCAAAATCCAACGCTACAAATTTGCACGTAGACACGATGTAAGCTGGAACGTCTCCCACTCTTTAGCAGCAATTATTGACTTGTATATCTAGGTACTGCAATGGGACTCATGGTCAGTCCATGGGCTCCATCGGCCAATACGCAGGGGAGAAGAGTTTCATCCAGGATGTCGTCATTGAGAATGTTTGGATGCTCAATGGCCAACGTAAGTGACATAGATACCTGCTTCCCTCTTTAAGCGGATTCCAGGAGGCAGATCGCACTAACTCATCCCTCTCTCAAAACTTTTCTTTGATTCTGCTATGCTAGTCTTTGAATTAAGTAGAGATTCTCTGACAGTTTTCTACTTTAGATGGTGCCAGGCTTAAGTCCTGGGCTGGCCCTGACGTCGGATACGGTTTCATCGTATGTCTCATTCCATTTCCTCGTGGATGCGGCACAGACATTGACTAGCGCAGGATAATGTGACGTTCCGAAACTTTTACCAGGCGAACAATCAATACTCAGCGTTTATCGACTCATGCTACTTTGATGTAAGATGCATTTTCTTCTTTTGTTTTCTCTCTCTGTCGTTTTCTTGTCACCCACTAGCCGGCCGGATTTCCATCAGGAGTAACAGAGTAATACGCAGATTGATTCCGCGACTTGCGCCGAGTACCCGTCGATGGTGAATCTCACCAACATCAGCTTTGAGAACTTCACAGGCTATACGAGCGGCACATACGGTCTCGCCGTCGCCAGCTTGACATGCTCGACGAACCCCAACGCAGTATGCGAGAACATCACATTCAAGAATTTCAATATCACCTCCCCGTGCGAGGGTGACCCTGTCATCATATGCGATGGCATCAAAGGGGACACGGGAGTCGGCTGCGTTAGCTCCAATAGCACGGTAGCCATTGCTGCGCTATCGAAGACGTGCTCTGTTCCCTTGGCGACTGTCAGCCCGACTTTTTAATGCGGTACGGCGCTGCTCGTTTTCCTGGCTTGTAGATCTTCATACTAGTGGTATAACCGTGTAATATTATTATGGTGTTGTTTAATACATACATTAGATATCCCCCTTATGTACGTTGCGTGTTATCGTTGCTTCGCCACGCCAAAAGGCCGAAGTCAATTCGGTCCAGCCGTTCTCCTTTCCCAAAAACAAATACTATATACGGCGAAACCTGTATTAAAAATCTCTGACAAGCTCCTCAGTAAGACATATAATGAAAGTCGCCGAAGACGAAATTGCAAAGAAGGGGAAGAACACTCGAGGAATTCCCATGTCCGAGAAGCGAAGCAAAGAAGACTTTAGCCGCGCCACCAGATAAATCTTCATTCTGCCTCTAGACACTGCCGCAGCTACCTAAGCGTGACGTAAACCCGAGTCAACCTCTGCCTAACAGGACGAAACGGAAACCTCCGGCATCCATCCACATCCGTCTCGTCAAGGGTATACGTATCCACCTCGCCGGCGACGCGCCCCTTGAACGGCAGGGGCGGATTCGCCCACACGGCCGTGACGGCGTCGTGGAAGCACTCGATCTGGATCCGGCGGAACCCGCTGTCAGCCGCCCGCCGCATCATGTCATGCGCCACGGCCTTCATGAAACCGCCGCCCTCGGCGTCCGCCCGCGTCGCCGTGCCCATGCGCTGCAGCACTTGGCCCCGCGCTGTCGGCTGCCTCGTCTGCGGGTCCCGGTCCGCGAGCGCCGCGTGGAAGCTCGCGGACGCCGGCAGACGGCCTGTCACGGGGGCCACGCGGCGGTTGTCCAGGGCGTCGAAGGCGTCGAAGGCACAGGCTATGCTGACGAGCGGGGTGTCCATCTGCCGCAGCAGCTCGGCTTCTTCGACGGTCGGGTCGTCGAAGTCGAAGTACAATGCCCCGCCTGAGGCGACTGATTCCGGGTGCTTGAATGTGTATTCCGTGTCAAAGATGCCGAGGGACAGACCGGATGAGATTTGGTGCTTGATCAGGTAGTTGCTTGCATGATACAGGCCGTAGAATCTGGCCGTTTTATCTAGGGGGTAGAGATTACGCCATATTGGCGAGCCGAACACCTTTTTTCATGAGATAGATGTCAGTACCTCAAGCTCTGATTACGTCTCTGAGCCTATGTTGAAAGTAGACTATGTTAAGATTCTTTTTATAAGGAGAAAAACATCCGCTTTTATAAAACTTAATGATGAAAGTGCTTACATACAAAGCTATGGGCGAAGAGCGCTTTTGCCCATTCTAAGTGTTTGAGCTCTAGGGGTCGTATCTCATACCGTGATGAGAGTTTAGCATCACTCATCATGAAACAATTTAGTATATTTCATCGAGCGATGAGGAGTGCAGTGCATGACCGGAACTGGGCTATCTCTCAAGACCATCAAGGAAGTCATGGATATAAAAAAAAAAAAAAAAAAGATCATGCATTAATTGAAATTACCATCCCAACGACGCGGACGGGAAGAAAATGCAACTCCTAAGTTTAAATGACAGTTCAAACCCGAGCACGTACATTAAGCTCCGAAAATTGCAGGATATCTTCTTTCAGCCCATTTCGTGGGTCTGGACGCGATTCAATGGGACCGCGAGTCGCGCACTAGATAAAGACGGGTGAGATCTAACCTCGCTAGTCCAGTCCAAGAAAGTAATTCAATAGATCGGATAGATGTAGACAAGGGAAATATAGTCCAGAAGCTTGATAGAACTCGGAACAAGCTCAGCTGCAATCTCGCAAGAGGGTTTTCCTCCGCGCCAATCAAATGGGACTGCCTTCTCCGTGACGAGTAAAGCACGTCATGACTCCCTCATCACTGCATCTTCGTCCAGCTCGATTCTCATTAAACAGATATTATCCTTGAGGTACCACGCTGAGAAGTATCCAGCGGCTATCTTTCAGGATACAAATGAACATGCTACACTTTTCCAATTAGTTCGATCTGAGATGCACTGCTGACCGTGGATGCACTTTTATCCGGCTCCTCCCTATAGTATACACATCCTCAGGCCATACTAGCACACGCAAAAAGACGGAAAGACCAGGAGCATCTTATCTGTCATACATATAGAGAGCTGGTTTTGATACAGAAAGTTATTATAGTCGAGTTACACATTTATGAATTGTATGTCGTCAGATCGGCGACTACTATCTACCTGCCGATCGCGCCGCCGATCGCACTGCGTCCCGATACCAGATCAGCAAGAATGTACCGGGCTGTCGGATTCCCGTGCAGACGGGCTGCGCCGGAGAGTGAGAAATAGGGCTAGTTGCCTTCGAGCTTGCTAGTCTTTCACGGCGAGCTCCGTAACAGCAATGATACAGACCCGGAAACCTTAAACAAGCACGTCGTCCTCGTGTCGGTGACCCTTCCACTCTCGACCAAGACTTTTGATACCATGGACTCAAAGCTTTCGAATAATGAACGACAGCCCTCGACAGAAACCCTCAAGCAAGCGGACAGATATTGCGGTTGGGTCATCATGTAAGCGGCAGGATCACAAAACTTGGCAATTTGTTGGACAACCACTCAATTCATCTATCATGCAACCTAGAAAAGGAGGCGCCCCAGGGCAACCAGTCATGGCTAGCCATGGAAAAAACCAACCACAAGTCTCACGCATATAGTCATCCCCACAGCCTCGGATTGCGGCTATTTTTCTCTTTGTTCCCTCCAGAGACCTTGTCCAACCAGTAACTTCCTAGACCAATGAGCCGTTTATTCATATTCATCCAATCGCTTGGCGATGATTATGATGACAGCTGGAGTTGGCCTAGAAGACCTCGACAAGCTCACGTGCATCAGACAATCCTGAAGCCCCATGCCAACCACTGCTCAAACCACCCAGGGCAAACGGAACGTTTCAGGGACCGCTTCGTAGATTCAAGCGACGAGTGCCAAACGAGCTGCGGCAGTACCGAAAGACTCGGCTGCACTGCAGCCACAGCCGAACTAAAAATTATCAACAAGAATTTCCTGCAACTGAGTCATAAACACCACTTCACAAAGAGTTTTTGCACATTGTTGTCCGGACATCAGTTGTGGGAAGCCATAAGAGGCAGCGTCGTACTACGACGAAATGAAACAAAATGTAACATGATACAAAAGTAAAAGACCAATGAAATTAAAAAGGTCGCAAGCGAGTGTCGAGAAGATCTAATTGTCGTTTCAAAATTCATCAAGTTTTATTAGGCGCTCTAGTACGCCTGTCCTGGTACCGGTTTACGGCCAACTTGTCCTTGAGGTGGCGGGCCCGGGGGTCCGCGATACTGAGGAGCATTATTCGGATTCATCGGGCTAGGTCCAGGAGGGCTGTGTCGTCGATTCATTCCGTTGGGGCTCTGAGGCCTCTGTTGACGTGGACCTGGAGATTGAGCTCGGGGACCAGGGCTCATGGGAGGACCGCCTGCTGGAGAGGCAGGACGACCAGTATGCGGGCTCATGGGCCGTCCTCCAGCTGGTGAATAAGGACGTATCTGACCAGGAGACTGAGGACGTCCTCCAGCTGGCGAATAAGGACGGAATTGAGCGGGAGACTGTGGTTGTCCATTGATAGGTCTCATAGGCGACTCTGGGCGGCCTTGAGGGGGGGGACCGGGGGGGTAGTTAGGAGCGTAATTCGGGCCAGGACCACGAGGGGGACCACGCGGAGGACCACGCTGGCCGCTGGGGTTTACTGGAGGACCACCGTTACGAGAACCGGGAGGGCCACCAGCAGGGCGAGGCTTCACAGGGCGTGTAGAGAGACATGTCCTCGGTACAACGCCTTGCTGCGAGCGATCGAGGCGGATGCATAGCGCCTAGTAACGAGTTAGTTTCATCAAACACTGTTTGCAACTGGCTTCACTTACCCATCCATCGTCATACTCGTGGAGAATTCGTACTAGGCTGCCAGCTTGAAGTTCTAGCTCGTCGTCCATAGAGGGTTTGAAATCCAACTGGACACGATGAACAGCTGAGGAGGGCGGGCCACCAGCTTCAGCGATGGCTGCCGCACTCCTTGAAGGGACTGGAGATTGACCCGGGGCAATCGAATTCATACTGTATTCGGTGCCAGTAGGGCTAGGAGGGGTGGGAGAAGGGAGAGCAGGCATAGTGAGGTCAAGTGGCTCGGGTGCTTCCTTACGCGTCGATGCTTTACGGGCCAATGAAGTTCCAGTGACAGCAGTGGCGGCGGCCGCAGCAGCGGCAGCAGCAACGGCCACACTGCCAGTTTCAGTAGTGATAGGCGTAGTAGGAGTTGAGGGCAAGTCTGTGGTTTGGGCCACGCCGACAACATGCTCGGGAGAATCGAACGGGTTGCTGACTGATTCGCGAGAGATGGATGGCTCGGGTCCAGTAGGGGAATGGGCGCGTGCGGTATCGCTGAAAGGGTTCTCGGGATTGTTGCCATGAGCTGTCGAGGGTCGTTCCCACATGCTACCTCCTTTCTCGCGGGTCGCACTCTGCTGGTTTGCGCCGGCAGCAGCGAGCATGAGACCGGCACCCTTGCTCGAGCGTCTCTCGTTAAAAGTTGGGTTGAATTGGGTAACAGGTCGCAAGCTGAGCCGAGGCGCGGTCGCGCTAGTTCGAGTGGTACGCACAGAGGCAGTACGACCGCCGGCAAAGGCTCCATTAACCTTCTCGTCATCCTGTGCGCGCTGTTGCTCGAGCTGCTTTCTACGCCTACTGAACAGGAAAAAGACGAGCAAACCAATAGCAAACACGCCACCTAAGACTCCGATTGCAATGCCTGCCTTGACGGCAGGGCTGGTGTCCGAACTGGAAGAGCTTGTAGAAGCCGCGGCGGAACTGGTCGATGCGGCAGCGTTTGTCGCGCTAAGTGAGCTAGTCGTAGCAACCGTTGTTGTAGGCAGCTGCGTGTGCTGCTTCAACGTGGTGCTCTCCGCTACCGCGAGTGTCGATTCGCCATCGAGGTCGATCGATTTTGAGGGGGCCAAGGATTCGGGAAGACTCTCGGCACTTTCGCTTGCATCGACCTTGGCAGCTGCCGAGGTTTCCTTAGGAGAAGCGCCTGTTACATCGTTTCCAGAGCTGGCCTTATGGGTGGCCTTCTGGGTTGTATCTGCGGTTACTCCAACCGTCGTGTAGCCGGCGATAGGACCATCGAAAGTTGCCGACATGGTGGTGTAGACGGTTTTATATATAGTTTCGGGGGCTCTTTCTTGCAGAGCAGGCGCAGCATCTTTGAAAGGGTTGAGTTCGCGTGCGACATTCTCGACACTTTGGACCAAGTTGTCCCAATGCTGGTGCGCGTGCCGCACGTGCAGATGCTTGTGGCTCGGCATCTTCGTCGTTAATACGCGTGGTAATTGTCCTTAATCGTCAACAAACTCCCTAGCGAAGGCAAGCGTCGTCTTCTCGACCCGGATTCCCGTCAACACATGTATCCTTCCAAGAAACCAAATATTATTCTCAAGCTGGCCGATGCAATGCTGGAATGATTCCAATTGCAACTGGCGAGAGTGGCTGGGGATCGTGAGCGAGAACAAACGTGTCGATAATGAGCGACTACTCGCGCTTTTTTCTGCTGGGCGAATCGAAGGCGTCAAGCGATAACGAAGGGACTCGTGGGCGGGCCAAATATTGAGCGTCGTGAGTCAAAAAAGAGTGTATGGGTCCTCTAGGGAGTACAGCCGGGTTGATTAGGGCGAGAAACAAATAAAGGAGTGAATGGAACTGTACGAGGATCCGAACGAAGGGGGGAGAAGCCCAACACTCGATCGTGAGGGACGGAGGGAGAGAGGGACGCTGTGGGATGCGACGTGAAGAAAGAGGCGAGAGAAGAGAGAAAGGGAGGAAAAGACAGTACAGCACCCGAAGGAGGGAGCAGGCACTGGCAGTAGGCTGTGGTAGCTAGTGGTAGCCTGTGGCGTTGGCTGATCCCGGTCGGCTGATTGGCTAGCTTGGCTGTCTAGCGGAGTCCGAAGGGATTGGCAGCTTACCTAGCCAGGAACGGGTTCTGAACGGGCATGGTATCGCTGCCTCATTAATCTGTTGTGTACCTTGGGTATAAAGAGACATGTACATACAGCCACTACATGCATGGTACATTTTGCCTACCTGCCTACCTGCACTACCTGATCTATACGTCCTATCACTTCACAGGCTGAGAGTCGTATTGCAATAATTAAACCCCGAAAAATTAGTGATATCACTTCCAGTGTAGTGTTGCATCAGGTAGTAAAACCAGCGATGGAGCGCGATGGAGCTGGCCCGAACTTAGGTACGTACTGCCCAGCCTGTCTAATGTGACAAAGGCGCCGACGACGGCATATTCTTTGTTTGCACGTGGACTTATCTTGTACCAATTCCGGGTGTGCACAACTGATGCCTCCCCATATAGTTCGTAATTTTATCATTTTCTGTCAATGGGCATAGTTGTGGGTTGGTACCGCGGCAGGTCTAAGACACCCCATGTTTACTTTGGTTGTTTACACAATGTTCGTAAGCTATTTGGTCCGTCTGCTACAGCAACACACGCAATTGGAACGACAATATCTTCTCCTTCGTCGTTATTTTGCCAATCGACCAGCAGCCTCATGCCCTTTCAATCCGCATACATAAAGACGCAAATGGACTGTACAGTTCTCTTTATCCCGGTCGATGGTAGGCGAAGTGCATCTTTTTTAGCGTGAGTCGCTTTGGTTGGTGGGCCGAGATGATCTATTTCTGATTTTGATATGCAGCCCAAGCTCTAGCTCCATCACCGCCCCACCCTTCTCAGGTACCAGAACCCCGCCGTCAGGTACCTTGATTTGATTGGCGAGAGCGTCTCTTCTGGGCGGGCCCGAGGAAATTCACTGGCAGGGGTCGACAGCCTTCTGGCAAATCATAACCGGGCCCTAGAAAGCGACCCCTTTTCCACGCATTCTAGTGACGGAACCCGTCCGTCTTTTTCACCTGTATGGTCTGGTCCTCCTCCTCGTCACGGCCACCGACAATCGACGATGAAACCACATACAAAATGACCCCGGATTCAGCCCTCACGCTTTATGGACTGAGCCACAATATTAATCCGTACGTATTATACGTCCTCTCACTTAGACAGCTTCGTAGAGCGTTGTAGCGTGCGCTCTGTTACTCTACGTCACGAGCTGTTGATTTGCATCAACGTACGTATGTATTCCTACGTACACCTACAGTAAGTGCAGTGCATTACCATATGCTGTATGTACCTTATGTAGTAGCCGAACACACCTTGTTGTAGTAATCAATTAGATTGCTTGCAAGGCTTGTCTGGGCTGTGTAACAGAATAATGTTGAGCTTGTCGTCTCTTGTAGTATTTACAGTATTTATGTTCTCTCTCTTTTCTCTCTTTTCTTTCCTGCTCACTATTGTACCTTCCAGCTACTTAATATCAGATCTTTGTTAATCACCTGACTTCAAAAGTTTATCCTATCATGTATGCATAAGTAGGTATATGCAGAATCAAATATGTATCAAAGCTTTTCCATTGTTTCCATGCCAAGAAAGGCCCAAAAGCTCGTCATCTCCCAGCTCTTCTTTGGTGAAACACGCCATCTCCAAGCGCGCTAATCTAGCATCCGCACATGCAGTATCCAATGTACCTGGGTTACTGCAGTACAGTAAAGCATAAGTATGTACCTATGTACCTTAGGTATGTATTGGCCCATGCTGATCTGGTAGCCCCGACGATCTTCATTTTCATTCACATCCCACGCAGCGCTCTGCTGAGAGCTCGAACATGGACGAACTCACATACCTTTTCAAGATGGATCCAGATGGTAATATGGCATAAGAATCATGACATCACTCTAATTCCAACAACATGGTTCAGCAAACGGATTCAATTGTCGCCCACTCACCCGCCTCAATAGTGGAACAAGTGCACACTATTGTTTTTTGTGGCTAGTGAAAGGATTGAGGCATAAGTCGATTATCAGCTGATCCTCTGTTGGATACACGTAAGTAGTGTATGTTAATATGGATATAGAAGAGGTAAGGTTAAAGAAGGCGTGATTGCTCATGATTTCAAGGTTTTCTAGAATTATTTGTATCGGGATGTACTAGGTATCTGAAGTTGTGCTTCACTTATGATGCTATAAAAACACATATCCTACAGTATGTACATTCGATAACGGACAACCGGAACCATAAGATGTAACCAGCTCTGCGGACAGGACAAAGTATGTATAATTCTGCTAACTCGCTCGATGCAAGCTACCAGTCACTATCAAGACTGAACACGATCCTCATCATCATGAGATGAGGGTCTTCTGAGCTCATCATTATTCGTACCTGTCACAGCCGGCAAGGGCGCCGACGTTAAGGATATCGGATTCATGTCGCCGTTGCCGCGCCTATATTCATGGAGCTCAATGCCACTGTGCCACCAAGCAGGTTACCAAAACTTCTAGCTATGGCCCCCTTGCCCAGGCCACTGATTATGTTGACCATGTTGACCATGTTGACCTTGTTGTCCGGCCCACTGATTCGTTTGTTGATTTTGTTGGCTCTGAACCTGATTCTGTAGAGCGGCCAAGAGATTCGGGTTGAAGTAAATTCCGTTCGAGCCTGGCTGGCCAGTAAACTGTGGAGGAGGGGGAGGGTAGAAGCCTGGCTGGGGATTCTGTGGCCAAGGGAAAGTAAATTGTTGTTGGCCATTTGGCTGGAGCGGCTGGAATGCCGGATAGGGCTGGCCGCTTACCGGCGTGGGAAGAACAGGAGGTAGATTGTATTGTTGTGCAGGCGGCTGCTGAAAATTCGCTCCCTGACTATCCTGACCTTGAGGCCTTGGTGGAAGTGAATATCCTCCGCGAGCATTACCACCGCGATTGCCACGCCCACCGCGGCCGCGGTTCCCTCTGCCTCGAACATCCCCTCGGTTCCCCCTATAGCTACCACTATGGCTTGGAAAGCTAGACGATGATTCATTGCCTCCATAAGGAGGCTGGCTTTGCCCAAATCCCATGGGCCGAGCTAACGGTCGGTAAGGGCCGTCCTCGTCATTGTCGTTATCATCATATCTCAGCTCGTTAGATGTAGCAGAGGCACCTGCGGTAGTAGAATCGTTGCGTCCACCTCGGCCAGCCGTACCATCCCGACCACCACGCGCTCCCCGCTTTTTGGCTTTCAGCTGTCGCTTGTGCTCTGCCTCTTTCTCGTCATCTGAAAATTCGATTTCGTCCTCGGCGACCTCCTCGTCGTGCCAGTTACTGGCATCTGTGCCCTTATTGGCTTTGAGAACCTGCGTAAACCCAAGACTAGCAAGTGCTGGTGGGTAGAAAACTTTGGTCCCTATTTCTAATCCAAACGCTTTGATTTCCTCCTCATTCGCGAAACCAGCGGTGTACCGAGGCTCACGCACAGCCGCGATGACATCCGCCAAGGCAGCTATTACAGTTCGGTCTTCGAGACACAGAACAGATCCTGTATCCAGCACTTCATATTCTCCAGATGTATTCGCCTTGATAACGGCAATGTTGCCAACGAAATGTTCAATCGTACCAAGCTCCACGATTTCCATCTCAGACTTGATCTCCACCTCGGGTCGCGGGACCATCGCCTCAGGGAGTTCATTTTTTGTTCGTACAAGCCCAGAGCCACCCCCTTTCCCCTTCCCATCACCCTCATCATCAGATCCACCATCCATTTCCATGAGTATGCGGGCGGTCTCCTCGGGTCCCAGAATCTTGTAATCTTTTTCATCGTCAGAGTCATCATCAGAATCATCCGAGCTACTAGACTCAGATGATGACTCGTAGGGTGACGAGTCCACTTCCCATTCAGGGTGCTCTTCCTGCGTGTTATCCTCACCACGTCCGAGAGACTCTCCAGCCTGTGTTTCATTTTCAGGCTCCGGCACACCCACACCATTCGTCCCCGGTAGAACACCAGCCACGCCCATAGAATCTGATGTCGCAGGTACTGGCTCTGGTAGGGGCTCCAAGCCTCCAAGTAGAGCCTCCAATCCTGATGTGAGCGACGGTGGACTTGGTGGGTGATCAATCACCATGTCTTCTCCGGTTATCTGGGGCTCTACAGCTTGCGGGTTGAGATTGTCGGTGATTGTAGGCTGAGACTTTTCTGCGGCCGCCTGATCATGGGTGACAGGCGTAGGCTGGACGTCATCCTTTTCTGCCGCAGGCTGTAGCGTGCCAAGCCCGGGTATCTGAAAGCTTGACATGATTGGAAGTGAAAGTGTCAATATGATCGCTTGGGCGAGTATGAATTTCGTGATGATTTTCTGCAGGTCTGGCGTCGATGGCGGATGACGGGCTGAGACGTGACTACCACAAAATCGGGTTGACAAGTCCAAGCTAACAGGATAGTGTTGTATGGATGAGACGGTATGTAACGATCAAGTCAGGGTCGCTAATGAACTATGAATAGAGACCATTGGCGGTACATAGTCGTACATAAAGTAATTTGGTATCAAGTCTTTGTAGAAAAAATGAAGCTTATGGCAGCTGCTTTCAAGAAAATTAAAGCGGAGATAGAGAGCAGACCCGTTGAAGTAGCTTATCGATACAACCAACGCAAGCTTCGCAACAGGTGGGCATTGCATTGGCCTATTCAGGCCGTTCCCGACATATGATTGGCTGCTCCTTATGGAGCATGTAGGCCTCTCACTGCATGGTAGATAGAGCTGAGCAGGAAGCTGAGGAGACCCGACAAATAGGTGAACGTCATTTATTTTCAATTGAGAACCCCCCTCTAACCTGCACCACTCGTTTTCGCAGACCACGACAGCTTCGTTGTCTGATCACTCCGTTTCGATCCGAGTGCGTCCACCCCCATCGAAGAATATCACGAGCATATCACGAGCATATCACAAGCATCGCATACGATCTGCATCCCTGTCTTTCCGTCCTGTGAGTATGCCGCCTACAGCGACGGCAGCCAGACCACAAGAGGACTACGTCCATCCAGATGCGCAACATGCAAAGAGGAAAAAGTACGCGCCACATGGCCCCGAGACGGGTTCCGTCTGGATGTAGCCTGCTAATTGGCATCGTTGATACAGAGCTGCCTCGCCCTTCGCCGTCCAGCCCATCACTGCTTTCTACATTTTCCTCGCAGCAAACTTCGCTGCCGCGCTCTTTGCGCCTATCCAAGATTGCGACGAGACCTTCAATTACTGGGAACCCACCCACTATCTGTCTCATGGCTACGGCCTGCAGACGTGGGAGTACTCTCCAGACTTTGCCATCCGGAGTTGGTTCTATGTAGCGCTCCATGCCGTCGTAGGCAATTTTCGTAGACTGCTGCCCCGGCCGACTAAGGTAACTCGACCTGCCACGCCGCTTGTAACGCTGTAGATGTTGATGCCTCTCTTCCTAGGTTGCTGAGTTCTACTTCGTCCGATATGCCCTAGCTTTCATTTGTGCATTTTGCCAAGTCCTGTTGTTTCGCGTTGTCAGCTTCACTCTGAACCCCAGGATTGGACTCTTCTTCCTCATGGCTCTGGTCATGTCGCCTGGTAACTTTCATGCTAGTACCGCTTACCTACCCTCCAGCTTCGCCATGTACATGTCCTTCCTAGGCGCTGCCGCCTTCATGAACTGGAGGGGTGGCCTCAAGACGTCATGGGGCATTTGGTGGTTTGCAGTTGGCGGTGTTCTAGGCTGGCCCTTTGCTTCCGCTCTCTGTGCCCCATTCATGTTTGAGGAGGCTATTTTTGCCACCATGAGTGACCGAGAGCGCTTATATGAGACGATGGTGCGCGTAGGCCGTGGCGTTGTTGCAGGTGTTTTGCTCATTGTAAGTAGGCTTATTCCTGTAGGCGCTGCCAGACTCTCACATGATATAGCTTGGGGACGCGACCATCAATGCGTTCTTCTACCGCAAGTTTGAGGTTGTATCCTGGAACATCGTCAAGTACAACATATTTTCCTCCACTGGTGGCCCAAATCTCTACGGGACAGAGCCTTGGACGTTCTATTTCCGCAACCTGGCCATCAATTTCAATATCTGGTTTGCCCTTGCCTTACTCTCGCTCCCCCTGTTCCTGCTACAGAAGGCATTTACCGCGAAAATACACAGCTTTCAATCCGGCCTACGGACTATTGTGTTCCTCGCGCCGTTTTACATGTGGCTCGGCATATTCACCCTCCAGCCCCATAAGGAAGAAAGATTTATGTATCCAGCTTATCCCTTCCTCGCCCTGAATGCAGCTCTCGCACTCCACATTATACTTTCAGCTTTAGGTAGCTCAGACCCAAACACTTTAGTGGGAAAGATTCCACCACGACTCAAGCTGCTAGCTGTCACGTCGCTGTTGTTGGTTTCCCTAGATTTGGGCCTTACACGTATCGTTGGTATTTACACTGGGTATTCAGCACCACTCAAAATCTACGAGCCGCTTGGTGCTGGAGTGGTTGGAGAGTCAGGCATCGGCGGCCGTGGCGACAATGTTTGCTTCGCTAAGGAATGGTATCGCTTCCCTAGCTCATACTTCCTCCCGCGCGATATGCATGCCAAATTTATCAGATCAGAGTTCCGCGGATTGCTGCCCGGTGAGTTTTCAGAGGCTCGCACGGGATTTGGTTTCTTCGGCGGAACCTGGTTGCCAACTAGCGGATTGAATGATCGCAACGAGGAAGATATGGCGAAATATGTTGATATTAGGCAATGTTCCTTCCTGGTGGATACACAATATCCCGATAATACGGACCCTTTGCCACCTCATGAACCGGATTACGTTGCCGACGTCGATATTTGGGACATTGTCAAGTGCGAACCGTTCTTGGATACAAGCAAAACGCACCTGTTATCGAGAGTGCTTTGGATGCCAGAATCTAATTTGGTGCCTGAGAAGTATAGAAGGAGATGGGGACGACATTGCTTGCTTCGTCGAAAAGTATAGTTTCGTAAGCGAACGACAATTTTCGATTTGAGGAACGGACCATATAAAACACCAGATATCCAAGACATCTTAGGTTTTCTTGTCTCTCTATGTCGTTGCCAGCCTGTTTCTGACAATTCACGATCAGGAAAGTTAATTCAGTCAAACTGGCTGAGTAATAGAAGAGGCCAACTTGTCCCGACATATGATTGGGCTATCTAAGTATTAGTCGCTATACATAGGTGGCGTCTAGTATAGATGGTTGTGGGATTGCAAGGGGGATGGGAGCTATCGGCTTTGGATGAATAAAGCCGAGAACACGGCGACCTTCCTATTTAGGCAGCACATTCAGCCGCCTACATTACTAGCAGCGTACCATGCCATGCACGCGTTCACGTGTTTGTAGAAGTTTGGTGGCTCGACCCAATCCTCACACTACATTACCTGTCCAAAATAGATTCGCTCTTGTCTTTCGTGCTGCAAAGCCACGCTCCAGCCTTATTCAGTGATCCATCAGCGATGACGGCATGTCGTCAAATGGTAGACAGCAATGCCAGGTGCACGCATACCCTACCGCTCGATCCGTTCGCGAGATGCACAGCCGAATGGAGTACACGAAGGCTCACCATGCCTGTTCCTGTCTCCAACTCGCTGGGACGCCGCGATCAGTCTGCTTTTATACGATATGTGAAGGATGTATTATAAGATCGTCGTATGACGATTTCCTGGGCTCCTGGGCCGGGCGTTGTATCCAGCCAGTCCTCCAACGACAATACAGATGCCATTCTGACCCCTATTCTTGTTCCTCGAGTGTCGGCTCTGGATAGAACGGCCCCGCATCAATCAGTCTTGTCCTCACATGTACGCTAAACCAATTAGTACTCTGCCTGCAAGCCACCTGGTCATTATCCGCCGTGTTTCATGCTAAGCCCTCATCGATGGCCAGAGCAGGCTCGAGCCAATGTTGAATCTGGCACTTCTACCGCTGTCGACAAATTGGGCAGGAGATTTATCAATACCGCAACGTGATTGGCCATGCGCATTGTCACGTAACCTTTGTCACGTAGCGTCGGCTCCGAGTTCTGAATACCACTTACAGTAACAACGCCAACCATGAATCCTACTGCGGTTAGACGAAAGGGCCTGTCTTGCACCATCTTTATAGTCGTATTCGACTACCGGTTTGGCAAAGCCCCCTTGCCTTGAGAACATGCCTTTTACTCTCTAGGCTCCCTCCTTCCATGAAACGTTCTAATTACCGGAGGGAGTGTCAGAGCCCCTACGTTGCTATTTTTTCTTGTGCGCAAACATTCATCGACCCTCAGGTTAGCTGATATACAACTCCGCCTATGCCATGGCGGGAAGTTTGGCCGTATGTTGAATGTGTCCTGGGTGGGTATATACCCATCTGGGTGATGATCGTCCTGGTTTCTTTGACTATATCTTGCTTGACTGCCCCGACTTGACTTGACGTTATGCTAGATAGCTGCAGAAACACACATTGCTTTTTCATTTTAGCAGTTTCTCATCATGAAGGGCCTTCTCTTCGCGTTAGGCGCTCCGCTGGTCGCCGGGCTACCAGCAAGCAGCGATGCTGAACCGTTACCCCGTGCCAAAGATGAGGCTTTCCCTGTCCTTGGACTTGCAAACATAACGAGGATCGGAATGTCAGACCTTCAGGGCCGTGCCTTTTCCGGGCCGTTCCTAGGTGTAAACTTCCCAGATCCCTCCATTATCTATGGAGACGGCTCTTGGAAAGCGTACGCAACGTCGTCGAACGGCAAGAAAGTACCAGTTGCGACGTCGCCTGATACCGGCTCATGGACCCTCACAGGCAATGACGCGTTACCTGATCCCGGCTCCTGGGTTGATTCGGGCGATCAGGGCATATGGGCTCCTGATGTTCAGAAGAACGTAAGTGTTCGAAAGTTTAGAAACTCTAAACTCATATTGTAGTGCAAAAATACTAAATTATCACATAGGATGCGGGAACTTACGTCAGTAAGTATACGCCGAATTCCTTTCGTCTTACAGGAGTCACTCTTCCCAGCGAGGTTGTTCTTCTGAGATATTAGTTTTTCATTCTGAAACACACGAACTTTGGTTGAGATGACAGTTACCAATACGATTTGCTATAGTGTATTATACGGCTCGTAAAAGCGGCGGCACACACTGCGTCGGTGCTGCAACTTCTGCCACGGCTTTAGGTCCTTTCACGCCTCAGGCGGCCCCCTTGGTCTGCGATGACGCCGGCGGTGGCATCATTGATCCCTCCGGCTACGATGACGGCACGGACCGTTGGCTTCTGTGGAAGGTAGATGGCAATTCCCTAGGAGGGGCTACGAGTGAGTAATTTTGTATTCATTATCCTGCTGCTCGAGTTACCTTGAGAGCTGAAAGGACTCTTCCCGGATTTGATCTATATTTTGGGAACTTCTAACTACCCCGAAGCTCTCTGAGCTATGCTTAAAGTGGCTATGACTGACGCTAAGTGTTACAGCTTGCCAAGGAGGTACTCCTTCCGGATCATACATTTCAACGCCCATCAAGATTCAGCGAGTAGCGCGAGATGCGCTCACACTCCTAGACAGTCCGAGCCAGATTCTGGATAACGAGGGCGCTTCCAACAACGGCGTTGTAGAAGCGCCTTCACTATACAAGATCGGAAACGGGAACTACATCTTGTTCTACAGCGCTCACTGCTACTCCAGCGACGACTATGATATCGAGTATGCTTTCTCAAGCACCATAAATGGTGCTTACACCAACCGTGGTATCCTCATCCGCTCTGTCGATAACAAGGGCGTCTTTGGACCTGGTGGGCTTGATATCGACCCCAATGGCAGCTCGGTCGTCTTCCACGGACGCGTCAATGCTAACGATGGAGGTGGCATCCGCGAGCTGTACAGCGCGTCCCTCACTATCAATGGGCAATCCGTTGGCGGCGTCTAAAACACGTCGATGTTACACACATAAACGCTTACTTCGGCCCTGCTTTCATAAAATGAAGATGTATGGAGATCGAGGAGCAGTATATTCAAATCAGTATATAAGCATTCCAGTATAAAAATATATAAAATCTTATTCCTAAAATCCTACTTGAATATTATCCTAGAGTGCGTTGAGAGTGCCTGCGCCATTGTCTGACTCAGCATCCTGATCATCAAGCAGAAGCAGTTTCTCTCGCAGGATTGGGTTTCTGCGTGATGTTACCCTTTTGGTGGGTGAGCTATGAAGACGAAGAAGCGGAGGACACAATGCTAGTTCCAATGCAGTAAAGATTGCGAGTGACCACCCCGCTTCGTAAACAACGTGACTTTGCGGGCCCCGGGAACTGCATGCCACATTCCAATGGACGGCATCAGCCAAGACTATGAGATCATAAGAAAGACATGAACAGACACCTACAAATCCTCCTAGGCTAGAATTGAATTGAGTGTTGATTTGGGATCAGCTAAGGCGAATATGAGCAGTTCTCACGTTGATACATGACTTTAACGTAGTTATATGCTTATTGGCATGCTGATAGATGATACATTGTTTCGAGGAAGCGAGAGGTTTCTATATTCTCATTTTCCATGTCAGGGGACTTAAGGCAAATTAGATACATCGGAGGGCTTAGGTTTGACCGTCAATTATGTCGTATCAGAAACTCTATTCTGTGACCTGTTCAACATGAAAAGAGAGTGTATGTGATGCAGGCCGAAGTTGAATAAATTTCACATTGAAAGTACCGTGGGCTACGTAATCTTTGATCAATTATCCTACACACCTGACATCATAAAGCAAGATATAAGACATTGTTCTGATAGAATGTTCGATAAATTCATTCTCAGCCTGGGCGGCTCAAGTAATTCGTCAACCGACGCCGCCCATCGATACCATAAGCGACCATTACTCGTTCGCATGCGCGTCATTATAGTAGTGAATCTGGACAATTATCAGACCATAAACGTCACGAAAGCAAACTCATCTCTCTCGTCGATATAAAAGTAAAGTGATCGTCTCACCGTCTGGTCAGCGCAACCGCCTGGAGTCTGATACCCATAAGCACCGGTGTTAACGAATAGCGCCTGGCTCGTACACACGAGCCAGGCCGCGACGTTCTGCCGCTTAACCTCGGGTGTGCTCCAGGTGAGGGCATCACCCTGCCACGCGAAGGCGCCGAAATCGTTCTTCGTCGTGTTGAACCACGTCGCGAGGGTGCGCTGGGTGAGATCCGCCGGCTTCTCTACGTGAAGATACAGAGGTGTGGCGCTCGTTCCGATATTGGCGAGGAGCTGCCCGTCTTCTGCCTTGTACTGCCCTGCTGTGCTGTAGGTTTCTAGGATCGCTGTGCCTGGGGCGTTGGGTGGTTTCGTCTGTAGGTATTTGTGGTAGTTTGGCTGCGCTACCGCTCGGATCCAGTACCAGCCTGCTTGGAGTGTCGTTCCAGGGTCGGACTGGCGTTTGGACTCGGAGGATTCGGTAGTGTCAGAAAGGCTGGTAGACGAAGCGAGATCCCGATCCGCCCGGTCATCAGTGAATGGCTCGTCGGGTGTCAGCGTCACAGTCGTGGTTCTATCCCCAGAGCCTGGCGTTGTCCATGGAGGGAGTGTGGTAATAATTGTAGTGACTGAGGGTGTTGTGGTTGTCGACGTTGTGGTGCTAGGTGCCTTTGTAGTAGTCGTCGTCTTTTTGGTGGTGCTAGTCTTTGAAGTCGTTGTTGTCTTTGAAGTACGAGTCGTCGTGACGATAGTGGACGACGGTTGACCACCGTTGTCCCAGGGCGTTTCAACACACTGGGAGTACCACGGGCTGCCACTGCTCATAAGAAACTATATCAGCAATAGGTGTAGCGTTACTGACTTTGTTCCATCGTTGTAGCATGTTGCAGTCTTCGGACATTTAGTAGGGCCCGTGTAGTTTATACCGCCACCTGTCTTGGGTTAGCCCGCGATTTTTCTCCGGTATCATAGACTTACATTGTCCGTAAAGGCTCTGTGTTGTCTCGGCTCGGACATCAGCTAAGAATCCAAAGGTCAGGAGGCTTAGTAAAGCAAACTTTTGAAGCGACATTTCAGTTAATGAGAAGCTGTCCTTCTAGTATTAAATTCTTAAGCAAAATAATAGCTTTCAGACTGGTGAGCTCATGTTATGAAAATAGAGCGCACGTAGTTAGATATAGCTTTGAATTTGTCTGTCGCGAGTAGTATCAGATACTTTCCCTAGGAAATCTGGGCATCCTAAAAATAGTACACGAAGCATCCGCGACCAATCAGTGATCGGTATATAAGCCAATAAGTTGACGGTATGGACATCATAATATGCAGGTCAGCCAGAGATCCTGTTGCTGAGCAGTCTAGATCTCCGACTTTAGCGGTACCGAGCGCCTGGGCATGAGGGTTAGGTTAGATATCGTCGTATTTGATAAAGATAACAGAGAGTATGACCTTGTTTTCTTCATTTAGGCTAATGATGTGCTGAGGATACGATTGGATGACGGCTCTGCTTAGATTCAGTCTAGGAGCGGAAAATTTAACGTCATTCAAGATTTTACTTTGATCATGAATAAGGATATGGCCTGTTTAAAGAGGGCAGGGCAATTCAGTAATTCAATGGGGTTAAATTCTCAGAGCATAATTATACTAAGATGGATTGTTTGTTGTTGTCATGACAATAAGATTTGGATAAAACAGCCGCTTGCCAGAATAAGTAGTTTGTGAAGCATTAGCAAAGTCATAATATTTTTGTAGCAGTCGAAAATGAACTAAAACATTTCATTATACCACGTAGTTGTAAGCTTGGGTATCATATAATGGGCTGGTGGTTGCGTTACACCATTTACGATAGCTGTGAAGTCTAGATTGGAGTCGTTCTTACGCTACAGGGTACTTAGCGTCAAGGTTGGAGGTTTAATTAGCAAGACATTATCGTAGGTGTCTGAAATAGCGTTAGCCCATATGGAATGGCAGCGATATTCTTATTGTCATTATCAACAAGCAGCCTGAGACGCAAGAGTAGTGTTACAGCGATGCTCTCTCCCGACTTCCATGCGCGCAAGATGGTATCGTAAGATCCTGGCATAGTAATTATAGATTGCTGTTCGCCATTAAAGGAAAAAAATAGCCCCTGGGGTCTATGAGGGGATGTGGGTTCCATGTATTTCTAACGATGTCGTGGTAACGCGATGTACCGGTTTATTTATATTCTTGCCTTGACCTAATTCGCTTGGGAATTTGCGTGTTGGCGTGGAGACCATCGAGTTTATCTACGGCTGATGCTAGATGATCGAACACAGTTGCGTGGCCGAAATGCTGCATAGCTGTTAACTACAGGGTATCGCTAGTCCAAACCTATATTTCGGGCAACGCGTCATTCATAATGCCGGACTCTTTATAGAAGACACTCTGCCTCTGGCTAGTACTCCGCTTGGCTGTTCGCTGGTTAACCCACCCAGCCAAGGAAAAGAGGACAACTTTCGCATTAGAGTCTCCGATCAGATGCCAGACATCAAGAATACCAACTCAGATCTTGTAAATCACATAATACGAAGCGTTGTCGTTGGTTAAACTCTGGAAAGCCGGATAGGTAGCCCGCTGCAAAGCCAGTATTCTCATTATTGGCTTCGCTAATCCAGCAACAAAACATGTTGATCTGTCACGGCAGTTTGCAACTCGGGACCAGCAATTGTTATATCGGTCAAACTCTATTGATCTACCAGAGTCCCCAGAAGACTATGGATTATGTAGTCTAGAAGAAAAGAAATCTTTCAGCTGGAAGTGTGGTCGGAACCAAGAACTATAACTCTCATTCTTACTCACTGTCGCGTCCTGAAGCATCGCTCAGCACTGAGCCCAAGCAGCGACGAAATGACCCTACACATGCGATCGGAAAGCAACGTTTTAGATCATCCCAGCCCCCATTTCACAATGCTCCATTTCTCAATAAGTTGTGGTTTAATCGGAAGACATAGAGCAGCTTTTCAGCATGCACCCCTTTAATGTAAGTAAGCGTTCGTGTTACAGGTTAGGCCTAATATGGTGTTTCGGTCTACCGCCGGAATGCGCTAACTTATAACCTCGGTTATTAGTTATGCTACGCGGTTATACTCCGTAAAACTAGCTATATAAGCGCTACGCATTAGCTAAAAAGCATAAAAAAACTTTTTTTTTTAAAAATATTTAATAAATTTGTATTACAAACAATTGCAGGGTTATGCTTTTCATATATTAAATATTTTTATTACTTTTTTAAACGGCATTTATATAGTTATATAGCTACGCAGCACTAAAAAAACTATTATAAAAAAACAACTTTTTTTTAGCAGCTTAAAGCCGGCAGTATAAGCTATTAACTTTAAAACATTTAAACGTTATTTATTATTAAACATGCAAAATTAAATAAATAAACAGCTCGGCTTTATAAATAATTTAATTATTATATTTATAGTTATAATTTAAAACAAAATAAATAACTGCGTAAATTATTTTAAAATATTAATGTTATAATAAAGCGTTTTTACTTTTATTATTTATATAAATATTTTTTTATTAATAGCATAAATTTTATTTATTATTGTTTTATCGACTTTAAAGCCGGAAAAACCTTAAAAACTATTTATAAACCTGCTAAAAATTTTTTAAAAAAAGCTATTATTATAATTAAAAAAGTTTTTAAAGCAACGCTTAAAGTTTTTTATATAAAAAGCTATTATAAAACATAAGCTTAATAAAGATATTAAGTTTATTAATAATAATTAAAACAAGTTTTATATAATAAATAAAATGTTAAAAAATAATATTAAAATAATTATAACGCTGTTTTATATTGTTAAAAGTTATAATAGCTTTTATAATTTAAATAAGTTTTTAAAATATTTAAGGTTTTATTATTACGATATTAATTATAAGCGTAAAGCTGCTTAAAAGCTGCTTAAAATTAAGCAAAAAAAAAAACAAACTTTTTTGCATTTTTTTTTAAATAAAAAAAAACTTTATTTAAAGCAAAAAGCATTATATAAACTAATGCTATAAAGTTAATTATTTTAAAAAAAACTATTAACCTATTATTTGCTAATAAATTTATTAATAAAGATTTATTAAGCATTTATTTTAAATAGGTAAGCAAATTTATAATGATAATTAAACGCTTTAAAAAAAAAGCTTTTTATATTTAAAAAGTTTTTAAAAAATTAATGTTATTACAGTAAAAAACGCTAATTTTTTAATTATAAATGTAAGCAAAAACATTATAATAACCGGAGTAAATGCTATTTACGTTTTACCTGCTTATTAATAGTTAAAAGCAAGATAAATATTTAACAAAAAAATTAATAACAAAAAAAATAACAGATAATGCTTATAATATAAAAAGTTAAGCCATTTTATAATTAAATGCATGTTAGCTTTTGCTCAGCAATTTATTAAAGTTAAAGCTATTTAAATCACGTTTATAATAATTAATAAACCAAAGGTTAAAAATTTAAACCTTTTAAAAAACAAATAGCTTTTGCTTAAAATTGCAAGCAAAAATTAATAAAAGATTTTATTTTTATTAATTTAAAAATAAAATTAAAGCAGCTTATAAATAAATTACCTTTTTTAATAAATTTTATATATAATAAAATAATAATTGTTTAAACGTTAATTAATTTAAAGTATAAATATATAATTATTATAAATAGCTTTTTAATAACACGTTTTAAATTATAACGTATTTTAATAATATTTAAATTATTAAATAAAGCAATATTTTAAAAAAAAATAATTAATAAAATAACCTTTATAAAGCTAAATATTAATAGCTATAAATAAAAAATGTTTATTTATATAATTTATTATTTAAAATTTTATTTTATTTTAAAAAAACCTTAAATAAAGCAATTAAAAGTAATATATATTGCTTATAAGCATATAATTATAATTAAAAAAGCAAAAAATATAAAAATATGAAAAAAAAGCTATATATTTAAAATAAATAAAATTAAAAAGATTTAGCAAGCTTTTTTAATAAATGAAAAAGCTTTTAATGTAAAAATGCAGCGTTTTTACTGTTTAAAAACTATTAACTTTTCATTATTTGCTATTTTAATAAATAATATTACGAAAGTATTAAAATTAAAAACATTAACACTTTTAAAAAAAAAGCTATTAAAAAAGCTTTTATAATAAAAAGCTTTGTTTAACAAAAAAAAATAAAAATAAACTACTTTTACATTATAAAAAAGCTAATTATAAAATTTTTTAATAAAAAAAATAAAAAAAAGCTAAAGGTTTTTTAAAGGCTTTTATATAAAATATTTTAAAATAAATTTATAATTTTATAAAAAACATTTATTAAGCTGTTAAATAAAAGCTATATTTAAGCTAATAGTTTATTTGCAAGCGTTTTAATGTTATTTATAAAAAAGCTTAAAAAAAGGTTACACTTTTGCGTGGATTATTAAACATTAAATGCTATAATAAAAGCAAATAAATATTTATTACCTTTTATTAAAGAAATTTTAGCTAACTTTTCCAAAGCTAAGTAATTTACTAAGCTTAACGTAAAAACAACGTTTTATAAGCTATATATTAAAAAAAAAAAAATAAATAATAATTTTTTAAACTTATTTTAAGCTATTTAAATAGCTTATAATTTTATTTAAGTTATTAAGCGTTTTTGCGACGTTTTAACGTTATATTAACGCCGCTTTATGCTTATATTTAAATATATTTACGTTAACATATATAAATAACATTTTAATTTAATTAAAAAACTTTAAAAAAAACCATATAAAAAAAGTTAAACAAATATTAAACATATTAAAAGCAGCAAATTTACATTTTAATATTAATAAATGTAAATTTATTATTATTAAAATTAAATACCTTGGTTTTATTATAAAGGCAAGAAAAAAGATTTATATAAACTTTAAAAAAATAAAAGCTATTAAAAAATAAAAAGCTTTTTAAGCTTTATTAATTTTTACCAATAATTTATTAAAGATTATTTTAATATAACGTGTTTTATTATCAAGTGACAAATATTATCAAGTGACAAGAGTTTCAAGCACTATTTAAGTTGCAATGTAAAAAAAACAACTATAACGCAATTAAATTACTTTAAATTAATTGGAATCCTTTTTATTAAATGTATTTACATCTACTGTATAAGTGCGCGCATTATAACTGGTGTTGCTGCATATGCCACAATGGCGCGCGTGCGTAAATGCTCTCACCTAACAACTACTTTTTTTATTATTTTTTTGATTTATTTAACTATTACCTTTTTTAAAAACTTAAAGATTTATTTTTTTAAATCAAGTAAGTATTTTTTCAGTTTGTAGTCGCTTATTTTTTATTTTCCAACGTTTATTAAAAATGTGGTTAGCCGCTTAAAGCTTAGCTACCTTATTTAATATTAACGTTTGCTTATGCAGTAAATAGTACGTAGCTTTTGATAATAAGTTTACAGCGTTAATAATTTTGCTGGGTAAGCTATTTTAATGCCTAGCAATTTAGGTTTTTAAGTAAATAGTTTGTAAAATAGCTTTTTTAATAATAATAAAGGTTTTTAAAACCTAAACAATAAAAAATAACTTAGGCTTTAACAACGGTATAAAAAAAATTGGCGCAACATTAAGCTTTAAAATAATAACTTTTGGGTTAAATAAAATAAAGCTAGTAGCTTTAAACCTAAACGTAATGTTTACAGGTGTTATTGCTTAAATATAAGCTTTAAAAAACGCAAATAAAAAGTTTTCCTTTAAAATATGCGTTATACCTGTTTGTATAATATTGCTAATTTTAATACTATATGCTTTTTTTAACGGGCTAAAATATGCTATGTTTAAAGGCTAAAGTTTGTAAAAAAAATGCGCAGGCATTATTTTGGTAAAAATACTATTTTTTTAGCAATAGTTTTTAAATTTTTTTAAATAGTAGCTTTTATAATTATTAAAAATAAAAAGATGTTTTATGCTTGTTAAACGTAGTTAAGTATATTTATTAAAGTATTTAATTTATTTTAAACTAAGATTATTATTAATTTAGCTGTTATATAAAACCGCAATTTGTTATTTGGGTGGTAAAAGGCTATTGCAATACTAAAAAGCAAAGTGGGTTTTTTTCTTTAAAATGATAAAAAGCGGCATTGATTAACCTTATAAATTAATTAAACAAATAGCTGTAAACCAATTTCAATTGTTTTGCTAGGCTTACTTAGGCCTATTTTGCTTTTTAATACTTGTTATAACTATATTAGTTGTAATTATGTTTATTATAAACTTTATTTTATTAAAATTATATATATATTTTTTTTGCAATGCTTTAACGCTTAATAGTCTTTTTTACGCGTTTGTAATATGTGTTATATTTAGTAGGATCTTTGCAGAGGACTTGGCTATAGTTGATTTAACGGTTTAAACGCGTTTAAAGAGCTGGTGTATAGTTTATAAAACGCGTTGTCTAGCACTTTTTGACAGGTTGGCTACCCCGCTCAGCCAATAATTGGTCGGCTATATCTTAAATATAACACACCTAGAGGAAAAACGCTTTTAAATTTAGGTAAATTATAAACTGTATAATTGCCTGCTTTTTAAAGTTGGTTAATTTTGACTTTATATTTTTGCTGCCGCGCCAGGGCGCAACACCGGCAATTTTACAGCGGAAAGTTTTGTTAAAAACGCTATACATTTTTGCAAGCTTATAAATAAAAATGTAAAAGTTGCGTTTAAAAGCGCTAGCAGCAGTTAATAACCTAGCTTGTTTTAACGCATAGTCTATTGTTATAAGTAAAAAAAATAAAGTTTAAATAATAAAAGGTAGGAAAACCTAAGACTTTTGTCACTTAATAATATTTATTACTTGATAATAAAACACGTTAACCGCTTTTTTAACAACATTAATTAAGAAAAAAATCCTATTTAAATAAAAAAACAAAAAAAAGCGGCTTTTAAACAATTTAAGTTTTTATTTATTTTTAAACTTATATTAACTTAATTTAACTTTAATTAATAAACGGTTTTAAAAGCCGATTATTTATTATAGCATAATAAATAAGGAATTTTCCGCTTTATAACATATTATTTATAAAAGCTTAACGTATATAAAAACAATTATAAAATTTATAATAAAAAGCTATTAATAATAATTAATTATATAAAAACATGAAATAATAAGCTTTATAATTTAAAAAAAGCTTTTTATATTTTAATTAATTATAAAAATTTAAAATATTTTATAATTACCTGTTAATTTTTAAAAAAATAAATGAAATAAGCAAAACTATTAGCTAATTTTAAATTTATGTTATTTTATTGCGTAAAAGCAAATAATGCGTAATTAAATATATTTTTTAAAAAAAAGCAAAATACTTTTGCGGAAATAAACGAGCGTTTATTAAGCAAAGAATTTCAGCTTATTTGCTTAAAATAATACTCGTTTAAACAATTTAAAAGCGTGAAAATAAAAAACTTAAAAATATTAAAAAATGGCTTATTTTTTAACGCTAAAATATTTATGTATAAAAACCTTTAAAATGCTTAAAACATAGTAATAAAACGTGACCTTAGCTATAAAAAAATAATTAAAACAATATAAAAAAAACAGCAATAATTTTTATTAAATTTAAAAATATAAAAAAAACCTATTAACGTGGCAACATTAAAATGTAATATAAAAAATAATAATATTTTTTGTTATAAAAATTATATATAAATATTAAATTAAAAGCTGCTTTAAACCGGGTTAATTTAAAACCATTATTGTGACAAACCTTAGATTCGTTTGGCGTGGTATACTCGGAGCTCCCGTATGGATCGTGCTAGGTAGTATAACAGGTAGTGGTTATTGTTGCGTGGTCACTAAGTAGTCAGGCAAGGTATTGCCCACACAGCTTATTCCAAGAAGTCACTATATGCTTAGATTGAATTGTGAAGTAAGAACTACAACTAAATATATAGGAAACGTTGGTCTATTATATAGACAGTTTTTCCTTTACTAATTCCGTTGTTGCTTTGTTTGCTTTATAGATCACATAGAGCGCCTGCTTTATCTGCTTTATAGATCTCCTAGAGCATTTGCTCTATCTGCTTTACAGATCTTCTAGAGCATCTGCTCTATTTGCTCCACAGAGCTGCGTGTTACGTGACCTCTTTTGGGCTGTGGCTTGTCTTTTGGTCCAGCTTAGTACCCCTTATTGGGTCGTTTGGTCACCTTGGTCTCCCAACAGGCCGTCCTTTTGTTGGTTTGTAACAATTATAATTTATTAATGTTAAACTATTTAAATAAAAACAAAACAATTGCTACGCTATTTAAAAGCTATTTTTAGCCGGAAATATATTAAATAATTTAAAGGTTTATTAATAATTATAATATTTATAAAAAAAAACGTTTAATAATAATATAAACGTAAATTTTTTAAGCTTTTATTAATTTTAAAGCAGTTTTAAAGCAAATTATTAATTAATTTTATAATAAACTTTTTTATAATTAAAAAAAATAACTTTACATTTATAATGGTTATAATAAACCGTTTAAAAAAAAAGGTAATATTAAAATTTATAACGTTAATAAACGTAAAAACTTGCGCTAAGTAATTTATTAATTACTTTTAAAAATTTTATAAGTTTTTATAAGCTATTATAAATAATAAAAGCATAAATTAAATTAATAGCTTTTAGCAACGCTTTTACAAATTAATTAAAATAAAATAATAATTAAATATAGCTTATTATTTAAAAATTAACAGGGCTATTAAAAAAGCGAATTAAAAAATATTAGCTTATTTTAAAACATTTATAATATATATATAATTAAATTAATTAAACTTGCTATTAGCAGCAATATTAGCAATAAATAACTAAGATTTATTAATAATTAATTTAAGCTTATTTTTTGCTTAATATAATTATTATATAAAGCTTATTAAGCAAATAATACATATTAAAAAAATGGCACATAAGCTAAAAAAAATCGTAGAAATATTTGTTTAATAATTTAAAAACGCATAAAAATTTATATAAACAGCTATGGCTATAATGCAACAGCATATAAAAAAAGCAGCTAATAAAAAACGTATTTCCGTTAAATAATTTAAAAAAAAAAACTTAATTTAGCTAAGGTTAAAAAATATTAAAATAAATTAACTATTAAAAAAGTTAGCATAATTATAAACTAAATATAAAGTAATAAAAGTTGTTAATTTATATATTATAAAATTAAACGTATTTAAAAAAATATATAGCCGTTTTTACGTTAATTTATTATAATTTATAATTATTAATTTTTTATTTTTTTAAATAAACTTAAATAATAAACCGCTTGCTATTTTATTAAATAAAAATATATATTTAATAAAAAGCGTTTTATAAATTAAAAATAAACAAAGGTTAAATTATAAAGCATGCATTAAAAAAATATAAATAAAATAAATAAATTATTAACAATTAATATAAAAATTAATTAAAAACGTTAAAGTAATTAATGCTTTTAAAAAGTTTAAACGTTGCTATAATAACGTTAATAAATATAATAAACCAAGCGTATTATTTAAGCGCAAATTAAAAAAAAATTAATTAATTATATTTATAATTAAAATAAATATTTAATTTAACTTTAAAATTATTTTAAATAATTATTATTTAGTTAGCAAGCATGTTATAAAAAAAAAACAAAGAAAAAACTAAAAAATATTAAAAAAAAAAGGTTTTAACTTAAGCGCAAAGCTTGTAAAATTAAATTATATTAATTAAATTTATTTAAAGCTATAAATTTTTTAAGCTTTTATAAAAAAACGAAACAGTAAAAATATAGCTATTTATACTTTAAACTTTTTATTTAATTATAAAAATTTAAAATTTTAAAAAAAGCGTTTTATATTAATAAAACTAATAGTAAAACTATTTAAATATAGCTTAAAAATTAATAAAGTTATAACTTTTTAAAGCTATTTATTAATATTTTTTATAATTAATAAAAAATTTTTCAAATAAAAGCTAATATTTTTTAAAGCATAATAATATATTTATTTATAATTTTTTTGTTTATTTTTAAAAAAAAGCTAGCTTTAACTAATAAAAAAATAATAAAAGTTAATAAAACCTTTATACGCTATAAATAATAAATTAATTAATTAAAAATAATAAAACATATATTAAAAATTAATTATTTATTATATAAAATGTTTTTTTACTAATAAATATTTAAGCAATAATAATTTTTAAACCAAGTTAACAGCAAATAAACATATAAAACGTAGTTATTTATTTAGCAATAATTTATTATATGTTAAACAAGCTTTAATAAATTTATTATAAGCTTTAATTATAACATTTAAACGTTAAAACTACGTAAACATTAAAAGTTAGCAGTAATAAAGCAAATAAAAAAAAATTATCAAATTATAAAGCAAAAATAACTAAAAAGCTTTTTAAAACTAGCATAAAAAACACATTGCCTTTTAATACCTAGCTAAAAGTTAATAAAATAAATAAAATATAAAAATAATAAAAAAAAAATATTTACTTTAAAAATTTACATAAAAAGCTTAAAGGTTTTTAGCAAAACGATTAATATATTATTAATAATAAGCAAATAAAAAGCAATACAACATTTAAAAACAAGCTATTTAACATATTTAAAAATAAAAAAAATTGCAAGCATTAGCCGAAAACAAAGTAGTGTAAAGCAGTAAAAAAGCAGTTTGCAAACGGATAAAATTAAGCTTAAAAGCAAAGCATAAATAAGCAGCTAATAAAACCAGCGTGTAAAAAAAGTCGAGCTTAAGCTTAAAACGCAAATAAGCTAAAAATAAGCTATTAAGTTTAAGCTTAAAAAAAAAAACCGGCGCGTAAACAGCAAGGTTTGCTTTAAGTGGCAT
Source organism: Xylaria arbuscula (assembly GCA_022385695.1). NCBI lineage: Eukaryota > Fungi > Ascomycota > Sordariomycetes > Xylariales > Xylariaceae > Xylaria > Xylaria arbuscula. Next base: position 872,279 of record MU279358.1, on the reverse strand, counting down.
AATTATAAAAGCGTAAAAAACGTAAAAGCGTTGCTATTAAGCAATAATAAAACAAAGAGAAAAAAAAGCCGGCAAAAAAAACCAAAGCGCTAATTATTAAAAAAATAAGCATTAAATAAACTAAAGCTAACTTAAAACTTTTTAAATTAAAGTTTGCAAACCTGCTTATGCTTAACATAAAAACATGCAAGCATAAAGTAAAAAGTAAAAAAAAAACAAAAAAAAAAAAAAGCTATAATATATTTACTAAATAATAAAAGTTAAAAAAAAAAAAAAATTTAAAATTAAAAAATAAAATAAAGTATTTATAAACGGCTAAAGAAAAAAAATTAAAAATAATTAGCTATAGCAATATACCTTATTAAGTAAAGCGCTATTTTTGCTAAAGCGGTAACCAATGGCAATATTTTTAAGGAAGTTATAAATAAGTAATTATTAAAGGTAACAATACTTTATATATACGCTTTTTTAAAACAAAGCTGCTTTAAAGCAACAACTTTTCGAGGGAAAACCAGGAGAAAAGGGGTAATATTACAGGTTAAGCTTAGTATAGTATTCCGGTCTACCGTTGAAACACGCTAACTTGTAACCTCAGTTATCGGTTATGCTACGCGGTTATACTTTGTAAAACTAGTTATATAAGCGCTACACACCAGCTAAAAAGCATAAGAAAACCTTTTTCCTTTTAAAATACTTAATAAATCTGTATTGCAAACAACCGCAGGGTTATGCCCTTCACAGTTCGCTTATGGTTGCCAAGCCAGCAGCTATAAGTCAACAAGATCTAGCCGAGGCCCATAAGATATGTAGTAACTCTCACTTCAGTAAGGGAAGTGACATAACTACAGCAGAAACAGATGACAAACTAAACGCCAAGATTTCTATGAGAGTTAAACAAGTAATAAATTTGCCGAAGGTGCCTCGAGAGTTATATTTGGATAAAATTCTTTTGGATATAGTCCTTAATGAGATAGGCGGGGTTATGAATAATGATGCTATGCTACTGATATCTGACTTAGGAAACGATCGATAATTCTGAGGCAGCTATATGTACTTCCTCTTTGCATGATTAGTCGGAGAATTGGTTGGGCGCTGAACCTGTACGATAGAGTCTCGGAAAGCTACAACATTCTAGCTACGCGACCAAGTCATCCGCGTATCGCGCTCTTTGCAGCTGACTAGGTATATTCACGAGTCGATACCTCCTTTATTATCTCCCTCTATGTCAAGGAAATGGATGGTGGTCGATCCCCCGCATTACGCCATTCAGCTACTCCACCCAAATAGGGTTCCCGAAGAACGAGTGATGTTTGAGGCTGGTCCCCATTAGTGCGCATGACCCGGATACAACCCAAGCGTTAAAGCTGACCAGGACTTGATAACCGTCATCGTCAATTGCGGACAGATAACGGTGGCGGACGAACTGATTACTTTGAATAATTAATAGGAGGCATAATGGACAACTCGAGGAAACGAACACTATTTACTCAGACACCCAGGAGATAATTGATCCTTGAAGAACAGATTAACCATATAACGATTAGCCTGTAAAATTAAGATCTCTACCCTGATTAACACCAGGAATTCAAGACGCTACCAAGAAACCGGCCTCAGGGCTTGGAATTGACTCTTTTGAGAATACAATCATCTGTTATGGGTGCCTAAGACCTTGACCATTTCGACGAAGCTATATACAGTCTTGGTGTTACGGGCTAGGTCAAGCCTACTCAAATAAGTCTGGCCAGACCAGACCTATTCGGGTAGGCTTGACCTAGCCCGTAACATGGGCACTATAATAAACCTCCGACTTCGGCGCAGATGTTTTAGTTAAGTGAGGGCTATATAGTCTCACGTAGGACATCAGGAATAATATCAGTAATAGACGGGAAGACGCGTTTCAGCCCGTGTAACGCGCTCGGAGGGTCCGAACTTGCAGCCTCGTATTTGAGACGCGCGTAGCAGGACCAGCGTTCACAATACATGATTGTGCCCACACCTTTCCGAGTCAATTCAGCGTTGTCAGTTATTGCAGTGGAACTACCATTGCGCTCCCTGTCAAAGGAGGCATGCCAGATAGGGTCAGTGAATGCGGACACTATGGGCGAGAGCTTTGTATTTCTCGTTGAAGCAAACGGTCAATTGTCACCGCACTGCCTTTCGTGGTTAGCTAGCATACTGATAGGCTGTAAGGTGCTTTTCGTGGCTTCTTCTGGCTTCTGTTTTCTGTACTTCTTGTGTGTTTGCGTTTTTGGGTTTGACTGATCCACTTCTTCAATGAATCACCAATAAAACTAGCCAGCGAATGTGTAGGATTCTGGAGTGAAACGTTGGAGTTCATGTTTACTTAACGAATATGATTAATGCCTCGCATTTATTATGCAGAGTCAGCTGTGGCTTGAGTTCACCGTACAGCGCCTCCAATCCAGCACCTGCACCTAATTAAGAGCTTAGCAACAGCGCTGTGTTGCGCGAGAAAGGTGTCTGCCGCGATTTAAAAAATCAGACTGACAAGCTAAGCTATACGACGCTATCATCTCAAACGAGCTACCGGTGATGCTGCTAGACTAATTCGACAGTGTCAAAAGAGGCTGGAGCTGTACTTTTTGAGCGATCGAACGTGACCTGGGGCAAGGGGCGTGGGCTAGACATAGAGCAGTGTCCAGGCTGCCGAGGCGGTGAGCAAAAATGGTGTCACTACCACCCCCCCTACTTACACCACTTACAACAGCTTAAAGTTCGGCTTTTTTAAGCGTTTTTATTATCTTTGACAAAAAATGTTGCGGAAATATTGCAAAGCAAGTTATTTCGTTAAGAATAGCTTAAAAAAGCCGAACTTTAAGCTGTTGCACGTGGTGTAAGTAAGGGGGGGGGGGAGTGACACCATTTTTGCTCACCACCTCGGCTGCGTAAGAAGGCTTTGAGCTTACAAGGTCAGTGTGAGGCTCCCAGAAATATAGTGGTGTGCTTATACAACCCTAGTAAGCCTGGAAAAGCTCACTAAGCCCCTTGTTGCATGATCGAGCGCCTAGCAGCCATTGATTCAGCATATTTTATTGGACAATCAGCTTTGTACCCATGAGATCTTATCTACCCGTGTCTACACATATAGGTAGGTACTGTACCGTATCCCGACGAATATTCAAGGAAGGCAACTATGGTGCAGCCTCTTGTAAGTAGATCATGGGGCTCTGCGGTGCGCGTGCCCATCATCATGTTCATAAATTAAACAGACAGACGCAAAATACGCCAGAATGCCTTGCGCTGCCACCGTCAGATATTATCGTTCTCTCCGATCCGATTTTGCACCTTGAAGTTTAGTGGTACTGAGACCTTGAAATCGCCTCCAATTTGACATTTTGAAGTCAGCCCACGCTTAAATATGAATAACGCCTTCAATCGGGCAGACACAGGGTTCAGCAGCCATGAGGATCACGGTCGCGGGCCCAATTTAGCCGATCAGTACGGACGAAACCAGAGACCATCTCGCGTCCAAGAAAGTATTGGCTCTTATGGAGGCCTTCTCTCAGAGGGGATCCTAGAGAAGTGTTTGATGGACATTTGGAAAGATGAAACAAAAGAAACACTTCAGATCAAACGTGTATGTTTGCTTAAACGGGAATCCCTGTTGTCTATACTGATGAATCATAGTCCAATGATGAATGGGTATTCTCAGTCCCCAAGAAGCTGACGGACGTACGTTGATCCGAATGTTGAATTTGACTAAGTCTAACAACTCTTACTAAGTATGGTCCCTAGGAACAAAGAGCTGAAATAATAAGAATACGAGACGAGAACAGAAGTACTGGTATTGGGGGCCGGCGTCGCCGATCAATTTCATCCGAAAGGTGAGGGGGTATGACAGGGGTTTGAGTGTGACACTAGGTACATAGAGAACGACCAGGCTAAGCAGGGGCGAATGTAAAGATTCACGTAGGCGGGTGCGGGCACTGTGCTGGGGCTGTACTGTTTTTCCACATATTTTTCTACATAGGGATGGGGGCGCCTCAATACTTCGTCGTATTGGGATTCCCGATTGTCAATTCACAATTCACTCCGACCCTCAGTGCCAATATCTCGTTTCAGTCTGCCTTAGTTTCATCCTTAGTTAGCCACCCAGGAAAGCAAAGCCTAATCCTTTTAGCTGAAATTCTAGTTGGTGGAAATACACTTCGCGAGGAATTCAAAAAGCGTCATATCGCAGCGCTCACTTCTCTGATTCCAGCTTGTTTTGTCCCTCACACCCCTAGACATCGGATATCTCGCTCTTAAACAGAGTATCGTAACCTAATGATGGCTTTGTTAAATGTCCCAAATAGTTTCAAAGAGAGCTATATGCGCTCAGACGATTATCCCCTCAATATGGCATATACGATGCCTATTACCTCGCCAAAGTTCCTGGAGGGACTGAATAAGCGTCTGAGCGAGATGTCCACTCGGTTGTTTGCTGAGACTGAGGACGAGGTAGAGATACCGTGGAGAGATATTGGTGTGGGCTCTGGACTCGGTGAATTCACGTTCTTTACTATGAGAGTCGATTTATGACTGACTTATCAGATCTAAAAAAGATGAATATTCACAATTCCGAGAAGTTAGCGCAAATGATGGGCTTTGCTACAGATAATTTTGCCCCAGGTATCACTACGTATCAACACGATCCGCAGTGTAGGTTCATGTAAGTCCGCCACCAGGGATCACATCATGGGGCAATGAAGCGGATTCCTTTCATTAGCCTAACAATACATAGGAAGAGCTGATACATTATTAGTTATTTATCTGGGGCAACATCTCTCAGTGCTCTCGACGTAACACGACCAATGTTCACTCGAATCCTCACCTTTCACCAGATTATGCCAGCATATCTGGATTTTGTCATGGCTTTCGGCCGACAGGAAAAACCCAAAGACATAAGGTTTTCGAGTTTCAAGAAGCAGGTATCGCTTGCACCAAGTGCCCGCATGCCGAAAATCTCCTGCCTAGGGAGAAGTGGCCAACAGTACCAACTATGTTACAATCTCAAACATATTGCTGGAAAGAATGAAGGCGGATTCTCAATACGTCAGGCGGCCATTCACCATCAGTTTGATGTTGTCACAGGCAAGACTCTATGGGTTGTGACAGCGGGGAGGCGTGATCTTCAGGAAAGATATAAAGGTAAGTTATATTGTAGTGCAATTAGCCGAGAATAATCACCTAACGGTCGCAGATCTAACATTAGACGCTGCAAAGGCTGGGAATAAGTCTTTTGGGACCCCTGTCGAATGTTTTCGGTCTAGTTTGGCGGCTCATTCTATGTTTTGTGCCTGGGCCATTGAGAACTGGAGATGGTACATCAAGTTATTCGAAAACAATCTAGAGGACGCAGTACGTTATCACCCGCAAAGCATAACTTAAAGCGGGAACTAACAGAGGAAAGACTGGGTTGACAGTTTCTGGACCGCGTGGAACAGGTGAATATCACCAGAAATACCAACCAGGAGACCTCCAAACACTACAGAGACACGAAGATGAGGTGAACGAGATACTTGCTGCTCTTGAGGCAAACATGCTTATATTTGGCTCGTTGCACAAATTCTATTCCAGCTTGAAGAAGAATGGAGACTTTCCATTGAGGCACGACGTGGCCGAATACGTCGACATCTTCACGGATCAGGTGGAAGATTTTATGTCAGATACTGAGCATCTTGCTCAACGAGCATCCACTCTGCTCAAGACCACAGATGGTCGAAAGCAACTTGTGCGTACAACAGATATTCGAATGGCGATTTGTCTAACCATTACCTAGGTTGTCCAACATTTCCAAAGTCAATCGACTGAGAATATGGAGAAGATGAATAGTAATATGGAGAAGGAAACCATTCTGGTGAGGATTGTTACCATCGTCACGTTGATTTATCTTCCAGCGACATTTGTCTCAGTAAGTTATTCTTGATAGAAAAGTTCTTGAGTGATAGCTGACTGGAATGGAGAAGACTTTCTTCAGTACTGACGTAATCAAGTACCAAAACGGCCAGAACGACTCGGGGAGTTTCTCTTACACCGCAATGATGAGATGGTTACAAGTAGCACTGCCTTTGACAACGATCACATTACTTTTAGCTTGGGTATGGAACCGCCGAGCAAAGCGTCAGTTGCGAGGTGGAGAGCAAACTCAACAGCGGCCTATTTGGTCCCTCTGGGGGAGGCAACCATCTCTCACTTTACCTCTGTATAACGAGAAACCGGTTTCCCCTTAGATCTGGGTGTAAAAATTGTTGTTCTAAGGCTATTCGGTGATTGGGTTGGAAGTTGGAAGTTTCGCGCGTTTTGTACCTTGACCTTTTTTCTTTCCTGTAATCTATTTTGTGCCCCTTTTACCTTTTATAGAATGTCTAGATTTCTTTTCTGACGCTCGGCTGCTCTCACTTCCAAGTTCTGTGAATATGCAGCCCTGCTAAGCTCCTAGGCGGGTAAGAAATGGCGCCAAGAGATGGCGCGTGATACAGCAACTTGGCGTCTTAATCTTTGAGCTAGGTACATAAGTAAACACTGAGAGAAACCACCCTAATATCATCGCTGACCGTCATGGGTTGGGAGGGTGGGGCCAGCCATCAATATCGCCGTGTAATTTCAGATTACCGATGACACAGTAGTCAGCCACGGTGTACTTCACCGGGCGGGGTTGAGTGAGGTGTACCTAAGTAGACCAGGGTGGCCGAGTGCGCCTGGGGCTGAAGCATATCAGGGCATAAGGCTCTCAGCATCTCGCCACCCAAGGCGGTCCGCTCGCTACCTCCTATAGAGTGATCGATTAACAGAGACAAATAGGGCCTGGCAGGTAGCCCCTACACTATGTAAGATATGGATTTGTACTGTTACGGTAAGCTTGCTTATGTTGATACTTCAAGAAGGTTAATACACATACAAATCGGCGGCATTCTCTAAGTCGGGTGTATCACATCTGTCCAGTACGCAGAACCAAACCCCGGCAAATTGCCCAGCTATAAATCTCTATAAGTACCATTTTCTACCACCGTGGCGATATTATTCCCTGCCTGCTTTCCCCTCCCATCTTAGCTCCAATGAAACTCCTTGCCACGCTTAGGCATCATTTCCCCCCCTCAAATCAAAGGAATCTTGACGTTTGAATCCCACTATGGACGACCCATCTTCCGCTGTGCCAGTGTTCTTGAAACTGAAACAAGTGGGGGAGATTTACAAAACATTCACGGAGCATATGCGACTTCAGTGGACGGGTGAGACTGTTGATGGCCGCAAATATGTCCGCACTAGACGATTGGTTCAATGGATGAAGGCAGTTGATCCTGATTCGACCATGACAACGACAACGACCAATGGAAGTCTTCTCCTTGAATATGCTTATGAGCTTAACCCCATGTCTTCATCCGTGTTTCGCCCTATTGAATGGGAGCAAATATCGGATGCCAATTACATCATCATGTTCGGCTTCCTCGTGGACCTAGGTTACGGACATCTTATCGATATCTTCCGGCGGTTCAGCTATCAGGACAATTACTTACATAAACCAGGTCATATCACCAAGGGATATTACATGCTGAGTGGAAGCTTCAAAGATTCTGCCAGTTTGCAGTCATTCATGGACATTTTCGAGCGTCGAAGATGGGAATTCTGCCCTGTACAATTCTATCAAGATATGGACATCGATCTGGATGACGGGCCACGCGTCCTACCATTCTGTCGCAGGCAGCGCATCAATAACAAAGGAGCAACAGCCCACCTATACGAAGTAGCCGTTGAGGAGGATTTTGTCAATGAGGACCTTCGTGAGGCGATCGAGTATACTAAATTCAATGACGAGGATTTTGGAACAGTATGTACAATGAACACCCTTTTTTTTAAAAAGTTGCTATATGATTACTTCCTCTAGACGTAACGTAACAAGGCAACTAAGAAATAGCTGATCTATATAGTGTTATCGATTTGCATTCAAATCCTACAGCGAAGAATGGAAAGATATCTACAAAAGCGAAAGAAATGCCTTTCACGGGATAAAATATGAGAAGAATATGATTAAATGCCTAGGAACAGTGGAGTGTGCCCAATATCCTCAAACTTCGCACTGTCAAGGAACAAACGATCTACAAAGATGTTACAACATCCTTTTGGAATTCGGAGAAGATGATCTGAACGAGTACTTTTTGGTTTACAGCCCCCCTACCCTTGGTCGCGAGATAATAGATTTCTGGGAAAATCTTTTCCAAGTTGTAGACGCCCTCCAACGAGTACACAATCTGGAGCAAAAGAGGAAGGATGGTACGACGGACTGGTATATGGGGTAAGGACTACAGCTGAGGCTCTACACCATTTTGAATTGGACTAACGTAATTAGCTGTCACGCTGACGTGAAACCTGACAATATCCTTCGGGTCCAAGGTAGCTTCAAGTTGGCCGACTTTGGATTCGCAACATTTGTCCCCTGTGGCGTGGGCCATCTTTCCCCCGTTGGTGGCACTGAAACATATGGTAAGTGCCTCGCCAACTCCGCATAATACCTCCATTCTATTTCGTAACGGGTAGTGTCGACTAATAACTGTTTAGGCGCTCCCGAATTCTTCCAAAAAGATAAAGTGGCGCTTGGTGATGGCGAGGCTTGCATTCTCACGAATACTATCGATACATGGTCAATCGCCTGTGTACTATCTGTCGCTGTTACGTGGGTTACGCTTGGGTCTCAGGGTATAAAGCAATTTGAAACGGTACGACAAGCTGTTATTGAGAAGGTCAAATCACACCCTGAAACTACTACCGCGCATGACTTGTGCGGAGACACTTTCCATGATGGATCTAGCGTACTGGAAAACGTCACAAACTGGCACCACTATCTTCGTCGGGTCATGAGAAAGTCGGATCCGATATCAAGTGAGATTCTTGACTTAATCGACGAGGAAGTCTTTGGTCAAGATGGAGACAGCCGATTAACGTCGGCGGCACTGTACGAGAGGTTGAGCGAGCTCCTTGCCACAGCGAAGGATATGGATGAACAGATTGCTGAATCTATCATCGAGTGCATCGTTTCTTTCGATAAAAGGGCTCCATCAACAATGAAGGAATACTCGAACCAACGGCGGGAAGAAGCAGAAAAGCTTATTCAACTTGAAGCGGATGGTTCAAAACATTCAAATAAGTCGGCCAGTCTTACGAACATTGGCCCGGCAAAGGTAGCTCATCGCCATGTCTTGGACCGGCCAAATCAAAGCTCCCTTACTAACCGGAGCTCTTACTATCGGCCTGTCCCTAACCATGACTCTTCAGCTTATGATAGGAGCATAACTGCGCTCTCTAGCACGCAGGGACATGACCCCAGATATTTGTCTCGTTTGAGAACGTCTACAGGCGAAATCGCTACGAGTACCCCTATCTACAAGCAGCATTTATCGTTTGATGACAAGAAAAGGCTGTTCAACGTCAATATTAGTAATTGGCTCAGCCCAAAGAAAGATGAATTTCTCTCCAACTTCATCCAGGACAGGGACTTTGTTTGTACACTCCTGACTCCGTCTTGCTGAAGATCATCACTGAACAGCCGCACAGATCTTTATCGTCGATGACGGAACGAGTATGAAGAGACATTGGAAATGGGCTACGAAGACGCTCCAAGTTCTGGCCGAAAAGGTTGTAAACTCCGACGAGGATGGGGTAGACTTGATATTCACGTTTGCCAAAGATCTTAGTCTTTCCAAAGTCAGAAAGCCCTGGGGAAAGTTTGACAAGGCTATGAGCCGTGCGGGTGGACGTATCTCCACAGGCCTTCAGAAGCCCCTCGCCACAGACATGGCGCGAGTTCTTGGCGAAGTATTTCAAAATTACGAAAAGAGACTTACAAAACAGAGAACCACATTGATAATACTGACAGATGGGGTATGGGAAGGCTCCGTTCAGTCTAACGATGTCGAGGAAAAGATAGCATGTTTCTTCAAAGATTCCAAAAGAAAAGGCTTTTTTGAAGATAGGGAATTTACAATACAGTTTGTGTCTTTTGGCGACCAGGCAACTAGCAGGTTAGACTCGCTTGATAATGACATGCCAGAGAATTACGATATCCCGTAAGTATCCAAAGAATATGTCTATGAGTAACGAGCTAACCATAGAATAGTGATGCCATAGACCACGAGCCTTGGACAGGGAACCCAGACAAGATGATTATTGGCAGTTTGAATGAACAGTTTGACAAAATTGAAACGGGTTCGCCGGTCAATCAGCAAGATATGCCGGGCGCTCGAAGCCCAATATCGGCTGATACACACAGACGATGGTCAGAAATGTGAAGCGGTGGTAGATCTTAGGTTATCACAGTCACTGTGAGGCTATCTCAGTTTTAGGTGGAGGATACTCATGGCGACCATAGGACGACGAGCGTCTCACAACCTTTGCCTGAAACTAAGCCCCCATTACAACAAAAAGACGCAAAGACGTGCTCAATTGTTGAATACGATACAATGCTATCTTCTTGTGCTCACCATCCCTGATATTATATTCTCTTGACTCCTATCAGATTTGAATTACGCAAACCTTTACGTATCTCACGACATCCACGACCCCATCGTTTGCGCGTGCCTCATCTTCACATATCGATTAAATGATAGAGATGCTATCCATGGCACACCCTGCTTCATTTAAACGCCTATCCACCTCGTCTTCCGTGACCCATTGTATACGTGCCTCGCCCACAACTGAAAATTTCCCCTTGCCTTCTTTGTTCGTAATGGCTCTTAAAACTAGAGGCGTATCACAACCGGGAATCAGGACCGCCTGCTCTTGTAGTCGCAGGTACAAGGCCAAGATATCCACTACTCGTAGTTACGAGCCTCCGCCATCTCAGCAACCTCATTGCGCCCGAAACGACCTCACGATGCGTGGCTGTTCTGGTTCTGGGAACAAGCTGTGGTGCTGTGCCTTCGGATGGACTGATAAGACTTTCCAAAAACCACGTTCTAAATAGCTGCAATGTCTTATTGCGGTAATAGAAGTTTTGCAGCCCGAAGAGGTTCTTGATTTGGCCTTGGATACTACTTGACCAGAGTCCCCAGTCGAGGATCGCACGGTATGGGTCAAGGCCGTGATCCTCACTACCCTCGAAATTGCCTGTCAAGGTGCGCGCCAAAGCCTCGCGAGTGGCGTCGTGGGAGCCGTAGGGACTTGATGGAGGATTGGATACGTTCCAGGGGTAAGATATGTTAGATTCTGTAGGGTGGAAGGCGCTCAGGGTGGATATGGTGTCGAAGATGACACCTTGAATAGTAAGAATATTACCACTTATAGAGGGCGAGTCGGTGGATGTAAATCTTGAGCCGGATCCCACGTTTTTCAATGGCTCTGCGGGGTTGCGCGGGCACGACCAGCAGATTGCCCATGATGGCAGGTCATGATTGCAGCCGGGGTGGACGACACGATGTCTATGAATGAACTTGGGCTTCCGGGGGCGCGAAAAATGTATACTTTTCAGATACCGAGTCCCTATCGCTGGCACGGCACTATTCACGAGTCGTAGGCCGTTAAGGTTGCGGCTCAGATAGAGGTTTGCGGAGAAGAGGACGAAAGTTTCAGATGCCGTGCGGTTGTAATCAGGGATCAGTTGAACCTTCTGTGCGACCTGAGGCAGACTGAGCATTCCATAGACCCGATCTCTCTCGTCGCTAGCATTTGCTTCGCTGACTAGTACTAACATATCATAGATGTCACTCTTTGTTGTAGAGAATTGTCCGTCTGGGCCCTGCAGAGATGCTATCGCGAGCGGCCGTTCCCACAGCTTCTCAGATATTTGATGTGTATCCCCTATCGTGTTATCCCATGAACTAGCCAAGTGCAGCAGCATTTCCCTTTACAAACTGTAATACGTTGGAGATGTCTATTAATCGGATGGAACTGTGTCCGCAAAGAACAGGTGAGTTTGTAGCCCCTAGGGCGACTTCCTGAATAATCCAGAGCCTACGCCAATACGGTCGAGTAAGCAAATGATAGATAGCTTCGAGCGCGTCTTTTTGAATGTTGAGGGTTGTGTGGTCGTGTCGCCATTGCCAAATCGGTAAGTGAACAAGATTGAACTGGACTCTCCGATAGAATAAAGACATGTCACCTTTCTGTTGTAGCTGAAGACTCATATATCTTAATGCTACTATTGCGAGGTCGCTGTCATGCTGCTCTGGCCCGAGCCATATTACGACCTGCCATGCAGCCCGGTAAATGTCTTTCATTCTCGCAACCTGGGCTGCACGCTCATCTAGATCTTCTTGGTTGATACATAACGCATCAGCCCAGATCAGAAACCCTTCTTGTATGCGAACATGATTTCGTAATTCACGTAGAGCAGCTTCGAGGCTAGCAGTCACTGACACGGGGATGCCATCGACAAGGATCTCGCTCTTGACGGATGGGTCGCCCCAGACGTAAGATAGAGCAACGAAGTCACCCCAGGCATACCTCCAAGTGCGATCGTGTTTTATGTTCTGATCTCGCGGCCACTTTGTTGCCATGAGTTCTGCTTTCGTTCTCCTGAAGCGCTCGGGCATCTTTAAGTGCGGGAATTCTGGGGTACGGGCAAACGGGAAACAACGCTCCCATAGATCATGTTCAAAAAGCTGTTTGTAGTCCGGAGGCCCAGGAAATTTAGATTGCTCATCAAAGGCGTTATCGACCTTGACCGGCCAAGTTCTACTAAGCCCTGTCGTCGCATTAGAACTGCTGACTAGATATGAGTCTTCCAACGGAACATGTAAGATATGGCAGTGTACTGGTCCAGTCGCATGGACTGGGTGATCTGCCTCAGTGAATAAGCGAATGACCCGGATCTCGTACGGATTGAGTGGGTTGTAATGTAATTCTTGCATTTCGCATTGTAGTCGAATAATCGAGGATCAAAGCCGTGAATGCCTTCATACCTGTTAGAGTTGGTTTACAAGCGCCAATCAAACTATACCGGTCTAATCTCCTGTGTTGAAGATGTAGTGGTGGTCCTTTTTGGGCCTCGAATTGAAAACCCAAACATGTAACAGCCATAACCCCCCTGCAGTCCCCACCCATGTCTTCATAGTCCACCTAGGCGACGGCGTGCCATCAGAAATCCCTAGGCGTACTAAGCCTAAACCAATGTAACACTCCCAGTACCTCCCGATACCCTTCTGCGCAAGATCTTCGATAGAAACCACTTTCGTTCTCCAAGGCACTTCTCTTCCATTTCGCCGCTGTTATCACTACGCAATGCTTAAAACGATTAAGTCAAAGGTAGGGGTCCCGGGCCACACCCTCACGGGCCACCCCGCCACCCGCTTTTTATGCAACACGCGTTTTTACGCCTATTTAAATAACTCCACCAACTTTTATTTTACCTTTTGCTTTTTACTTTTTTTTTAATTGTTTTTTTTTTGTTTTTTATTATAATATTTGCTATAAATAATAAAAGGTAACGTGTTTTATTATCAAGTGATAAATATCATTAAGTGACAAAAGTCTTAAGCACTATTTAAGTCGCAATGTAAAAAAAACAACCATAACGCAATTAAATTACTTTAAATTAATCGAAATTCTTTTTATTAAATGTATTTACATCTACTGTATAAGTGCGCGCATTATGACTGGTGTTGCCGCATATGCCACAATAGCGCGCGCGCGTAGATGCCCTCACCTAACGACTACTTTTTTTACTATTTTTTTAATTTATTTAACTACCACCTTTTTTAAAAACCTGGAGATTTGTTCCCTCAGATCAAGTAAGTACTCCTTTAGTCTATAATTGCTTATTTTTTATTTTTTAACATTTACTAAAAATATGGTTAGCCGTTTAAAGCTTAACTACTTTATTTAATATTAACGTTTGCTTATGCAGTAAATAATACGTAGCTTTTAATAATAAGTTTACAGCGTTAATAATTTTGCTAAGTGAGCTATTTTAATGCCTAGCAATTTGGGTTTTTAAGTAAGTAGTCTGCAAAACAGCTTTTTTAATAGTAGTAAGGGTTTTTAAAACCTAAACAGTAAAAAATAACTCAAGCTTTAGCAACAATATAAAAAGAATTAGCGTAACATTAAGCCTTAAAATAATAACTTTTAGGTTAAATAAAACAAGGTTAATGGCTTTAAACCTAAATATAATGTTTACAAGTATTATTGCTTAAGTATAAGCCTTAAAAAACGCAGGTAAAAAGTCCTTTTTTAAAACATACGTTATATTTATTTACATAATATTGCTGATTTTAACACTATATGCTTTTTTTAACAGGCTAAAATATGCTATGTTTAAAGGCTAAAGTTTGTGAAAAAAAATGCGCAGGCATTATTTCGGTAAAAATACCATTTTTTTAGCAATAGTTCTTAAATTTCTCTAAATAATAGCTTTTATAACTATTAAAAATAAAAAAACATTTTGTGTTTATTAAACACAATTAAATATATTTATTAAAGTGTTTAATTTATTTTAAACTAAGATTATTATTAATTTAGCTGTTATATAAAACTGCAATTTGTTATTTAAATGGTAAAAGGCTATTGCAATATTAAAAAATAAAGTGGATTTTTTTTTTAAAATAATAAAAAGCAGCATTAATTAACTTTATAAATTAATTAAACAAATAGCTATAAATTAATTTTAATTGTTTTGCTAGGCTTACTTAAGCTTATTCCGCTTTTTAACATTTGTTATAATTATATTAATTATAATTATACTTATTATAAACTTTATTTTATTAAAATTATATATATTTTTTTTTGCAATGCTTTAACGCTTAATAGTTTTTTTTACACGTTTGTAATACACGTTATATTTGGTAGGATCTTCGCAGAGGACTTGGCTATAGTTGATTCGACGGTTTAAATGCGTTCGAAGGGCTGGTGTACGGTTTATAAAGCGCGTCGTCTAGCACTTTCCGACAGGTTGGCTACCCCGCTCAACCAATAGTCGGTCGGCCATATCTTGAACATAACACACCTAAGGGAAAAACGCTTTTGAATTTAAATAAATTATAAACTGTATAATCGCTTGCTTTTTGGAGTTGGTTAATTTTGACTTTATATTTTTGCTGCCGCGCCGGGGCGCAACACCGGCAATTTTGCGGCGGAAAGTCTTGTCGAAAACGCTATACATTTTTGCAAGCTTGTAAATAAAAATGTAAAAGTTGCGTTTAAAAGCGCTAGCAGCAGTTAATAACCTAGCTTTTTTTAACGCGTGGTTTATTATTATAGGTAAAAAAAATAAAGTTTAAATAATAAAAGGTAAAAAAACCTAAAACTTTTATCACTTAATAATATTTATCACTTAATAATAAAACATGTTAGTTAATATAAGCATATTATAACGTTTAATTTAATATATTAGTTTGCAAAGCAATAATAAAATAAAAAGTTTTAAAAATTATTTTATATTATAAATTTAAAAGCATTTTTATTTAAAAAAAAATTAATTAAAACTTTTAAGCTTTGTTATTATATTTTAAAGCTTAATTAATATATTAAACTATTAGCTAAGCTAAATTAAGCTATATATTTTTATTTATAAAGTTTAAAATTATAGCTAATTATATATTAATTGTTTTTAAAGTTATAAAAAAGCTTAAAAAGTTTTAATATTATAATTTTTTTAAAAAAAAATTAATAATAAAATTTATAAAATTAAAAACAATTAATTATTTAAAAATTAACGATATAATAAAAGTTAATATTAATGTTTTTTTTAATTAATTTAATATTTTAAAATTAATTAGCTTTATATTAAATTATTAATATAATAATAATAAAATAAAAGTTATTTAAAAAATTAATAATAATTATTACGTTATTTATAAAAAAAAAATTATATAGCTTTAAAAAAAGCTATTAATTAAAGCAAATAAATTATAATATTAAAAATTATTAATAATAATAATATAATTTTTTTACTATTTATTATTTAAAGTTTTGTTTAAAAAGTAAATTAATAATTTAATTATATTAAAATAACTTTAAAAGTTTTTTATTTTAATAATTTAAATTTATTATAGCAATAAATAAATAATATTAATTTATAATAGTTATAATAATTATATAAATAATTTTTTTTTAATAATTTATATATTAAATAAAATTTAATTAATATTTTATAAGCTTTATTGCAGTTATATTATATAAGCATTAAATATAAAGGTTTTTTATTGTTAAAAAAAAAGCTTTAAAAATATATATGCAAAAGTTTTACTATAAATTTAAAAATTAAACTTTTAAAAGTTAAAATTTTAAAAACATTGCAAAAAGCTTAAAATAAAATTATAATGCTTAAAATAATTAAAAATATATAAGCAACTTTTAAAATATTTTTATAAAATTAAATAAAGCTATTATTATTAAAATATATAATGTTAAAATTAAAAAATATTGCTAAAGCTATAAATAAAGCACTTTTAAAATATAATTAATTTAAAATATTAAAGTTTTTTATTTTTAAGCTTTTTTTTAACTTTATAACACTTTTAATTAGTTAAAATTTTTACTAAAGCTATTAAAAATTTACGTTTAAATATAACGCTTTTAATTTATTAACATAAAAGTTAATAATTTAAAAAGCTAGCAAAGCTTTTAATTATTAAGCAAAAAAAATTATAAGCTTTAAATTGAAAGTTAGCTATTTTAAAGCTAATATATCCTTTATTTTAACCGGACACTTAATTAAACCGGCTATTTAATTTTTTATATAAATATATATCGAAAAAGCCCGTGCATTTTAACAAATATTAAAGCTATAAATTAATAATTAATATATTTAAAATCTTTACTTAAAAATAAATTTAATAATATTTTTTATAAATTTATTATTATTTTATTTAATGCTATATTAAAAACCACGCTAAAGTTTTAACGTGGTTATAAATACGCTTATAAATAAAATAATAGCAAATTTATAAAAAATACCATTAAATTTATTTTTAAATAAAAATTTTAAATATATTAATTATTAGTTTATAGCTTTAATATTTGTTAAAATGCACGGGCTTTTTTAATATATATTTATATAGGAAACTAAATGGCCGGTTTAATTAAGTGTCCGGTTAAAGTAAAAAATGCATTAAATTTTAAAAAACAATAAAATTAAAGCAAAAAAAAATAAAGCTAACGCTAGGTAAGCAATTAATTTATATGGCAAATGTATAACAAGTGTAATAAAAACTAAAGCATAAAGTTTTATATAAAAATAAAACTAACAATTATAACATATTAAAGCTTTTAATTATGTTAAAAATAACAATTATAAAAAATAAAACTAAAGTTAAAGATTATATTTTAATAAAAAACATTAAATAATTATAATTGCAAGCAATTTTATTAAAAAAATTAAGCTTTAATTAAATAGTGGTGGTAGCGGGTGATTGGCCCGTGAAGGTGTGGCCCGGGACCCTTACCTCTAACTTACTATACCACGCGGTGAACTTTATAATCAAAATAAACATAAATTATTGTCAGATTTAAGCCAATAACCCGTTGAGGTCATGATTTTCTGTGTTTTTTCTGTCTGTCGAGAACCTCTGTCTTCTGGCTCCCTCTTTTAACCCGTTGGTGGTCCGTCTCATCGTACCACCATGGTACGTTATGATAGCGTGACTATATAGAGGTAATCGTTATATCCGACACCTATAGGAGTCTGTCTAGTGTGCATATCGTTAAATCTAACAATTATATTAAACAAATAAAAACTGTGCTTCGTTTATGAATAATTATACCGAATGAATAAATCTGAAATGAAACTCGACATTTTCTCCTAACAAGTCTCTAAAGTACTCCCCTTTTGTTTCTTTTACTGCTTTCAGCCACAAGCTGGCTAATGCGGTCCCAACTCAGCCACCACCCCCTGAGCACTCCACTTCAATAGGTTTGTTTATGTGCGATTGCCCAACGAAGGCTCTGAACACCACTTGGTGTTAAGTTGCTATATCCCCTCATAACCCATTGAATGCTGCCAGAATAGCCTGTTTATAAGAACCCATGAGCATGAAAATCCTGACCTGGCCAGGTGACGAAATGTGGCTAGTTAATTAGCCAGTATTAATCTCAACATTAATCAGTAATCATCAAGAAGTGAGGTTTTATACTTGAGTGGGAAAAAATTGAACTGAATGAAAAAAAGTCTCTTAGTACGCCACCTCTTTACTGTTTTCTTTCGATGGACCAAGGACCACCTAGTTATAGCCAGGAAAAATTCCCGATATTTTCCGCACAGTGTAAGCAGTTACAATATCATATCTGTCTCTTGTGAAGTAGTAACTTCAATCCATTGCTCAGTATTATGGTCTGGGGCCACCGCAAACACTGGCCACGTGGTTCCCCTGTCTTCCTGTCCAGATTCCAGGCTAGGAAAATCGTATTCCGGGATGAAGTCCGAAAAGCCTATCGATTATTAGCGAAATTCATATCAAGAAAACTCTGTAGAGAAAACACGACGTAAAAGTTTACCTGGGAAATGAGATACTGCCGCTGTCGGAAAAGGAGCTGGAAGTACGTCCTCAGTGTCGTGGGATTCCAATCTGATGCCAGAGTCGCCTAAAACGTAACGAATGGCTGCAACAGCCTTCCGAGCCTCCCTGGAAATCTCACATTGCCGGCTCCAGATGTCCTGCGAAGTTCGTAATAGCTGTCTAATATTCTCCAGGTCCAGTCTGTCAAGCACAGCGTCTTTAAGGTTCTCAATCTGCCCCTTTTGTTTGTCGATGTGATCTTTTAGACAGATGCACAATATGCTGGTAGCTAAAAGGAAGTCGTTGGTGAATGCAGAAGAAACCCTCCAACGATTTTGATACAGCAAACCATCTATCTGAGTTTCCTCGTCAACTATACGCTGCAACTCTAGAATTTTGATTGCAGAGGTGAAGCATGCGGATCTTGAACGACTGTATTGCTTGCGATGACGGGCCGGCTCTATCAGCTTTCGGTGTAGGACAATCTTCAGCTGCTGGGCGATTACTTCTAGCCAGATCCTCTGAATGACCACCTGGGATGGGATGCCGAGAGACGAGGAAAGGTCATCCCACTTCAAACTAGGTGGGAGCGAGTTTTGGGCCTCGTTTATCTGCTGATCGAGCTCCAAGATCTCAGCATAGGAGTGAAGCCCAGGCTCAGTGGCTACGTCAGCAACTTGGGCCCCTACTGAGAGTAGCCGGATTTTGGCCAGGACATAGAGCGTAGGTGTCACCTCCGTCTCCAGTCGTGAAGCGGGTAGCTCCGCTGTATTCTCGTCGAAGTCAGAATCGTACAGGTTCCGCGGCTCGGCAGTATTAGTCTGGCTTTCTTTAACAAGTCTTGGCAGCCCCAGCTGTGTCGAGATGCTGGAGTCTAACTGCATTATCATCGCCCACACCCGCCTTCGCATCTCTCCAGCAAACGGCGAGATATTAGGAAAGTGCTTCGCATCTCGATGGTAGCCCATATGTAAGGCGATCTGCACTATGTTCCCAACAAGGATCCAGATACCAATTTCCATGTCTTTGACATGGAAACACTCGACTAGGAAGTAGAGAATCAAAGTTTCCAGGACGTAAGGCCCGCCTCTTGTGTAGTGGCCTAGAAGGAGGCATTGTATCGCCTTCTCTTTATATCTGTCTACTACTGCTTGGCCATCAGTGGTGGCAGGAGAGGCCGGGGTAGAACTTAAAAAAGATTGCTGGAGCTGTGATGATAAGCACATCATATTAAACAAAAGACCAACCCACATGATTGGTGCGGTATGCGGTAGTTTCCAAAATTCTTCATACTAATTATAGCCCAGCGTCAGCCTCATTTCATAATGAAAATATTTTAGATTGATTGAATTTAGCGCCTTCTACCGCCGGATGGATAGATAGTATATGTACCTCTCGGAGAAATTGACTGTTATGAACAACACCTATCCCTTGTCAGAGTTACTGGGAGTAAATAGGAGTATTTGGCAGCATACCGGGGGCTATATCGAGGACGTTGAAATAACGCGAGACTAATCTGTCTACAACTGGTCGAGGCGGCAGCGACTTGATAATAGCGGCGGGGTTCTCATACATCAAGCAAGAATAGAGTAGCTGGGGTTTGGGGAAGCTGGCAGGAGGCTGGAGTGAGTCAGAGGCTCGAGGATGGGTTTCTTCCTCCTGAGCCAAATGATTTCGTAAATCAGTGATACTGTCGAGAATGGCAGCCCAGTGTGAGCTGTTAACATAGCTGACAACTGTGTGTTGAACCCTGATGCTGCCATGATCAGACGGGGTTGGTGAAACAACACTTTCGGACGATTCGGCCACAATGGTTCTCCCTGAATTCATCTCCGGTGGTGACGAATCTCCACAACCGGAGCTCGGCGCTACGTTCTGATGCATGAGGCTCAGAACCAGGTTCTCTAGCTGATCGATACGTTCCTGTATATTGGCAGCCGTTCCATGGAGCTGACCTGGCGACGTCCCTTGCACGGTGGAGCTGGTAGCGTAAACGCAAGACGAACTGAGACCCCTGCTTGAGCAATTGGTACATGGATTCAGACGATCGCATCGTACCCTAGGGGAACAGATTAGCATTAATAGCGTGTCAATATGGAAAGGTGGCGTAGCGGAAGACAGAGTCGGGGGAATCAGGTAAGTACGCACTTTCGCCGTCGACACGTATTGCAGCTAAGCTGAGGCTTGTCTCGACGCCTAGGAGAAGAATGACGGTTTCTATCGCTTAATGTGCTAGGAGATGTCGTAAGCCTTGGGGCTGGTGCCCCTGTGCCGCTGGAGGGGTAAACGGCGCCTGACATGGCCGGTCACAGCAAAGGCAGCGGCGTTGCTCTTAGTCGGATGCGTGTGTCCAGTTCTCGGGAACTCCGAGACTCTATATACAGCAAATCACTCAAGTACAGACTTTTTATAACGTTGGGGAAAGAGTATGTGTTGCAAGATGAAATGGCATGGTCATAAGTTCGGAGGAGCTGCCGATATGGCCGAGACGGGATCCTCCGTCGGAGCTTCACGGCCCCACATGAGGCATCCTAGACTACCAGGATGGCACACAATCATTTTACGTCCTCCGAGATTATAGGATGAGCTTTTGTGCCGACGTATCTATAAACTAAGAGCCGCTTAGCAATCGAGTTGATTTCAGGGCTATCATTAAGAAGACACAAACGGGTCATTAATACAAAAAGGTAGACTCGATGATTGGATTTCGCGTCACTGATAGATGCAAGACAATGTGATGAGAGCTGATAACTATTAAATAACCACTACATGTGGTTAACACATCCATTTCCACTATTTTAATTATTTGATAATTGACAAGGAAGTCCAACATTATAATCGATTTTCTCGTAGCTTGAATCCAATGAATAGTCTTTTTACAAGCCCCTTAATTCACATAGCTCGGATGGTCAATGGACTCTAAGCACCAATAACCACGGAGTGATGTCCGAAGTGACCGATACATCACGGAGGTAACCGTGATTACTTTATTTCCCCCCCGAAATATATAGTCTGGGAAATCTCTACTTAAGCTCATCCGTATCCCTACGATGTCCAATATCTGTGGCTCGCTGGTACTTCAACCAAGATATTTGCCCCTCGCATAAAGTCGATCTCCTATATTTCGTTTCAACAGCTTTTTTCCAGAATAATACCTCGCAAAATGTCATACATCCTCCCGGAAGCGAAGAGCGATGACATTGTTGGTTGGGAAAGTCCCGAAGACCCTGCGAACCCCCGGAACTGGAAGAAAGGTGTCAAAATAACGCATGTCGCGCTTATTAGTGTTTTCACTTTGTATACGCAAGTAGAGCTCCACGTCGCGGCGTCCGTCGATTTGACTAGTGACTTAATATCTGACCGAAAAGAACAGGAACCTCGCGGCACTCATGTTTGCTCCCAGTGCCCAGCACCTAGTCGCCGAGTTCAACATTACTAGCTCCTTCGTCGCCACATTAACTGTCTCCATTTACATTCTGGGATATGTCTTCGGTCCATTCTTCCTTGCTTCCATGTCCGAGATTTACGGCCGCTTAATCATCTATCACACCTGCAATATTCTATACATAGGCTTCACCATTGGCTGCGCACTTAGTACCAATACTTCCATGTTTCTGGTCTTTCGCTTCATCTGTGGCTGGGCCGCTTCCGCTCCAATGGTGGTGGGAGGAGGCACTGTTGCCGATCTTTATGAGGTTGAAGAGCGCGGGAAAGCGATTGCGTTGTTCGGCCTTGGTCCACTCCTGGGTCCGGTTATTGGTCCTGTAATCGGCGGGTTCGTCGCCCAGTACCTTGGCTGGCGCTGGACGTTCTGGCTGATTCTCATACTGGTGAATTCATATCCCCGTATCACTAGCAGTTAAAAACTCTTCTGACGCGAATCTAGGCCGGGATTATCTCCTTACTTGCTGTGCCTCTGATGCGAGAGACCTTTGAGCCCGTGCTCCTCGAACGTAAGGCCATTAAGCTGCGAAAGTCCACCGGCAATAAGAATCTCCGGACTCGGTCCTATAACGATGATCTAACCCCAGGCCAGCGCCTAGCTCGCGCTATCGTACGACCTATTAAAATGCTATTATTATCACCTATCGTCTTCCTACTATCTCTCTACGCAGCCTTCATGTTTGGCCTAGCCTATATCCTCTTCACTACTTTCCCTGCTGTATTTGAAGAGCAGTATGGATTTGGTCCCAGCATCTCAGGACTTTCATACCTCGGACTTGGAGTAGGCATGATAATCAGCATCGGCCTGTTCGCCGTGCTAAGCGACAAGCTCCTACACCAGCCACGTGGAGGAACTGTAGCACGGCCTGAGCTACGCCTCATCCTGATGATCTGGTCGTCTCCAGTCGTCCCTATCGGCTTCTTCTGGTACGGTTGGAGCGCCCAACGCCATGACCACTGGATTGTTCCCATACTGGGGACCTTGGTAATTGGCCTCGGCTCTTTCCTCGTCTTGCTTCCAGGCCAGCTGTATCTTGTCGACGCATTTGGAGCCGAGTCAGCTGCTTCGGTACTGGCAGCAAACACTGTTCTGCGAAGTTTGTTCGGGGCGTTTTTGCCTCTGGCAGGGCCACCGTTATACAATTCTCTAGACTTGGGTTGGGGAAACAGCGTTCTTGCGTTCATCGCTTTAGCCTTCGTACCTGTTCCATTTCTCTTTTACAAGTACGGGGAGAAGTTAAGAGCTAAGTTTCCTGTTGACTTATAAGCAGAGAACTATACAATCACTTGAAAAGGTTGCGAAAGAGGTTTTGAATTCGCCTTGAACATAGAGTTTATTCTGAATAGTGTTGCCATACAATCAATCTCGAATCTGGAAATCTGGATCAGGTTTCGGTACTATGATGGTTTATTTTATTCTACTTTTACACTCTCGCTCTTTCTCCGTTTCTATACTCACAATCTTTTGTATTACACCTAGTTGCCGCACTTATGCCAGCACAGATATTACCTTAGCCTGACACCTCTGGAATATGGTAGTAACCAATAAATATAATTCTTCTTTCGCATCTTACATAGTATACTCATGATACCGGCGCCAATGCTTTTCGAATATAACAAGATGCGTCACGGCAAGCACTATTGGATCCTCGGTACGGAGGTGTCACTAAAGAAAACCTCCGGCCTCGACATCTATGTCTCAGTTAAGCGAAGGCTGAATAACCTCACCCTAAACATCAGGAATAGCATCAAAAATATCTGCGCAGAAGCGCGTGTAGCGTGTTCAGAAGTTCTAAAACTTGTAGCCTCGTGTTCGGGACGTGTATCGACCAATAACTTTTTGTCACTGTGGGACATACAGCTGTATGAGAAGTATGGGCGGGCGTAGGACTTTGATGAGTGAAAAAGCAACACAAAACATCTTGAAGCTATGAGGTTGAAGGTATTCAATTTATCGCCTTTGCACTCTATCGCCTTAAACTAGCTATGAGTCAGGGGTTGTTTGACTACTATACGCCAGCTATATCAGGAGGTATTCAACTGCTCATAGTCGTTGTCCAACTTCGTACAACAGATAGTACAGAAGCAGTCCAGAGCTGTATTGTAAGCCCGCCACAACTTCTTGCTATTCCGACCTTCTCTTTCATCTCTGACATTTCCCGCCGATCCAGAGTTATCCTGAGACATGCGCTCTTCTGACGATTTATAAACGGCCCTCTCGTTTTCGTCTTCATCGTCACAATCCACAGGGGGGTCATTTTCCCGCGGTGGCCAAGGCCAAAAACCCTCCATGGGCATGTCGTCGTAGATTGCGTTACAAGCAAGCATGGGAAGCTTTTTTGAATCTTGTGCAGCGTACTCGTAAATAACTTTCCCGTCTTGATTGCAAGCCCGCGTATATTTGATACGCTCTCGTGATACTTGGCTTAGGCGAATGGTGTCTAGAACCTCCTGATGCAGTGCTTCTATCGAAAGAGAGGCAATCCAACGCTGCGGTTGATGAGTATCTGTAAGAAAGTACCATCTTCTATGTAGGCGGTATTCTCGTGTAATTCTGCTTGTTACATGATGCTCGACATAACCTTCTTCTTTGATAACATTTGAAATGTCCCAGTGAAAGCCGTCGCGCATTAAACGAGGGACATCCTGGCATTTAACCTCCAGACTGCCAAGCCACTCTTGAGATTTGAACACAAGGGGCTTATTTGGGTTGGGAGCGATGTAGAATGTGATTGAAGTCTTTCGCTCATCTTCTCGAAAGAAACGCCCGCTCGTTCCCGGTCCCGGGTCTGGCAGATTGGAATGGATAGGGTCCGGTTCGCAATTAGATGCAGGGCCGGTTGTCACCACTACCATATCGATAATAGGCGTAGCAGGTGTAGGGCTGGTTAGTATTTCTGCCATGTCGATAATAGAAATATCAGATATGGGACTGGCTGGTACTTCTTCCATGGCGACAATAGAGGTAGCAATGCGAGATCTGTGATTGTAATTTTGTTGAAAAGCGAACAAAGTCGCATGCGTGTCGGCTTGAATATGAAAAGAAAGATGGATGGTTCTGGTTGAAAATCTGGGATCGTTTCGCTCTACGGCTTTATATGCATCCAATAAAGTATAAAATATTAATAAAGTAAAAAGAAAGAATATATAAAGCTAATAAAAGCCCTGACTCACTTTGTAGCATGTATTAATTGGCACGGGGTTGTAAATTAGGTGTAGTACTACCTACTTGTAGGCAAGTAGAAAGTTCATGATTTGAGCGTAACCAACAACTTCAATGCAGATTCAAAGTATATAAAGTATGCAACTGGGGCACACAATGTATGTGGAAGAGCCATTTCTTGACCATGTGCATCCGGGTATCCAGGACTAATGCTTCGAGACAGCCACACGAGTAATCAAGAGTATAGGTAACGATAAACTCAGCAAATGAGGCGCCCCCTATCATTCCAGCCGGTGCTGAGTAGATACTTACTTAACCGAGTAGAGAGCGCTCATTTCAGCAAAGCAGTAGCTGAGCTAAATGCCAAGAGAAATGTATTTTTATTAAGACCCCGAAGGGTGTCTGGTGCAATTCTATCAGGGCCTATGAGTACTCTCTATCCACTACAGTAGCACTCGGCAGTGTACAATGTTGGAAACTTTACACAGCTGGCTGGCAGGCGGAGTGCCCAGAGGCTTGCCAGGTGGCAGAGGAGTCATTAGCCTAGCTGCCTTAGCGCCAGAACCCCGCGCCAACCTTATCAATTCTATGTGTCCACTAACTACACTAGGATTCAACGAACAAGCCCCAAGGATCAATTACATTATTAAAGATAGTAATGAACATTTCCAACCCTGAACGGCGAATGCCCCAGTGCTGCGACAGATAAGGTTGTACGCGAGGGTATTGGTTGAAATGAAACGGGACCCTTGGCAGTGTTTTGAAACGCGACCGGGAGTCGTTTCGCCAGAGGCCACTATGAAGCGTCAAAAGTCTCAGGATTCCAACTAGGTTTCTCTGCTGATTATACGTAGGAGAATCTGTTTCCTACTCTCAGTGCCATCATTAGAGACTCGTATCGACTTTATTGTTCTGTTTTTGTTTTGCTCTGGAAGCTATATTGATCGGACTTGGTAACAAATCATTCATCACACGAGGGTTATTTCTTTCTCGTTACCGACATCACAATCACGGCCTAGATTCCTAGATTCCTAGCATGTCCCTCACTTTAACATCCCCCAGCTGCGAAGCTCCCAAGGAGCAGCAACACAGCAAATCATCCTGGCTGCAATTCATCAAGGTAACATGACACCGAAGATACTCTCACAGCCTATGTTCACGCCTCTCACCTCTCTTTGTAGTCAATTGCAGCCTGCAAAGGTGACTTGACAACGCTCACGGCACCGCCTTTTCTCTTGGCACCGCAATCCATGGTCGAGTACAGCGCCTACTGGGCCGAGTACCCCAGCCTGTTCGTGGCACCCGCGTCAGAGGAACGGCCGGAAGAGCGCGCATTATTAGTCCTAAAATGGTTCTTGAGTACACTCAGTGATCAACATGCAAGCAAAGACGAGAATGGCAACAGGAAGAGAATGAAACCGCTCAATCCCTTCCTAGGCGAACTGTTCTTGGGAAAGTGGGAAGACGACGCCGGCAAGACGGAGCTCATTAGTGAGCAGGTCAGTCACCACCCACCTGCAACGGCTTTTCGAGTATGGAATGAAACACATGGCGTGCAGGTAAAGTGCCCCCCCTTTCTCGACTTCCCGCCTTCCTACCTTCCTTGAGTTGGGCGAGGCATGCTTTGTTATGTCACCCCATGAAAGGTGTCTGCGATCTTAGCTGACGATCCTGGCGAACTCAAGCTGGAAGGTCATGTAGCACCCAAAGCTTATTTTTCCTCGACCGTGAATATTGATCGGCGAGGATACAGCCTCTTGCATATTGACAAGTATGACGAAACACATTGGATCACAATGCCGAAGGTGCACGTGGAAGGTCTACTGACGTTCCAGCTGAACCCGGAGCTAAGCGGGGCATCACATATACGCAGTTCTTCGGGCCTCACAACGCAGATTGAGTATGGGAGCAAAGGATGGCTAGGCGGCCAGAATAACACTTTCACCGCTACAATACACCGAGACAGCGAACGCAACTCACCACCGCTTTACTTGCTTGAGGGCCAGTGGAATCGGATCTACACCGTGAAAGATAGGCGCGGCAAAATAGTAGAGACGATTAATCTAGCAGCGCTGCGACGGACACCACTGCAGGTTCAGCCAATCTCGAATCAGCATCCGATGGAATCCCGGCGCGCGTGGCAACACGTAGCAGATGCCATCTTGAGCAATGACTTGCTGGGCGTGGCGCGTGAGAAGAGCAAGATCGAGAATGTGCACCGCGCACTGCGGAAACAGGAGCAGGCGGCTGGACAGACATGGGAGAGGCGGTATTTCACGGAAGCCAAACGAGATTCAGTGGCTGACAGTCTAGCATTTCGACGAGGGTGTGGAGAGGTCAGCATGGTCTGGAAGTTCGACCAAGAGAAGCACACGGCGGCGAGCAAAACCGAACACCTGCCACAAAGCCCAACAAGAATACGGGCGGACTCGGGTATTGCGATGATAGATGCTTAGAAGTAATGAGACTTCGGACAAGTGTAGTGTACTCCCAGCCGAGACGCATACAGCAGATGGGTAGTAGAACAAGTGCGTTATATCAGGAGGATTTAAATGTAATCGGATTAATGAAAGTCCCCCCTCGATAAAATAGAGGGATAAGAAGTGGCACTGCACCAATAGAGGAGCGTCCCTTTCAGCTACTATCATACCTGTGGGGGTGCTTGCGCCTAGTGTGTCAGAGTTCCAAGTTTTAGTGCAACAAGACACAACAACAGATCATCACCAATTGAATCAACTAGACTCGTATATAACAGGTAGCCAGATTATGATACAACCTCAAGGATGAACAGCGCGCCTCCGAGGACGAGAGAGTAGTGTGTCAGTTAAGAGAACTTTGATAAGTTACTATAACGCTCTAAATCTATCTAGAATAGAGAGTTGGATGCCTAGACTGGAGGACGACTAACTACTTAAGTCATGGCTGCCAAGGTCCATATAGCCCAATCGGATTACTTCCCCCTTAGAAGAAAGTCCAAGGCCAAACACCACCCGACAAAACACCCGCGGCATCAGTAATCATTCTAGGATTGCAGCAACTGGTGGTTGATACTGGAAGGAAGGTTTAAGAGCTATCATTTAGCTGAGATTTTATGATGATAACTGAGTATGTTGAACGTCGAACAAGCACTCTTTACGCCTCCTCTGTGAGACCCATTTCTCTATCGCTCGGCTCTCTCATCCCACCTTTCTTCGGTTCGTTACCGCGTAGTCGATCCTTGAGAATATTTCTCTTGTCAATCGCTTCTTTTTCATCGATATCTACGAGTGTAAATTACATTAGTATCGATTACGCGGGGCGGCCGGTATACAACAATACTCACTCAGTTGCTCGTCGGAATCCGCTTTTTCGGGTCTCACCGGGTCTTCAATTGATGCTTCGTCGCCAACGACAGGCACAGGTTCAGCATTCCTCCCTTTTGTCACATATGAGTCGTCGCTAACTTGGCCAGGTGGTGCTTCACGGATATCCTCGGGTACACCATGTCGGTCGTCGGTCTCGCTCCAAGAAGATTTCGACATTGTGAACAACGAATATAGTTGAGTTGATTAATTTCAAAGTTTTTTTGATCACAGAACTCGAGCATTTGCGTTTACTGCGGTTGAAGACTGGGTGTTATATTTCTCAACATACTCTATACATACAACTGGTGACGTGAGAGCTAACATCAAGATCGAATTTCCCACTTCAGGCTACATTCTATTATCTAGTACAAGTTCATCTTTCATTATTAAACTACTTCTAACTTAGTATATCATATAAGTCGGTGTAGGTAGCATTCCCCATATTCGCAATTGTTGCTTGACAGTACCCTTGTAGGTGAGAAGATCCATTGAGAGCCTCTACGTTCAATGCATAAGCTGATAATTTAACATTCCTAATTTTCAGCCATGCGATACATTTAATTAAAGAAGTTCCGATTTCCAACTCGTTTCCAACAACAAACATTTTCCTTTGAACCAATGTCTATGATCGAGGTGAGATATGATTACGTCATGAAATCCCAAACAGCGCCATAGATCTACATAAGTTCCGCCACTATTTAAAAGATAATTATACGAGTCTATCTTCGAGAACGACATTTCTTAACACTGATGAGTATTCATGACGCGATATGCTAGGATCGGCTAGAATTAGAAGTATTGCAGGCCTGACCCCTAGCCCCGACCCTTGCGGATGCATACCAATATGGAGCGTATTACTTCACCTCGTTCACCATACCCGGAGCATAGGTTCCTGAACTGTCCAAATCCCCAGACATAATCCCCAGATCGCACGTGCCACGCTCGTTGAGCATATCAGATCAAGGTAAATTGGAAATATTAGTGACGTCACTATTACAGCCCCCCCTCGTCAATCACTGTATGCACAGTCCATTTCACCAGCACTACCGGAGTAGATCGCTGAGTAATACATTTGCTCTAGATATATCGGTCTGTAGGATATTGGTAGATGACTGTAAACTATAAAGGTACAAGAACGGCCCTTGGATACGGACAAAGATAGTTTATCATCTAATCTCATCGCATTTCACATCGCATCTACGCAACAGCACTCACTGAGGATTATATCCTTCATTGATAGTTGTCGAGCTTCTACATACAACATGTCTAACAACTCCAACCCTGGAAACTTTGCCAACCGGTAAGTCTATGCGATCCAATTGTTCCAGCTTTTCGCGAACTAACAGGAAAAAGACCCAAGGAAGAGGTCCAGGAGATTGCATCTAAGGGAGGTCAGGCAAGTCACCAAAGTGGCTTTGCCAGTGTGGACCCCGACAAAAGTCACCAAGGTGGCTTTGCCAGTATGGACCCCGACAAACAGGTATGTTGCCTTTCTAATCCTCTACCTTTCACCAACTGACTTTTTCATAGCGAGAGATTGCGTCTAAAGGTGGTCAAGCCTCGTCAGGTTCATTCGAGCCTGGAAGTGAGAAGGCACGTGAAGCCGGACGTAAGGGTGGTTCGAAGTAAATTGTCGTTCACGAGGACGAGTATAGGGGTGTGTTCCATAACTTCTCTGCGAGAAGCATATTTGTCGAGAGCGATGTAATGATCCCCACGAATAAAGCTATAAAGTGCGCTCTTTAGGACGAGACAACAACAACAAGACATTTTTGATCAATAATAAGCCCATTGTTGAAGTAGACTTATTATTCATGTTCCCACGCCATTCTATGAGTGCCTATGCAACTGGTTTAGAGAACCATTTAAAACAATTAAGCTTTCCAAATTACCAGTCTTTTGAAAAAGGTTAAAGTTATTCAGTCGCATTATGATACGATTTCAAGCACTCAATAGCGTGAATGGTCATGAATTGCCACTATAACTTAATTCAGCTGTATAATCCAGGAGCTCTATAGCCTATTTGATAGATCCAAAATAGTGCATATGGCACTGTTTAGAGGCGGCGCTTTTCTAACCCCTAACCTACAATGTAATTAATGTCTCTTGCGTCTTCTAATTGCAATCAGATAAGTGGCTCAAATATTTTCAAACAGCGACCCTATGAAGGTATGGAGTTCGTATAGACTGATATTTATGTTGGCGTTGGTCATTTCCCATGTGTAAATGTTGAAATAATTCTCAAATATTCCATGCACGTAAAAGACAGACGAAAACTGAGTCTACAATCTACCTAATCATCTCTTATCTTTAAGGGGGAAACTTTATGGCACACAATACTGCTATTCTGGGTGCCTTCAATAGTAATACTTGCTTAGCGGCCGCCTCAATTCGTATTTTGGTGGGTTTGCCAAGCTGAGTAAGCATAAGAAAAGCTAGATCAATAGTATGAGCCGACAGCAAATGCGTGAATTGGAGACGTGTTTTCCTTACTCGTCTCTTATTTATTTTCTTCAATGTTCACACCACTCGCCTTCAGTACCGCAACATGCTTTGGATGATCACTTCATTCCCAGTCTATCCATACTCACATAGACTGTGGACTATTTAGAACCATATTCGAAAGCATGTATATCTTCTACAGGCTTAGACTATAAGTAATATTAGGATGATTTGATAGGTCTTACATAATTTAAACTACCTATACTACCCCTTGCAAGGAGCGAAGGTCTCGAACATCCAGAATTTCGTGTCATGCACGAGATCCCTCCTCAGCCGATATAAAGGCTAATACTATTACATCGGAATCTGACAAAAATAACATCAATTCAGCCCTACTCCACACTAATTAGGCGGCCAAGACATTCTCCCCAGTAACACAATAAGCAGCCAATCGATGAATGCTGGCGCTAAGAAGATTTGAGTCTAATATCCTCTTTGACCTCTCCGCTTAACAGCTGCAACCTCACTCCAGCCAAGACAGGATAGGCTATAATAAGTTGGTGATAGGCTACAACGAGGATTTGTGTAATAACCAATAATCAAGCCTCACCGAGTGTTACCATGGCATTATCATGTGTACCTAGCTTGTTCGTGTTATTAATTTTAAATAACACAATATTTAGGATATCATGTACAACTACGTTATTGTCATCAGCGCACTTCTTGACATTTGCTTTCAGCGCTGCGCTTAGGATATGGGACCACCCGTCCAAAGACCTCACATATTTCAAGCAAACCTATTTTCTCCCGAGCTATACTAGGGTTTGATCTTCTGCGTGATCAAGGTATGCTAGCAGCTCGTTTTAACTACACCTCGATGAGAACTATCCTCACATGCTCCTCGCTGCATTCTATCGGTTTAAAGCGCGGTATAGTTTTTATTTGGGGACTGGTACTCAAAATTTGGTGAAAGGCTATCAATTGATGAGTTAAAAGACACCAGTCGTCTATGGTACGATGTGAGCTGCTAAGCTCAGAAGCAACGTAGATATTTTTATTGCTGAAAGGAGGGAACAAAGCTCTTATTTTCTGTAGGAATTTGAAAGACCGGCTATTATCTATTCTCTAGGGTGCTTGGACATGGGACTCCTCATGATTTGAAAGAGAAGTTGCCCACTAGATAGGTTATGAATGATTCCATTCCTTCAGTCGTCTTACTACGGAACACACTCGACACGATGTTCTCACCACATTAGCTTCTTGCCAAGCCAACTCTCACAATTCGGGAACTACTTTAGTTATCATGATGGGAGTATCATGTGTATGCTGCATAGTGTTATGTCACCCTGTGCCACCACTAGTAGTCAGCTGAGATTACCTTAGGAATCTTCTAGCCTTAGCCGAATATACAGTTCAATCAAGCTGACAAAACAGCTATCACGATTCAGAACAACGATGCTCAGATGCAAACGAAAAGCTATAAGTAGATGGTAGAACCCTCACGAACTTAGACTTGGTCTTCTCTTGAACCATCAGCATTCACAACAGTAGACAGATCTCATTACCAACACAAGCCCATTTACCAATCTTCCTTAACAAACTTTTTGCGATCCCAACCGACGACACCAAAATGTTCTTCTCCAAAGTCGCTCTGCTTGCCATTGCTGCCACCAGCGGCGTCTTCGCAGCCCCAAGCCTAGACAAGCGTGGTCCCGAGACGCTGCACTTCGCGGACTGCCAGACATACACTGCCGTCGACTATTACGCCAACGACGACAACAGCTCCAGCTTCCCGGGCAATTCCAACACTTGCGTCCCAGTCGGTTTCGGCGAAGGCGCTGGGACTCGTAGCTGCACGTTCCCGACCAACGTCCGCCTCACATGGAGTCTTAGCTCCAATGCCAGGAGCACTTCTCAGGACACCGTCGTTGGCACCGCCAATAACGGCTTCAAGACTTTCACTTGCAAGAGAGCCGGGAACCGCGTGCTATACACCGATGGAAACGGACACCAGTGCAGGGATATTTACTATTGCCGTCCTGTGAGTAACCCCTTTTTTCTTCCTGAGCCCTTTCAAGTTCCTTTTTGAGTGCAAAATTCCGCACTTTTTCAAGATGGCGCTGGATTTAAGAATATAGTCTAACTAGAAGTTCGGGGCTGATTTAAAAATAGTAATTTATCTCTCACAATACCTTGGGCCGTCAAAGTTTTGTTGTAGGGCAAAGAGGGTTCCGTGGACATTACACAGTCTAGGTTGTCACCGCTCGAGGTTTTTCTCCTAGGTACTGTTTCTCGGATGTTCGGTATTATCTCAACTTCATATGTTGTAGTAGAGACTATACAGAATTCTCAAATACAATGGAAATCTCTTGAAGACATATAAGTATGATTAAAAGTGACAGGTCATGAATATATGAACTTAATTACTCGTACAATTTAGTTCGCTGACTACTAGAGACTCTTAATGCTACAACAAGGTGACGGCCTAAAGAATGTCAGGTGTTATAGCTACTATGGACCCCTAGAGTAGATACAATAGCCTTCAGTATATGAAGGGGGGGTTCCCCCTGAGATATTAGACGGTTAGGGACCAATTGACGAACTTTACTCACGACACGGTTATCGGACCCTTATAATCACCTACTATGCGATAGCTTCGAGGCTTCTATTCACTTTAGGACATATACACCTGACAAAGAATAAGATGAAACCGCATGTTAAATCTTATGGGTAGAGACAAAAAGGCTCACCAAACAGGAGTAAAAAATGCTTGTACAGTGCATT
The DNA here is from genome assembly GCA_022385695.1 of Xylaria arbuscula. Lineage (NCBI taxonomy): Eukaryota > Fungi > Ascomycota > Sordariomycetes > Xylariales > Xylariaceae > Xylaria > Xylaria arbuscula. The sequence goes on along the minus strand of MU279358.1, from coordinate 838,677 downwards.
GGAAGGGATCGAAGTTTCTATTCATAAGGAAATGACTGATTTACAGGTATATTAGTTGCTTTCAACCGGCTTCATGAAGTGCGAGCAACCTCCTGTATGCAATTTATCCTGAAGAGCTATGCAGCCGGATAAACACTCACTTAGTGATCATCCCGCGCCGACCAAGGTTCAAGCGCCTCCAGCAACTTCAGATGTGCCTCTGCATCACCAGTAGCCTCCAAGACGGATCGGAATACATCGTCACCAATTCTTCGGCAGAAAATGAAGAACCCGGCCCAGATGAAGTCTGTATAACTGACAGTAGAGCCCATGAAGAAAGGTCCTCTGGCATCCTCTTTCAAGATGGCCGTGACAGCTTGAAAGTGAGGCGCTGCCCCTTTGTATGGCTTATCATCACTACCATATTCTCTTTCAAACTGGTCCAAAGGCATGCCGACTACCTTTGAGCGAGTCTCATGCCAATATTCATGGTTACATTCCTTCAAGAGCCGCTTCACTACTTGAGGGACATAGATAGGTTTTAGGTACTCGCGACCTTCTGCCAAGAGGGTTTCCACCTTTTCCCGGAGTGGTGAATCCAGGTGTAGCGACGGCGAGGGATGGATTTTTTCGATGGCCTGTGCGATATTCCACGAGTCCATGATGTAAGTACCATCCGGCAGGATTGCTGTGGGGATCGTATACTGTTGGATACCCTCTGGGAGACTGGAATGCATGTAGCATTAATTTGCCATTACCCCCTAACAGTGACTCTTAAGATACTTTGGGGATCGAACTTACTGTTCTTGAAGTCGTGGTTTGATTTCTGGATATTCAAGCTGTATAACTCATTAGTATCTTGCCATTTTCTTAACGCTCTTAGAAAGACGAAAACCACTCTTACCCATTCTGTTTTGTAGTCTAGTCCTTTGTAATTCAGCACGAAACGAGCTATATCTATCTGTAAATAGGCATTCAAGTCGATCTGTAGGGTTACGTACTTTTCCATGGGTTCAAGCTCCATGATTTGTTCTTAGGTCCATTACTGGCTAAATCGAAGAGGACGATCTTTGAAGCGGCCATTGTACATCTAGGTTGGGACAATATTCAATGCTTGGGCGAGCAACACTCTCGCCTTATAGATTATGAAATGTCGTTTAGTCCTGCGGGCTGGGAATGTTCTTCTCGTTGGTATATTTATAAAAAATAGTCTTTTAGATATCGGCGTTGTCGGGCGCGAGATGTAGTAGGCTAGATGATATTCCTTGATGTATAGAGTAAATGCCAATGACTACATGCATCTCCGCATTCGGCGTGACAACATTACCCCGATTAATAATACACAATTGACACTAATGCTGGATTTGCTAAAGATGATCGCAACATTCCAATGTAACTTAATATCATTACACATTGATCGATATTACACATATGATACCAATCTAACAGTTCCTGCTCAAAGAGTCTTTTTCCCCATGCTCAAAGGTTACAATATGTTGTATGTTAACTCGAAAACCCCTGTGCAACGACGACGATACGTCAATGACAGGTGAGTTCGAAATATCTGTCTCAGATATTGTAGTAATTAATCACTCAATTATTAGTAGGTTATTCTTTTTATTGTATGTTTTTATCGAGTTAATCATAGCAGGCTATATATCTCAGGACTGATTGTTGAAGTCGGTTATGAGTCGCCATTACGGCTCCACTGCCTGGGCGCACTATAGTGAGTCTCGATCTACAGTGGCTCTAAAAAAGTCCCGTTCGCGATTTTTCGAAGCCGAAATATCTCTACTACACAAAGCGCAATATGTGCGCCAAATCTCAATTAAAAACAAGCGCAAAAAGTGAGATTTTACAAATTAACTATTTTTGTATATACCATCATTTTTTAATTCATTTTATTGTCAAAGAAGGCTTGTATAGCATTTTCTGTAGTGAGGGTATTTGGGCCTAGACAGAAAACGGACAGGACTTTTTTGGAGTGACTGAAACTGTCTTTACTGCCAGATGCGGTCGGTCTCCCTCATAGGTTTTGGTGAACTCACTCATTGAAACGCGAAAGTATATCAATCAACTAAACTATCAATCGTAAATTGATTCAGAGAAACAAGTGCCAAGAATCGATCTTTTTCATTCGAGCCGATCATTTCAAGGCTACTGGTTTTCATCCTATAGAATTTATTTTAGTACAGCTGTCCAGTTGTTCATAAATTCATAGATTAGGTTCGTTACACACCCAGGTTTAACTTAACCTTGTATAACCATTGTGAACCTATACCGCACCAAACGTGAGAGTATGTCGGGAGATAAATTCGGAAACGCATTGAAGTGAAGCATGTCATCCAGAAATCATCATGAATTCAGAGCCTTTTATACACTACCGCTTCTATCACCCAAGAGCCTTTCTTACCTCTTACCTCTGCCCTCCTTTATCACATAATACACTAATAGACATACAGATTAATCAGGCACCGCAACTCCAGTAATCTCCTCAAGTTTCTTCAACAGCGCATCTTGTGCCTCCTCATCATACGCATCTTGCTTCGAGCGACTCGGGCCGCTTTTGCCGTTCTCCCAAAAGCATCCAGTCTTCCCCTCGGCCTCACCAGTTCCCTCAGCGAGAATGACATACAGCCTATCGCTCTCCGCGATATCGCCCGAGGCGCCGGCACCACCCATCTTCGTCGGCACCCACCCGGGGTCGACCGAGTAGGCGGTGACGCCTTTGGAGGCGAATCGGCGCGCGAAGGCATAGCCGAACATGGTGTTGTACAGTTTTGTGTCGGAGTACGCACCACTGTCCCTGAAGCGTCCTGCCTTGTGGCGCTCTCTCCACCCGAAGTCGTCCAGGTTAGTTGATCCGCCCCAGTGGTTATCTGAGCTCGCGTAGATGAGGCGTTTGGGCAGTGGTACGAGACACGTCAGAAGGTAAGGGGCCAGGGCATTCACCGCGAAGACGGCCGGGTAGCCCTCGGCCTGGGCGCGATAGGGGCCGAGATACAGCCCTGCGTTGTGGAAGATGCAGTCCATAGGCTCAAGCTTCGAAAGCGAAGTCGCTAGGGCCTTGATCTCCTCGATAGACGTGAGGTCGCCCAGCAGGACATCGGCGGCGCCTGGGCAGGCATTCCGTGCATCTATGGCTCTCCGGGCATGCAGGTAGACTGTGTGGCCGTTGGAGACAAGATTCTGGGCTGCACGGAGGCCGAGCCCGTCTGAAGACCCGGTTATGAATATGCGTCCCATCTCGGAATGTCTGGGATACAGGAAACCGATTGAATATGGCAATATCTCGAAGCTAAGATGAAGATGTCAAAGATTTAGGTACGCTGCGGTTATAGTTTGATAGCCGGGGATTTAGAGAAGCTGACATTAGCGCAATATACTTTCAATCTACAGAGCACCTACATCACAAATAGTGTGCGTATTACTAGATGAAGTACATAGATGTATGAAATGCCAAGTATGGGATGTACATGACGCACGTAATCTATCGAGGCGGGACACTTCTCAAGCGACCCCACACAAGCTCTGGCAAGGCGGGGTGTGCATAGGTATCCCCAAAGTGCGGGGTTGGCGCCCGCATCGAACTGGGTGTACAGTACTAAACAATCAAGCTTCAGGTACCTACCCTGATACGACATCCTCCCGCTGTAGACCCGGCCTACAAGTTGCCTAGAGCTTTTAAAAGACTGAGCAGGCACCAGCTAAGAGACTCTACTTTACCTATCTACACAATAAAACTCCGAGAGTCAAACAACAAACCATCACCGCAAACAAGCCCCGTCAAACACCCAACCGCAGACCTCTCAGCATACAGTACTGTAAACCAACTTACGATCCTCCAGACCCAGCTCGCCAAAAGGCGCAGCAACAATCTCAAACCGAAAATAAAAAGAAACAATCCATCCCAGCCCCGACAAATAAAGCTCTCCCACAAACAAACAATGTCAACAACAACAACAAACCCAGACCCAAGCCCAGGCGCCCCAGCCTTCATCCCGCTGGAGGCGAACCCAGAGCTGATGACGTCGCTGCTGCGGCGGCTCGGTCTGAGCAGCGCGCTGCAGGTGCACGACGTGTACAGCATCACGGAGCCGGAGCTGCTGGCCTTCATCCCGCGGCCGGCGCTGGCGCTGCTGCTCGTGTTCCCCGTGAGTGCGACGTACGAGTCGGCGCGGCTGGCCGAGGACGCCGGCGTGGACGAGTACCGCGGCAAGGGGCCCGACGAGCCCGTCGTGTGGTGGCGGCAGACGATCCGGAACGCGTGCGGGCTGATGGGGCTGCTGCATGCCGTGTCCAACGGGCCGGCCAGGGGATTCATCGGTATATCTATCCCTTTCTATCTCTCCCTCCCTCTCTCTCTCTGTCTCTCTCTGTGTGTGTGTATCCATCACTAACAACCCCCCTAAAACCCAGAACAAGAAACCCCCCTATCAACCCTCCTAGCCCAATCAATCCCCCTCCCACCCACAGAGCGCTCCGCCCTCCTAGAGAAGACACCAGCCCTAGCAACCGCGCACCACGAGGCCGCAAGCCAAGGACAGACGGTGGCCCCCGACGCCCAGGACGACGTGGACCTGCACTACGTGTGCTTCGTCAAGACGGACGACGGCACGCTGTGGGAGCTCGACGGCCGCCGCAAGGGCCCCATCGCGCGCGGCACCCTGGCCTCCGACGAGGACGTCCTCTCCGAGAAGGCCCTGCTCTGGGGCCCCCTGAAGTTCCTGGAGCGCGGCGGCGGCGATATGCGGTTTTCGTGTGTCGCGCTCGCCGGGTCTTTGGACTAGATTAGAATACCCGAAATCACCAGATCAAGCTGGAGACGAAGGTGGGAATGGATAGATACACAAACGCGCGCACATACTTGAAGCCTCCGGAAAGGTATACAGAGAGAGCTGAAGCGGAGGGGAGGAGAGCATGGGAGGAGTGTTGTGGTCGCTCTATTGTATATTTGCGCTGAAAGTTTTGGGGTTGGTATGTACCCAAGCTCCCCCATTTTTTGAGAATCTTGGAGAGGAAGCATCAGCCAGAGCCCAGGACCTATCTTCAGAATTAGGAGAACTGAGATGCAGCTATCTACCAGGTAATATAAACTGCGCATCGGCGGGACAGGGGATGAGAAGATTTTGGAAGCCAAGTGCGGTATTCAGCATGTTCACACAAATTCAGATAAGATTCATCAAAACCCGACAGGACAATATTAGCGCGAAAGCAATGTTGTTTTATTACCCTATTATAGGTGCTCCTAGAGAGATTTGGTCCACCACTCATGATAAGTCGTCAATCTGTATCGACCCTCATCTCTGCTATGTGAAATCCGATGCGGGATATAAGAAGTATATAAATCATCATTCCAATTTCGCACAACAATCCACCATCAAGACGTATCCCTATGCATCCATGAATGACACGGCAAGATCAAATAGACCCAGACCTAGACCTAAGATGGTAATGTCCTTCATGGCTGGCTCTGGGGGTATCGGACGGGAGTGTTTCGGCCAAGCCAGAGGTCGGGGCAGCGATTCCTTGGTTGAAAGGGTTGTCTTGCGAACAGGCAGGGACGGACTGCGGGAATGGAGGTGTAGAGTAGTTAAAAGGATAACTAAACCGGCCTGGCTGGGGATAAAACCCATGACAGACAGGGAAAGGCAGATAGAAGTGATATGCAGCTTGACCGAGACCGAATGGGTTAGGAATCGAGTAATGCAACGTTCCGGGCTCATCCACGGTTGTTCTCGATCTATGAAGGAGGAATTTAGCAACAAGTTCTGTCAGTAGTATGAGAAAATACGAAACGGTGTGATTTACCTGGGAGGCGTAGCGATAACATAGGGGGATACAGAGCGGTAGGGAGAAGGTGGCGACTCTTTCGACATTGCCTGTACCCACCAATCGACTTCCGGAGGGGTTGCTGGTCTGGTAGACGTATCCGAAATTTGAGATGAGTCGGACGGCATCTGTCCTCCATCCGTTGAAATGGGTGAATCTCTGTTCCCATCGAGACCATGGCGGGCCAGATGACCTGGTTGACCATCGGCGTTACATTTGTGTCCGCGCAAGTTGGCCTCTCCGCCATTGGTGAGAAAGTCACGAACATGGAGAGAGATGTGCTGTACGAGATCATCATTCGCACGTCCTTGGTCGTCTGCCTGTGTCGCTGTTGAGTCCTCTCGAACGAGGTTTCTAAGGATCTCAATAAGCTCCTCCAGTGAGGGTAGGTTTCCGAGGTTGATATTCGACGACTTCAGGTACTTGTGAGTTGATTCGCGCTCCGCCGCCTTCGCACAGGTGGTGCATTTCGGATTCCGTTTTTTGCTACTCATGACGGAAACAGCTGACCTTGTACAGATGTCGCAGTTCGGGTTATAGGGAACCTTCGCGTCAGGAGCAATTCGAAGACCCTGAAGGATATGGCTGGGAAGGTCTCCACCCTTCTTCGACGCCTTTTTCCATGCCCTTTCCTTTCGGTTACGCTCTTTAGCTTGCCTTCGCTTATCCTTCCTTTCTTGATTTTTCTCCCGTCTGGCCTTACGCTTCGCCTCATGGCGTGCTTTCTTCTCTGCCCTCTTATTCTCTCTCTCTTGCTTTTTGCTAATCACAAGCACGTCTTCCTCCCTTGGCTGTTCTGTTGAAAGACGAGTTGGGCTCGGCATGTACATGTCTGAAGGAGGCGGTGCTATGGATGCGGGGGCGAGACCAGTACTCCTCGTGGCCCTTTCCCCCGTAGACGGCCCTGGAGACTGTGACTGCTCGCGGGCGGGAGGTGTCAATATGCGTGTAGCCGCCTCGAGCGTTTGCTTGATACCCAGGTTTACCTTTTCGATCACATTTGCAGGCATCTGCTCCAAAGACTCGACCCAAGGAGAGTGGGTTTTGTCTGCAACGCCATAAAGCAATGAAATTAGAACATGCCTGAACGAACCTCATGGGGATCACAAACCTCCGGTAGAAGAAGACTCGTCCTCGCCTGCTTGATCTGGCACAAGATTCTTTGCTGGCTTACCTCTCGGTGGAGCGCTGCTCGGTCCAGCCGGACTTTCTGAGTAGACTCAGTCAGTGAAAGCCCAATACGCAAGGTAAGATTCATGATATTAATTACCAGGAGACGGCTGCTTTTTGGGTCTTTTCCCGTTTCTGATTTGTTTCTTATCTCGAGCTGGAGTTTCTGTTAAATTGTTAGTCGATTTAAGAGCATGTGCAGTTCCTCCGATTGCGGTACGCACCAACGAGTGGTTTAGCATCATTCTTTTGACCAGGACTCTCGCCTTGCGTTGATGGAAGCACTATTGAAGTGTTAGCGAGCGTGCTGTGCTCCGAAACAGAGTAGGTACTAACGAATTTCCGGTACTTCGGCTAATTGTGGAAGACGTGGGACAGGCATTTGAATAGCATCATCCTGCTCTGCTGGTTTGTCGCCTTGGCCGGACTGCTGTGTTCTTTTGTCAGATTGACAAACCTCAGCCAGGTCGTCTTCCTGTCGTTCGGGCTCGTCGCCATGCCAGTCACACACCTCCGCACGGAGAGGTGGCTGCTGGTTCTTTTTACATGCTTCCGCCAGATCGTCTAGCTCGGGCTCCGGAGCATCGGCTCGCCAATCACACGCGTCAGGAGGTCTTTGGGGCCTGGGAGATGCCGGTTGACCGCGACTGGAATCACCGTCAAGTTGTCCGGTAAGTGCGGCAGCTTCAGCTTTGGCCTGAAGCTGTTCTCGTGATAGTCCGTGGCCGTCAAATGAAAGATTCATAATGAGAGAAGCAGGATTCGGGTTGGTTCGGGCCAATGTATTGCTCAAAAGTGTATTGTCTAGGAGGGGGAACAGACCCTTCACATACTAACGATTCTTGATGTATCAATGCCGCATAGGTATTATTAAACTGGTGATAGGATCCAAGCAAAAGACGGCGTGAAAGAGAGGCGAGGGTCGGTGATAATCGTTAGCTGTGAGGAGGTCACAAAGACGAAGGTCTAGGATCATGCCGCGAAGCTCACAGGGGAACCTCTCTAAGGCCGAGTAGGTGACACAGGTGGCCAGAGGTAGCAGTTGCCCATACGGGTCTGACTTCCTTCCATTCCATACGAGGCAGTAGTAATACATGGCTCTTGATGGCAGCGAGGCAGTCGCTGGTGCTCCATAGGGGGTAGGTATGTTTCCCGGTATCAGAAAGGTCAGGTGGGTGAGAAGAAATGCACCGAGTCCAGTATGGTAGTTTCCCTACTTACCTATCCCTAGATAGCGGCCGCATTCGTTCAGACTCTTCCCTTTCCCAAGCTCAAAGTTGACGTCAGATAACTACTTGTGACATCGAATTTCTGGGTGAGTCGCATCACTCCAACATATCATTATCATCCTCAACTTTTGTGTAGGATAAGATCAAAGAGCAATACAGATAAATCCCGTGCATAAGCTTACGCAGGCATCCCGATAAGGCAATTCAACTGCAGTTATACTTACACACGTCAAAGCTATCGGGACTTGTTAGAGCACTCCATCATATCAACATTAAGAGTAGGTAGACCACCAAAAAAAGCCAAGATAAGTTGAGAGCCCCGATCCCTACACAGTTCCCTACATGTATGCCTGTGTGCACCGACCCTTACGCCTCTCTTAGCACGTACATAAGCAGTATACATTGTGGCTTGAAATTCTACGGGACAATGGAAGCATTGGGCTTAGTCCTCGGCCGGAGGGCAGGTTTCTAGCGAGGGAATCTTGGAGTGAGATAGCATGTACCTTGCATGTGGGTTACGATCACGTCAACGTAGTGCACGATGTGATATTGATTGGCAGAAGCCAACTAACTCGGAGATTTTCCACCATCCAATCAGATCTTCGCAACGACAGGTTTTCAGCTTCATTTTGCATACGCTAGATTATAGCGTGTGTATAGTTGCACACTCTCTATCGGGTGCTTCTAACCTCTGTAGATCATGTGTATACAAACTGAATATCCATCTCGTCATGGGTGTTATAGACTAGGAATCAACTTACTGTATACGATTAATATTGGAAAAACGAAGAGGTAAAGGGGAAAAGAGGGTTGAAGATGTGTTGCTGCTCTACACCACTTTCTTTGCGCGTGTCACGTCACAATAGAGGCGTCTATTTTAGTATGCAAACTACCTGCTTAGAGCAGATATTAGCCCGCGCAGTGCCCGAGCTATCGGTAACGCGGCCGATATAGTCGGGCGAGACCACGAATGACCAGCGCATTCTATTGAAGAACGAACCGCTAAAGACTAATTATCGGATGACCGGGCTGCAGTGATCTGCAGTAAATTAACATATCGCGAGTAAGTTGTTAATGGGTTGCGCCGGCATGTGATTATTAGCTTGCCTATACCAACACAATTGACAGCATGTGTGCATTGCCGTGTAATCATTACCATCTTTGGTCTCTTCAACCCAAGAGAGGAGAAAAAAGGGGGCTCTATCCCTTTAAGCGATGCTTCGGCTCCGTGACTTTAAAAGTGGAAAAGCGGGACATACATATAGTTAGATCTTACAAGATGTGGCCAATCTGATATTTATGTATTTAACGGAAGCTTGTCCGATTGGATATATCTATTTGTATGCATTTATCTAATATTCCACTTTTAAGTCACGGAGCCGAAGCATCGCTTAAAGGGATACTGTATGTAAGTAAATAGGGAAGTAGGCACTACGTACCACTCTAGGTATTTTGCATGCGGCTGACGGGCGATGATAAAAGCGCCCTGCATATCGCCAAACCAGCATCAGAATCCTACCCAGCTTTGCGCAATCAAAGGAGGCGACGATATTGCCCGGCCAGGACCAGAGTTTTCTTGGCCGACTAAGGTACCGCCTGCCGGGGCATTTCTAGAGTGGGGTTTAGTGTGTCGATCATCCCCTATGTGGCGTCACCGACACCGTGGTAACTGGGACTTGGGTTTGTTTGATGTTTCGTTTCGTTTCGTTTCGTTTGTTCCGCTTGTTTCTTTGTGTGGACTGCGATGATGCAAAGTAGGCTAGATACAGTACCTACAATAACCGTATTTCTACTGTAGCATACTACTATGTCTGTAGTGTAAATAGCTAGGTAGCGTCTAGATTAGCTACCAACCCTAGATCTCGTTAACGCCACGATGCTAGTCCTAAGCTGTTGTAGCTTGCGAATCCTACTTAGCTTAACTCGGTGCTAAATATCTTCAACAGATATCAAGCTGCGATTGGCTGCTCGATAAAGCTCTTCGCTAGCTATGTCTTGGTATACCTAGCGTAATGCGATGGTTTATCATGGAGAGCCGGGAAGTCCGAGGCAACAGGCTCTTCCAGTATAAATTGATGAAATCAGAAGCTCGGCAACGTCAAAAGGCGAGCGGCGCGTCCCAGGCAATGCAGGTCATATATTAGGATTTTCACTTATATAATGAGAACCAGCCCACTCCCCCACAAACAGAGTAAAGGAGATATTGGCACACTAGACTAGTGTGCAGCAGGTCATGATCTGCCCTGCGAGGCAACTAAGAATTAGTCGCAGTAACAAAGAGTGCTTTCTCATGGCAATGCTCATGGGTTTCTACTGTGTTCTACTGTTCATGTACAAACACAAACTCGCAATCTGCAGTTGTAATATGAGCACTGTAAAGTAGCGTGCACAGATCTGGCTAGATACACTAAATCCCAGGGTCTTAAAGCTCATGCCGGGATTTGATCATGTCAGCACTATGATACTACCCTTGAGGTTACATAGAATATTCCTCCAAACTACCGTAGTAATTCTCTACTGCGGATTCTCATCATTAGTCAAATCCAAATAACTTTCGGCTGGTCTGTGATACATGCGTACGAGCTGGGCGGTGATCTTAGCCAGAAAGCGTTTGTCATATACCAAGGCGTGCCTCGTACTAAGGCATGTGATCATTGCCATTTGCTTTTAAATGATGCGCAGCCAGGAAACAAAATACCTGAGATAAATAAACATCCGCATATGGTACCCAGGGTTCTTATGCATGCAGCCATGTCAGCCAACCAATCATCCACTACGTAGGTGTGACGTGCACTTAATCCAGGTCTGAAGGATTCGCTTTCGGGTCGACCCGTTCGTTTGATAATTTCTTTCGAAATGCTGTACTGTACCGTACTGCAGTATGATATATCCAGGTAGCGTGTACATTACATAGTGATCCCAAGAGGATCATGATTTCCACACACTACCATATTCTCTGTAGCTAACTCGACCCTATCCGGGTATTCAAGTAGAGGGAGTATAATGTTGCAGTCTAAGACGAAGCCTGTAGATATAGGAGAAAGCTCTCATCATGTGAAAACTTCTAGCTACTAGCTAGGGAACGACAGGCTCAAACCTTAATTTGTCTGCCTAAGCACTACCTGTGTAGCTCATCATCTAGCAGGAGTGTACAGCATGCTGTAGTTCGCCGTCGTGGTGTGCTCCAGGAGGTAGAGAGGCTCGTATGGAAGCAAACTTGCGGGGCACCATTGTCACACTCGGTATCAATCGTGGGACTCCCGAGCAAGGGGTAGGTACCTAGCCTACCTGTAAGCGAACTAAGTCAGGTACATGTCTAGTATGATGTAGTGCGCCCCGGAATCGCTCCTAGCGAGGTTTACTTGCCTTAGGCAGGTACCTAAAGGACTCACCTACGTACACTAAAAATCTACCTCACTTACACCTATGAATCCATGACAGAACAGCACAAAGTAGTGTGTATACTGCATAGGAGGCTGACAGGGTGCCTGCATCCTCTACTTATTTGCTCTATATACCTTTCTGACCTACCTCTCCTCTACCCTGGGGTAGAAATCTCCTCTTATTTTCTCTTCTCTCTCGTTTGCTACTGGAGTATATCCAAGTAATATACCCAAAGGTTAGGCCCATCAGGGAGTTTCCTTGCATCGGGACACTCTAGTGCACCTTTACAGAGATCTAAAGTGCTTGCGCCCGTAAAGTTAGCCTCTTCAGGTCTCCCTCTCTCCCTCTCTCCCTCTCTTCAATGGCTGGCCGTCCCACAATCTTCATATGTTTTGTCTGTCTCTGCAAACTACCTACTTACCTACTCGTGAATCGCTATTGTCGATATCTAACCTCTTAATCAATAATTGTCTCTTTCCCTCAGCACACGCCGTCTCTGTACGGCTTCTTCACTCTGTTCTTCCTGGAACAGGTACCTTTGGATAGTTTCCCTACATTATTGCCGCCACAAGACTTTGGCCTATGATTCGCATTCGACACCGACACCACAAACGCTTCTCTCTTTTTCATCTGCCTTCGGACTACTAAACTACTCAGATTCGATTCTCTCTCTTTTGCGCTGCCCTTATCCGAGAGGTCGGGAATTCAATTCCTGTGCTCCATTATTGTTCCTCACCAATAGCGGCACACCCCCACGGACCGTTCCGGCACGGCAGCATCATAATACACGTAATATACAAATCAGTCAGCACATATCTCGGTCATGTTGTTTTAGCCGATATCAGACAATATCAGATCCTCCGTTCATTGTCGTGCAAGAAAGAAGAAAGCCATGCTAGCGAGATGGGATTGTTAAACTTTCTCTCCAAAAAGTCTTACCCGGATCTTAAGACAAGCGCCTACGATGCGACTGTGGCGTCGTCGCCGCCAATCCGCGGTATGTGTATTTCCTAATCCAGTAATACCTCGTCTCTCCTCCCTTGACTCTCTCTTTTGACTTGCTTGACTTACATCCTTTCCTACATAGGTACATATCCCGTTCCCGGCAACGGAAGCAAGATTTTAGAGGAGTTCCAAAGGTCTCATCCGAACCTTGCAAATATCTCGCGCAACAACTCACCAGCTTCCTCGCCCCTTGTTCCTCGTCTTCGCGGCCCCGGCGTGGAGCGACCGAGGACTGCTCCGTCGACACAGTTCGCTGACTCAACAAATCCCCTGGGATTACAATCACAGCCGGCGCCCATAGTGCCACCACAACCTAAGAAGAAATATGGCCCTTACAAATTGCCCCCCAGGGTAGTGACTAATTTTGGAGATTCATCGCTACAGCCCAAGCCTGCACCGTCGCCAGGCTTAGTATCAATCTATTCCGACTCCGTCCGAAGCAGTGAAAATGGCAAACCCCGGGGCTATGTTGATCTTCTTGACGCCCAATCGATGATCAAACCCTCTGACTTCTACGGGAGACTTCAAGCTACGGGCGCGAAGAATTATGGCGAGGATGTAGCAGATCGGAATAGGGGAGAGAAGAGCAGCGATCTGGATACAACAAGAGTTCAGAATGTGCATTCAAATGACGGAGCTGGAGGATGGAATGCAGTGATTTCCAAAGACATCGATGACGATTCCGAGGGCGATTTCGACGATGACAAACCCCGCCGATCTCTAAAAAGTCGGCATTCCATCAGCTCAGGTCTACGGCCTCAGAAGGCTGCTTCCCACACACCTGATGCATTTCCTAAACGGACGTCATCCCGTTTCCCACAACAAAATGCGAAAGAGGTGACCAAGACTATGACTCGGACCGAGTCGGCCAGATCAGAAAGGGCAGCGAGACGTAAATCCATGCCTTCTTTCGTGGCGTCTGCGTCCGGTGAAACACCGCGAAGCTCCTCAGCCGGAAGAAAGGGCCGAGACAGGGAACACGAATTCTTTCCTGATCATCTCAGAAATCACGCTCGATCAGCTACAGCATATGAGCGGGAATATTCGAAACCAAACATTTCTTCAAAGAGACAATCGCTGACGCCATCACAAGTTGGGCATCAATCGAGCCAAAAGAGCAATGATCTCGACAAGCCCTTGCCAGCTCTGCCCCCTTCCTCGAGGAATCATTCCAGGCGAAGGGCTACATCGCATAACAATGCGGTAGTGGAATCGAGGCTGCTAGCGAAGAGACAAAGTCTTCAGGGCATTAGCTCAACAGGCCGTGGGGAAGTCTACGAAGACACCTACCAACAGAAAAAATCATTACAGGCCCCGCAACCCTCACGGGACCGGAACTCAACAAGACGCCAACTGGGAAGTACCACCGATCTTCAGGACTCTTTCTATAGCTCACCAGCACAGCAACCTGACCGCAAATCACGTCAGTGCTCTCCAGTGTCGCGACTTGCATTTCATTCTTTTGCGAATTAGTGCTAACTTAGAAATACAGAAATAACATCTCCACCCTCAAAACACACAGACAATCAAGGGCATTCAAATCAGCCAAATCACTTTCGAAAACAGAGCATCATTTCTCTCTCCGGCCAGAGCATCGCGGCGGCTCATGGAGCCGGAACTCCCGTTCCAGATCGGAACAGCAGCCTTCGTCACTGGTCTCTGACTTCCGAAACGGCCATGTCAAGTCTAAGCTCAAATCCTTTCCGGCCACAATCAGGCCACACCACAAACACTTCGATCGATTTCTCACCAATGTTCCCACGTGCACATTTCAACGAGTCAATACCCCCGGTTCCCGATATTCCATTCCTTAAGTCACTGCAGCCTATTTCCAACACTACGACAAAGTCTCACTCACTTCCGAATACTCACAGGCGTCAATCCAGCGAATTCTTCTTAGAAGACCACGCTACTGATGATGGAAGTTCGCCAAGTATATCGAGAGGTTCGTATGAGAAAGATCTCTTATTTTCGGAGACAGGTTACGGCGTCTCCGGGGCTCAGGTATCTGGTCTTCCCGGTTTATTCGACATGGCCATGTCGCCAGACGTATCGTTGAGTCAGACTGCGGAAAATAGGGTTCACAGCGCATCCAAGCAATTGCACTTACAAGATGACTTAAAGACCGACTCAAGCGACCTCTTGGAGAATCTAGACCAGGCGGATTCTTCCTCTGACGAGGAGTTAAATTTTGATATTCCCAAGAGTCGAGCTGGCTCGGCAACCGCACTACACCATACTCCCGTTCAGGATAGATTTCCAGTGAGGATACAAGCCTTCCAGGAACAGGACGATGACGACTCGGATTACTAATCCGAGACCTCTTTATCGAAATCATACGTACAAAACATATCAACATCGACATTTGTATATTCTTATGAAGACACGGGGCGTTGGAAACGAGAGCGACGGTGCTTATATCCCTGATTAACGGATAATCTAAACGGTTTGGATTTTCGGCATAGCCGCAGAGTTCAGTTGTCCTCGTATTTCTTTCTAGTTTACCGCCTTGGTATCTGTCTGTCTGCATGTCTGTCGTCTTATTCATGATGTATTTACTGGATGATGACATGGCGTTACTTACCGAGCGTAGAGTTCGGAACGGGATCTTAAACTCGGCGTTGAGAGAGAGGTACCTACCTAAGGCAGGGGTCCAGCTGATCAATATCATTACATTAATCTTAAACTTTAGTTTCAACCACAGCATTTTTTGCATGCACCCCGTATTTGTTCTCGTGTATATCTTCCTACCTGCTTAAACAATACAAAGACAGTATGAACTTGCCTAAAGATACACACTTATGTACATACATGTTTATATTCCTATCATATTTATCTATCTTATCCTTCTTCCTATCCAATTTTCCCCATTCTTCCAGAGGAATGATGATATATCGTAGGTAGTTTTACAAAAGGTCCAACAATAAAATAAATAGCGTTGAAAATCGCGACACTCAGTAAAGTGTGGAATTCTTGAATTTCGAAGCACCTACACCCAGGGAGTAGGTGAGTGCAGTGGAATGAATTACAACCCGATTATAGTAATGACCTTAGTCGCCTCAGTAGCTAACTCAGCATGAGAATAGTTTCAGAATACATGCTTACCTACTTACCTTATCAAGGAGGGAAACTCAATCAACGAGAAAGACACAAACAGAGGGAAAATATCAAAAGGAAAAAAAGAAAAGAAAAAAGAAAAAGAAAGGAGGACCAAAAAGGCGGTAGTGAACATCAAGACTCAAAACCATCCACAGAAACAAAAGCGCATCAAAATCTCATCGCATTGCGAAACTACCTACTTACCTACCGTAAGACCAGCTAACTACAACAACAACTAAACTCCCTCCGAAACTCATCCAGACTCATCTCCTTCAGCCGATTCAAAAGCCGCTGCGCAGCCCTAGCCTTAGCATATTGCCCGCTAGCAGCAAACGCATATTCCCTCACAGCGCCATGAACCATGACGCCAGCAGCGACCTGCGTAGCCGCGAACTCGCGGTCCTCGTCGTCGGTCTCGGAGTACATGATGCGCCAGCGTCTGCACCGGAACTCGGTAGAGAGGACGTTGGAGAGCAGGGTGACGGGGTGGTTGTTGGCGTAGGTGTCGTAGAGGTGGATGTCCTCGAAGTACGGACGGACATGGACGTCGAAGAAGCGCTGGATCTCGTCGTAGTCGTATGCGCTGTCGACGAAGAGGGCGCCGATGTAGGATTCGAGGATGTCGGGGAGGGCTTTCGGGGGCCGCTTTTCTCTCATCCAGTAGTTGCGTGCGTAGGCGGCGCGGCCCGACCCCGCCGCCTCTGCCGCCTCTTCCGCTTGGTTCCGAGCCTCTGTGATCATGATTACGTAGTCGGTGATTTCTTTGTGCAGGCTGGCGTTCATCGACACCATGTGTTTCTGGAGGTTGAGTGATACGCAGAGGCAGCCTAGGAACTGGTTGGAGACCATGGCCATCTTGTGCTCTGTCAGCCACTGAGGGTCGGCGCCTGGAAACCTATGGAACAGATAGTCGACACAGACCATATCGAGGAGTGCGTCTCCAAGGAATTCGAGGCGTTGATAGTTCGGGATTCCCTCGTAGATAGAACCATAGGAAGGGTGTGTGAACGCACTGCGCAGGAGTCGAGGGTACTTGAATTTGTACCCCATCTTCTTCTCGATCTTGCCGGCGAGATCATAATGCACAGCTCGAGGGTTGGAGCTTTGCCACTCCGGTATCTCGTAGGCGGCGTAGTAGTCGCTATATTTTGTCATCTTGTGATTCCGGTGATTAACAAATTTCGTAACTGCTGAAATAGCCATGTCAAAGTCATTTTTCTGCCGCGTTGTCATATACGCTGCGCCTATGAGAGCCTCACAGACATCCGCAATGGACTTATCGGCCAGTGAGTGGTTCTCCCTGCCTCTGGTATTAACCTTTCTCCCTTTGAGTAGCGTAAGTCCCTCAGGGTACCACGTGCTCCGATCAAAGGCTCTTGTTCGGATAGACTGTTCCAGCCCCATCTCCAGTGCATTATTAAAGAGATTCTTATTGCATATGAGGACCATACGATCGACGTGATACTGAAACTCGTCACAGTCTTGGATTTGAGAGAATAGGGCAATAGTAGTACTCATTTTTAGAAACGAGTCGCCGAGGAACTCGAGACGCTCGTAATTTTTGCCCATTCCTCTCTGTACATTGATCTGGTCCTCTGGCCTCTCCTCGGTGTTGTCGCTGTCTTTAGTCATAGCCTCGAGGGCCAAATCTGGCTGTAACTGTAGACCCATTGAATTGCACGCCTCGAGAACAATAAGGCTGGACTCAAGTCGATAGATAATAGCGGGCAGATTGTAAGCCATGGCAACAACTTCGACCGGAAGCTTCAACTTGTTAGAGCTTAATGCATATAGTCAGACCCTGGAGGACTTACAACTGAAATCTGTAGTGTCTGAAGAACTATAAAACATCTTCGCTGGACATCGCCTGTGATATCAAACTTATCAAGTAGATTTCGACGAAGAGATATATACTCTGCCTCAACAACTGGTAGATCCTCCCGTCTCGTCATTTTCCCCCGAGACTTTCGCCACAGACTACAACTCCAAATATCAATCGCCTGCTCGTCTTGATGTCTCCTTTTCGGAAGGCCGGGGAGTTGAGGATCTGAGGCTTTTAGATCAGGGCGCCTACATATCGTGTAAAATTTTCGAGATCCATCGTAAGGATCCGTGACAAACTTGTTGTCAAGAATATTCTCCGGTTGGTTCTCCCATTCAATATGGCCCGGTCCATTTTGGACTTCTAGGATGCAGTCCCAGTTGATAATCTTACGTGGGTCGTCAGCCACAGTGAGGTATTCCGAGTCATGCGAATATATCAACGGTGCAAATAAGTATGCCATCTTTTCTACCTCATGTGCGTACTCTTTACTGAAGACGTCTTTGAAAACCCTGAGAGTGAAGTGGGCTAATCCGTCAATATGTCTCGGGTCACAATCCATAGGAATAGGTAAAGGCAGGCATTCGACAGCTGATGTCTGCTGGTTCCTGAAGTAAATGGGAAATGCCGCTATTTGTACCAACGGTTCCCTTGTCAAGAGAGCCAAAGGTTGAGAAGGCCGACCCAGTTCCTTTGGGCGAGATAGCTTGATTATCGTAACGAAGAGTCTCCCCGGGAGCCTTGGAACTGACCATATTTCCGGCTTTCGCCTCATAGGATACTCAGCCCGCTTTTTTGAGCTGATAGCGAGTCTAGCATTACGCATAGTCGGAAGTCGTTTCGAGAATGTTGATCGGAGGTTGTCATCGAGGTGCTTGTGCTTTTTTAACTTTAAACACATCTCGAAGGCGGCGGAGCACTTCGCTACCTGTTTCGATGAGGCGCGTCGTCCAACTGCGCTCTTGATCGGAGAGACGGCTGGAAGTAGAACTTCGCATTCGAACTCGCCACCGACATTGTGTACGATATAGTCCGCAGTGCCACACAGCGTACCAACTGGGTGCGGTAATGTTGACACAAAGGTTGCAAGTACTGCGATACTACCCTTGTATGTTAACATCGCACCAGTAGAGGGAACTTGATACACTCGATGATTCCTTTCTTTGGATAGATGATACTCCATGTCATAATCGCAACCAGTAATAAGGCGGTCTTCCGGCAGCATGTTGCAAAAGTCACGCAATTTAGTCTCGTGATCTTGAATCTCCGCAATGAGTTGGCGATGTGCGAAATTTCCGGTTTCAATCATCTGGTAGAATTCTGAGTCGACACGTCTCGCGCGGCCTCTTGATTGGATATACTGAATCACCGTTTGATAAAGGTCAAACCGGATCACAACGTTACAATCAGGTATGTCAATTCCCTCTTCGCCCGCACTCGTGGCGAAGAGACAATTTAGATCGCCGCTTCGGAACCGCTTGATGGTCGATTTTTGCTCACTCAATGACATACCAAGATCACCAGATTTACTACTGGCTGAACCCATCTATGCTTTGTCAGTTCCTTGTAACTTGATGCGACACCAGATACTCACAAGTCTTCCTGCTTTGTAACCTCGAACCATCAGATCCGATTGCTGGAAGAGATCGGCAAGTAACGCAACTGTCAGGCGCTGCTCAGCAAAAACGACACATTTATCTGTTTCAGGGTTGAAATGCTCCTTTAGATGCTCGATCAGTTTAATGACTTTATCAGAGAGATGAAATCGATCGAACTCGAATCTAGCCAATACGTGCTCTTTTATCAATTGGCTTGCCTGCCGAACAGCCTCGATGGCCTTTCGTTCGGCGTCTAGATCTAGGACGGGTTGCAACAGCAGCGTTTGACTAAAATCGCGCTCTGTCTTTGCCTCAATCCTATTGGCCTCCTCTGCAGTTAACCAGAGTTTCCACATTCTGTCTGCAGCCCAACGTCCTAGTTCAGTAGTACATTTTCCAGAAAACGTAAACATTCTAGCAAATGCTTGGTTTTGACCGACAAGTCGATGTAACTTCTGCCATAAGGCTGTTGCGAAAGAAAGATCTGCATTTTGATACTCAATAAGACCTTCAGTTGGTTTGTTGATAGCTGCTCTTGAGAAAACTTCAGGATCATTCACAGTTGCTATTTCGCAGTGCAGAAGGCCCTCTAGTTGAGCAGCAGCTACGTGAACATTGGTTTTGGCATCAACCGGAGAAGCAGTCATGCCTAGAATACGAGGGCGTTTGCGGTTATTTTTCTCGAGCGTCGCATAGAAGTCTTTGATGATTCTTGCATACGGGTGGTTCTTCTTGGCGTGATGGGCTTCATCAAAGATCAGAAGGTTGATATGCTCCATTTGTATGAAGGAATGGCCCAGGCATTGACGGAGAACCTCGGCTGTGCATACGACCACGGTTTTCTTGTCTATCATCTGGCTCCAGAACTCATGTGTGTAGATAGCCTCACCGGAGTCGCCCGTGAATGAGGCTATATGGAAGTCGAGGTTTATTTCAAGGACTCTGTATTGTTGGTGGACTAAGGCGACCTTGTCAACCTAGATAAGCGGTCAGCGACGGTATTGGGAGAATAACGCGATGAGCAGCTGGGAAGACGAACTAAGAAGAAAGCCAATCTATGGTCCTGGCCGGCCTTTCTATCGTCCAACTCCTGCTGTACAACATGCCGGAGCAGGAGCGCAGCTATAAGAGTTTTTCCAGTTCCTTTACGAGTCGGGTCAGCAGCCTGCAATGCGGGAGAGGGGAAGGGGCGGCAAGCAACCTGTATCAAGCACAGCAATGATGTTCTTCTGCTTTGCTCTTTCAAAGAGCTCCGTCTGGTATTCTCTAGGACTGCTAATGATGGGTGCCTCCTCCATGTGCGCGTGGCCGCGCTCAACCGCGATGCCTTCACCACCCGCACTGGAGCTATTGGTCTTTTTGTATGCATTTTGTCTCTTGTCGCGGAGCCAATCGTCGAAGCAGGACTTATCTTGCGCAAGGCGACTGCTGGCAATCAGCTGTGGCGAAGCGTCACCCTGGACAGAGCCTTCGTCTGAAGAGGAGGCGTAGTCCTCCATGCTCATTGACGCGAGACAGAGAAGGCGGGAGGCGTGTGTAGTTGGGGAAAGTGAATAGTCGTGATGGTATCAGGTCGAGGTGCAAAGACGAAGGCTCAAGCTACGCAACAGCAAATACCATTTGAATAGGTAGGGAGGTATTGCAGAAATATCGCAACATGCATCCTTCCAGTAGACACATGGAAAGTAAGGCATCTCATGAGTTAGCATGTAGGTAGGAAGGTCACATATGATAAGGCAACATCCTACCTGTAGATGACTTACATTCAGGCAGTACCTCTTACCATAGGTAGGAGGTAGGCACATACAAGGTTAGTATTAGGTAAATTAAAAGTAAGGTAGATAGGTACCGCAAGTAACTAAGGACCTCAGTTTGGCACCTGCCACAATCATTGTAAGTCGAACCATAAGACTTCTACGTCCAACTTCCAGCCCAGGCAGGCTTACAACGATAATTGAAGCCTCTCGGGGAGTCCCTTACCAACTACATGTCAACGGTAAGGTATGATGTAGGTGCTTGCCAGAGTGCATACATATATGTATATCGGATCTGCAAGTGAGGTTATTATAAAGTACCTATTAAAAATTATATATAAGAGCTGACCGATCTTGTCTAATTGACAAGTCTTGTTTGACCAACAAGCCTTATTTGATTGGTTAGAATTGCCTGCCCTCGGCAAGCCAACCCAACCCACCTAAGACAAGGTCCTATGCCCACTAATTTTTCCACCACGGCGCTAAGCTCCGACCCCGGCCTGTCGCAAAGAAGTGATCCGCAACATCGAAATTCTACGAAGCCATCAACTGTATTTTGCATGATCTAAGCCAATGCCTGGCTACGAGTATTCATTATGGCCCGACTTGTGTGTCACCCTCTCCGTCGCGCGCCCGTGTCGCCCTCGCTAACATGGAAATACCATCTGCAGAGAGCAACTGCTCTGAGGTCTCTTGACCTTGCGTCTCTACAGTCTCGAACCTTCATTACCCGCCGCCTGCGAAACCCCTCGATAGCTGCGTCCCAACTGCGTTTATATGCTGCCACCATTCCCCGAAGACAGCAAGCTTTCCCCTCGCGGCTCGATAGCACTCCCGATGGCGACATCCTTCAATCTTTCCAGAAGGCCACCGCGCCGACCAACCCGCAGAACCTCACCGAGAAGATATTCCAGCGATATTCTCTCGGGCTCGCCCCCGGGAAGACGGTCAAGGCCGGCGATTTCATCACAATTGTGACCTCAGCCATACCCTCAACCCTTGCACGGCCAACGACTAAACGACTAACAGGAACCTCATCGAGTTATGTCCCACGACAACAGCTATCCGTATGCTACCCCTAGAGTCATTTTCTTCCCACTTTGGCCACTTGTGAGCCAAAAATCTCCTATTAAGGGCGACCAACATGTTTCAGGAGCGTGCTGAACTCCCGAAACTCGTCACGTTTCTTACCTGAAAGAGTAATTACTGACTCCAGTGAACTATAGTATCGCCACCAAGGCCATGAACCTGGGCCTTAAAAAGATTCGCAATAGCCACCAGATCGTAATGGGTCCATCTTCCTCAACCATTCTCCTTACCACAACCCGGAACTGACGTGCGTGAACAGCTCTTGACCATGATGTTCAAAACCAGTCAGAGACAAATCAAAAAGTCAGTGAAACCCTCCATCTCAGCCCTGATACCCTCAGAAACTGACAGTCTCAGTAGAAATACCAGCTGTACACCCCCCTGAACCACGCTCCAAAGGCGATGGTAACTAACCCAGAGAGTTGCAGCATCGAGGAGTTTGCTCGCAAGAATGAAACCTTTTTCTATCCTGCCGGCTTTGGAATTGGACATCAAGTCATGATTGATCAGGGTAAAAAAAAAAACACCGTCCGCTAATGCATAAGGCGACTTGCTAACGGGATCGAAGGCCACGCCTGGCCAGGAACGCTTTGCGTCGCCAGTGATTCGCATTCTCCGGTCTATGGTGGCGTTGGGTCTCTCGGCACCCCTGTCGTTCGGACCGACGCCGCGGCTATATGGGCTCTGGGAAGCACTTGGCTACAACACCCACCTGTCGCCAAAGTTACCTTTACGGGTCTGCTCTCCCCTGGAGTAACAGGAAAGGACGTGATTCTAAGTCTCTGCTCCCTGTTTGGTTCCGATGAGGTCTTGAATCACTGTGTAGAGTTCACTGGGTCCGAGCAGACTATGGCGAGCCTTCCCATCGACGAGCGTTTATGCATCAGCAATATGTGCACGGAATGGGGCGCACTAAGTAACTCTCCTCCCCATGTAAACAAGCAATAAACTTACCGTTGACCTTGTAGGTGGACTGTTTCCCGTTGATGAGACGCTTATTTCATGGTATCGCGCCAAAGCCACCGCTTTAGCAGTGTCCGATGATCCCGCTAAGGAGCGCATCAACCACAAGCGGGTTGATGAGATTGCAGAGCACCAACTCGTTGCGGACCCAGGTGCTACGTATGCCAAAGAGTTCTACATGAACCTATCTACACTCCAACCATTCGTCTCGGGACCCAACTCGGTTAAAATCTCCAACCCTCTCAAGAAACTTGAGGCTCAGGACATCAAGATCGACAAGGCTTACCTAGTGTCCTGTACTAATTCTAGAGCAAGCGATATAGCTGCCGCGGCTCGTGTTTTCCGCGAGGCTGCTAATAATGGCCAGCCTGCTAAAGTCGCTAGTCATGTTCGTTTATATCTTGCTGCGGCGTCCCTATCCGAGCAGCAAATCGCCGAGGAGGCTGGTGATTGGAAAGTCTTGCTCGACGCCGGTGCAATAGAGCTTCCAGGTCAGTTCGCTGGAGTCTTTTATTCCCTCCCTTAGCATGTCTCGGGAGCAGAAGTTGCCCAATTAGGAGACTCTACTCCTGCCGTCCTCTGCAAACTCCGACACCCCCTTCTAATCTTTACCCAAAATGGCAATTGCTTACTCCAGTTTCTTGAACAGCCTCATGCGGACCTTGTATTGGCTTGGGTACAGGCTTGCTTGAGGAAGGCGAAACAGGTATCTCAGCAAGTAATAGAAATTACGCGGGCCGTATGGGTCACCGCGGTGCAGCAGCATATCTTGCTAGTCCAGAGGTTGTTGCCGCCAGTGCTCTTAAGGGCAGAATTGCCGGTCCTGGTTGGTATCAGAAGCCAGAGGGTGTTGAAAAGGTCATTATTGGGGAGGGAAGCGGCAACTTTGCTGCTGACAAAGCTCGCTCTATCGAGGGTGCTTTTGATAAGCTCATTAATGAGGTGGATAGTATGATTGCTATAGCCGAGAACAACCAAGAGGAGTCAACTACAGCTGCCGCCGAAGATGAAGCTTTGACTGATATTCTCCCGGGCTTTCCTGAGAAAATCGAGGGCGAAATTGTTTTCTTGTAAGTCTTTCTCGAATCGTTACTGCAGCCTTTGCATATACTAATACAGGATAGAAATAATGATAATATCAACACTGATGGTATTTATCCTGGCAAATATACTTATCAAGATAACCTACCCAAGGAAAAGATGGCTGAGGTGTGCATGGAGAACTACGACCCCGAGTTTACCAAACTCACCAATCCAGGCGATGTGCTGGTGACCGGTTTCAATTTTGGCTGTGGTAAGTTATCTCTTATTTATTTGTCTATTTATATGAACATCATTATCCCGTTTAACCGAATGATGACTGATGCTCTCCGTCACAGGAAGTTCCCGTGAGCAAGCCGCCACCGCCATCCTAGCAAGAGATATACCCCTCGTCATCGCAGGAAGTCTAGGGAACATCTTTAGTCGCAACAGTATCAACAACGCATTGGTCTCTCTCGAAATCCCTCGCTTGGTCGAGCGCCTGCGTGAGTCGTTCAAGGACGATGCGGAGAAGCCCCTGACTCGCCGCACGGGCTGGAAGCTTTTGTGGGATGTCCGCCGCTCTAAGGTCGTGATTACGGAAAAGGATGGCACCGTCTGGGAGCACAAGGTTAGCGAGATGCCTCCCAGTGTGCAAGAGATTATCAGCGTCAAAGGTCTAGAGAACTGGGTAAAGTCCAAGATTCAGGTTTGAATGGCTAAGAAGGATATTACTAGTAGCTTATATCCACTCTATATTTGGTAGAAAATTCTTGTTTGGTATAAAGAGAAAACATCGAATTTTAGACATTTCAAGCTGCACTATAAGGACTCTGGTCCACTATGCGCCTGGTGTAAGCTCAGTTCCAATGTAAACATCAGTCGCTGTTGCAGGGCATGCTAAAACAAACTAGAAATCTACCAGGTAGGTACATTATCGCAAATGCAGTCAATGCATATATTGCACTATAGAGGCGCATATGGCCCCACCACAAGTCGACCCTTTCCCTTGGGTCTGTACCAATTCAGGTAGGTATCTACATCATCCAGCTTTTCTTAGCCATATCCTGTTTTCTCATGAACACTGTTTAATCAAGTCGCATCTCTTCATATAAAAACAGGAGGCCTCATACATCTATCTACCCAGCTCAACCCCGAGGCGTCATAGCGTCAACATGGCCGAGGCACCCAGGACGCTGAAATCGGCCTTCCAAGCCGCTGAGGCAAAACGCTTGGCAATAGAGGGGTCCTACGACATGACCTCAGCGACTTACCAGGAGGACGTCGAAGGAGCGCGACAAATTTACGAGGACTGCGTTCAGATGATAGACCGGATCTCTCTTTTCAGCCCAAATGAGTCTCTCGAAGATCTCGCCACTTCAGATCTTCCCTATCTCCTGGTTTTCTATCACATAGCCGAGTTGCTGCAGAAAGTCCCAACCAGCTCACCCTTGGAGCGGAGACGAGTCCTGACCTCAACCCGCGACGCTTATGAAAAGTTCCTCCACCTCCTGGACAGCTACTCGATTCTCGCCCCTAGAGACAGCAAGTTTCTTGCCGAGTACAATGAAGACCCCTCCAGCTTCTCAACCATTTCAACCAGTGACCCTAACGCGCGGCGGAATGCCAAGATCGCCAACTTCAAGGCTGAGAAAGAGCTGAAGCAGAAGCTAGAGTACATGCGAAACTCGCCTCGGTATCTCGAGGACGGCGGAGATGAAGAGGCCGTCCGCGAGCTATACCTCGCTAATATTGCCTTGAGTGTTCATATGACATTTCAAGGTCTCGAAGGCATCAACCGAGAAGTGGACATCTTGGCGCAAGCCCCCATTCCCTTGATGCCCCAGCATACAACCATAGAGGAGGACGACCGCAGACGCAATGAAACCATGGATATCGACGGCTACTCAGAGAGGCTCGACTCTCCGTTGCGGACGCAGGCCGGGTTTAAAGGGCCATTACTCAGTAAAGAGGGAAAGCCTCTACGGCCATTTACCTTGGTGGGTAACCGACAGGAGCTACAGCGTGGGGTGTTCCGGCCGGGGCACAATCTTCCGACAATGTCTATTGACGAATACCTGGAGGAGGAAAGGAGAAGGGGTGGTATCATCGAGGGGGGTGGAGAAGCTAGTGGAAGGCAGCCAGAGCCGGACGAAGACAACATAGAGAAGGCAGACGAGGAGACGATGAAAGCTCGGGCATGGGACGAATTCACCGAAGCCAACCCACGAGGAAGTGGAAACACGCTCAACAGAGGATAGCTTGAAGAAACGACTGTCGACCCCTTTTAGAGTGCCGGTGAAGAGCAGGTACAGGAAAGAGAGAAATAGAAACCACCCTACACTAACACAATGAAGTACATATATGCATTGTAACACTTTACCTATTGCCTCTGCGCACCTGGCTACCAATCCCGCCTGGAAGGTTGCCTAAAGAGGGAATTAGTGTCTGTTACAGTGCATATTCGAACTCCGCACCTTTGCATATGCATATAGAGATAGACTACGAGTTATGATGCAGCTTGGCATCAATTGCCCCACCCATGTCGGCCTAGCTACCTACATAGGTAGCCTCGCTATTGAAATCGCATTGTCTTTAAGGCTTGTAGAAGGGAGAGGGCTTGGTTTCTACAACACACACCACGCAACACACCAAATCAGCGATCACGGCAGCGAGCCGAGCTAAAAAGCACACCAACCGGACACCAGGACATTCCGAGCACACGACGAATTGTCTGTCCCTACAAGCCAGCACGGAAAGTAGCGCGGAGAGTGGTAGCTACGCGCTTGTGCAGCCAACAATGGCGTCGACAGAACAAGATCCGCTCCTCCTACTGAGGCAGTCCATCGCCGCCGGCAGCGCCATCACGCCAACAGCCTCGGCCGAGTCGTCAGCGCCCGAGGTCGGCTTGTCGCAGGCGACACACCTCACGTTTGCCTCGCCCAGCCGCATCTCCCTGCCCATCGACACGCCCACGCGCTTCGTGTCCAATGACACGCCCGTCGACCTGCGCAGCATCTACTTTGCCTGGCTCAACCGCGAGGTCGCCATCCCCGAGTACAACTCGTTCGCGTCACAGCTCAACCAGGACCTCGGCGGCAAGGCCCAGGTTCACAAGTTCGCCTACATCGAGAAGCTCGACCTGATCACATGGTTAGAGGGCGCCAGCGAGGAGAGCGAGTGCATCAAGCCCCTGGCCGGCGACAAGGATGGCTCAGCATCTACTGCTGCTGCCGCTCTCGCCTCGAAGGGCGCCGCCGCCCCGGCCATCGGGTCGACGCTGGGGAGATCCGGGAAGGGCACGCTGGATCCGAGGCTGGCAAGTATCTACAATAGCGAGCGGAAGATGGGCGATCGGAATAGCGTGTTGCGTGGCATCAAGCCGACAGTCCGTGCCAGTTCCCCCACCTCCACAGAGATCTCGGTGCTAACCAGTCTTCGCAGGACTTCTCCCATGTGCGCAAGCTCGCTATCGTATTCTTGTCTTCTAAGAAGCCGCAACATCCTTCCTCCTCCAACGTCGCAAGCAATCCCGCGATAGCGTCCCACCAGAAACAGAAACGGCCTGATCCTATCATCCTCCTCTCCCCCTCCGCGTCTTCCCTTCTCAGATTGACAAACATCAAATCTTTCCTCGAGAGCAGTCAATACGTGCCGCCCAATTCCTTAGCCGCTAGCTCGAGCACAACCGCAAGCATGCTACATATCAACCGCCTCATGAAGGACATCGATGCAAACCGACCGATGCGATTTATTCTAGTAGAGGGGACGGAGCAGTTCAAGCCTGAGTACTGGAACCGCGTAGTAGCCGTCTTCACAACAGGCCAAACCTGGCAGTTCAAAAACTACAAGTGGAGTAACCCGACAGAGCTCTTTCGCCATATACCTGGCATCTACGTCGGCTGGCGCGGAGAGCAACCTCCCGAGAGCGTCCGCACATGGGGTCACAGAGTTATGAACGTTGCCGTGGACAGGTGGAACAACCCAGGAACAACCACGGTAGATTCGAGTCGGTGGAGAGATCGTGAAGCTGTCGAAGGCATCTGGAAGGCGATTGAAAGCAACATGCGCTCCAAAGGCTGGAAACGCGACCAAGCCCCGTCCTCAATATGAGATGTCCGTGATTACATCAAAACCCATATTAATAGCATCTCTTCCACTGGGAATACACTGGTACCTGGGCACATGTACACAGCTCATTCTTTAACGTTTACGAGGTCGCCCAGCCATTCTACGGAGCTTTGGGCAAGCGAAAGAGTCTTGATTCTACCGCGTTAGGTTGGAAAAATACAGCGCGTAAGAAGGGAATATGTATTACTAGCAATAACATAAAGGCGCAAACGGAGTTCAGGGGTGGAAAAGCCCAGGTAACGGCGTATAGGAAATTCCTCATTCATGTCTGCTGCCTGCCCTACATTCTCAAAAGTTTGCCAGCAGCTAGAATTTTCATTTTCAATTGCAGAAGCGGCCGCATCGATGAGCGCACTAGCATCATACGTAGATACATACTCCAACTAATGAAATTATCCTCAAAGTAATAAAATACCATTCGCTGGCAACGGGACCGACACCGTCGGCTGACTCGAGGAAAGATCCTTGCATCGCGTGATCTGCGATCTCCAAAACGCACTGCAGGAATCAGAGAACGGCGCGATCAAGTTGAATGTGACAGTCTCGAAACAACCCATAACTTAAATCAACAGCTCCGTAAACGTCACACTACACGGCTATACAACAAAAGCAGGCACGCACACGCACACGACGTCCCTGATAAACCGAATCGAGACTCGTTGTTTGGACACACGCGCTATACCGGGGAAGATGTTACCAACCTAGACGAACGTAGTCACCGAGCAAATCTCAGCTCCGTCAAATGGATCATTGTCATGGGGGATATCGTCGTCGTCGTCGGTCGCGGCTGGGAGGTCTTCTTCATGATATCATCTCAACCAGTACTCGGGGACGCGCGCGCGCTATCGTCGGGCAAAGCCATGAAGACAAGTCCTGTGCGCGTGAGCAGATACCTATCTCGATGGCGTTCATTCCTGCTGGTACGGTACGGCTTAAGTACTCCGTGATATAACCCGTCGCAACGCATACGGCGTATCTATATGTAACATGACCCTGCTCCTCTCCTGCTCTTCTCACTGCGTCAGCCAATGAAGCAACTCTTTCACTGCCGTCCGGTCTGACCACCACATACACCTCCTCATCTTACATACATGCTGCAAAGCAGTGGCGAGGACCGATTGGCGCTTGAACCGAGCTGATACCTATGTACCTATCTATCTACTCAGTACCTTATAAGCTGATGTGACCGCCCAGCGAAGCGAAGCGGAAGCATCGGCCATGCGACTGGCTGATGTCTTACACGGTGCCCGTCTGACGTGCAGTTTAAACTGTACTAAGGACATATAAAGAATACTATAAGTAGGTAAGTATCACGGTCGGGTCAGGTCGGGTCGACTCACTTGCAGATTTCTTCGCCACGTATCTGCAGGACGCATGCGTTTATCACTATTGAATAGACGTGTCGCTTGGGGGCCGGCCAGCTGGCTGGGATGAGAGTGTTTCATTTTGTTGTCGGTTGCTTGGATATGTAGGTCTGTTAAAGGGTCTTTTGGGTACTTACCGCTGGTGGCCTAGTCTGAAGGTTATTGAGTGTTGGGCGCCGGCTCTGCGCTGTTGTTTTGAGACTTGATTTGATTTGGGTTCGGGATGTGGTGATATGATTCGAGGCGAAGTTGGCGAATGTTGGATGATTCGATGGAGATGAAGGCTGAGGGGCGAGAGGGAATTCCTCTGTCCTCATGTCTCTTTACTTTGATCACCGTGCGGAAGAGGCTCAGACACTTGGGTTACGATACTATGTAGGCTTTTTAAGTCTCGGCCAAGTTAAACTTGTAGCTTCGCGTGAGCAATTTATAGTCTGTCTTGCGTTTATAGCAAGGCAGGCGAACTGAAGGGCAGTTATACGACCGTAATTTGAATGTACACCCTTTTTCTACACCCTTTTTCTCCATTATATCATGAGACTCATAACTCCGTGGGGTTAATTACATTATTTCTGCAATTTATTTGACCTGGGAATAGTAATGAGTGAGTTTTGTTGGCAAATTATGGTAGATGGTACAATCCTTTCTGAGAATAAACACAATTCTGATTAAGTTCTCTCCTCTTTCAAGATACATTTGGGACATTCAGATGTCAAGAGCATGCTCATGCTAATCAACATGCTTCCCTATTTTACTTACATAGGGTTGACATTGCCACGTTTATCCCGTCTCTCGACATCACTATCCTTCCTGACAAGTTTGTAGGTCAATGCACGCAGACAGGCCATCGCGACAAGTCTCCAATTGCTTCCTCGAACCGCTTTGCCTCAGTTTTTAATTGGACCTTAGCTATTTCGTTAAAACCGTCTTCCCAAACTTTTCTGTTAACCATTCTAAGTCAGCCATTATTGCCTAGATCTTAATCGAGTAGCCATAGCCAAGCGGAAAATTATTGTTATTATTATAAGACACCAATTTAATCTTTCGTAGCACGACTTATTTTGCTCCGAATGTAGAATCTGCCCAACTTATCTTCCGATGAATGGCGGAAACATAGTTCTTAATGGAGTCGGCGTTAATATCGGTGGTCTTCTTCTGGGATCCCGGTAGCTTATATTTGAGGCATTATTTAGCAGTGCAGCCCAACACGCGGATGGATGGACCTAACAAGAGTTGTCGGATGGTTGGCATAGGTCAAGCCTGTGGATAAACCATCCAACACAAAGCTGTGGACCAAAGCCAAAACTTGGATCGAGGAGGCAGTAGACGAAGGACGAAAATGCAAATAGGCGGACGACGCAGAAATAAGTGTGAGCTATCTAGAACCTGAGTTCTGGGAAGCTCTTCGCGTTGTGGATGACGCAGAAGCCGGACATGGAACCGTACCAGCTAAAACCCGCGGCGCCTTAAAAACAATCGGTTTCTCGTGGATCTATTTAAACCCGAGGACTGGAACAATTCCCAGTTGCTGGAAATTATGGGCAGACAAAAAGAAATAAGTAAAATAATACCTAAGAAATAAATATAATCGACTGTTTATTTTTGTTTATACAACTTAATGATTAAACGCCTGCTAAGTTTATGGCCATTTGTATAACCTACCTTGATATAGTATTTATAAAAACGCCATCTATAATCGCGCTATTACCTAGTAACAATAGCGATCCGGCCCTGGCTGTGAACCGTACTTAACAACGGCTTGCTGTCCGATCCGGGCGGCGAATCTGTAAAACCGCCAATGAAGATAAAGATCGACTCTATGCCTCTCCCCGATATCTCTAGAACACTTGTTTGAACTACCTAGGTAGTTATACAAGTAACCAAATAGAACGGTAAACCCTACAGCGATAAATGTTGATGAAAGCCCTCGCATTTCCCGGCTACCCCATCCTATTAAGGTTCAACCGGCATGGCACTCAACATGGCAAATTCAAAGCTTCTCAGACGTGCCAGAACTTTATCCATGGATATTCTCTTCTCTAGCTGTGACTCACCTCGACAAATACCATTCATTGCCTTTACATGCAAACCATTTCTACCACACTTGTCTCATTTCACTGCGCACAACCTCTTCTGCCTCTACTACTACGACGTCTATTACTGCCACTACGTCTACTATTGCTACGTCTACGACATCTACTACGTCTTACTACTACTGTTACGTCTACTACATCTACTACATCTACTACGCCTATCACAATAGCTACACATAGTAGCTCTTCATGCTAGAGGGTTCTCGCTTCTATGCAACATCCCATATTAGCCATGACGAATGCATCATCGTCGCAATGTAGTCCAGCGAAGGAGTTTCGTTGGGGGGATATTCGCAGAGCCCGAACAAAAGCGTTGAAACAACAGAGAGAATTACTCAAGGTATCCTTGAACCGATTCTTACAGGACGAGTCCATCAGACCCCGAGACAAGATCCTCCTTCAGATGAGGGCTGAACTGGAATATGTGTGCCGGGCAACCCAGTTTCAGCTATTCTCCTACGTGCCTGCCGTATTGCCTTACTCTTTGAGTAATCGTCCACTGCCCTTGTCCCTATACCTCGACTCGTATCTTACTACGACTTTCGCGATATATATTTTTGACAAACGGCAATTTGACACCTACATATGTGCCATGGACATTGAAAACTGGCTATGGCGCCAATGGTTCAAGCCCTACGAATCCATTATACATTTTCACCGTTTTTATAGTATATTCAACATCAAATACGACGTAAATCTAGCAGATTGCGAGTTCTCTCCCGAAAGATTGGTCGCTTTCCATTGCAATAACTGCGAACAGGCGCAGAGGTATCGAGATGCTACTATGCCCGCAGAGGAGAACGATGGGTCAACGCCGACGATCTGCGGACCTTTGCGATGCTTGCCTTGGCCATGGCGAACTCAGGCCCCTGAAACGCTGGACCCAAATTGGAGATCGCGGCACGTTATGCAGCCGATATTCCGAGCAATATTCATGACACTATTCTTTCCACAAGAATTTCTTTTCATAGAGGACGTACCCAAAACAAAGGTTCAGCTTGTCCTTACTGGCATAACAGAGGGGCTGAGCGCACCGATTTCTTTTGAGGAGCTGCAAGATGAAGCTGACCCTTATCATGTCGGGGCTACAACCATTATAACTACCCTGGGGGCTGCTGTCCCCTTTCTCATGCGTCTTGAACAGCGCGAGATCACTGCGTCCGGCGCTCAGCCCGATGTTGCCAAGATGCGCGGCCACGATTGGCATCGTGAGCGTGCTAAAGAATTCGGATGGGTCGAGGAGCGGGACGGCAACCTTGATGACCTAACTCCGAGAAGTCACGAGTGGGTGAATCGAGAGATCTTCACGAAGTGGGTGGGAGGCGGGGCCGAGGAGACATTGTTACACACGTACAATATAGGCACGTCACACAACCCCCTCAAGGACTCCGAGGAGAACTGGTGGTGGGATCGCGACATGCTTCCAGAAGAGGGCGATGACGCTCCGTGAAAGACTACCAAGTCCCAGAGCTGGCGTTGAATAGCTGCAAAGGTGTAGGGCCAGCGTATCGAGATGGAACTCAGTTGTTATCACCCTTGTGTTAGATATAAGGAGTATTTGTCTAAGTCGGAATATCAACCAAATGGGTAGTCTATGAGGGACCCATGCTAACACTGACAGGATAGGGGCCTCATACAAATTTACTTGACACACTAGTGGTAGCTACATGACAGACACATCAACAGCAATACATGATACACCAAACTCAACCCAATTGCATGCTCCCGCTTATATCTGACACCTTGCTGTCACATTCCCGAATACAAGACTGCAAGTTTCTGACCCTCTGAACGCGTTACACGCGCTAAAACGCGTCTTCCCGCTGATTGCTGATATTATTACCGACGTCCTACGTGAGGCTATTCAGCCCTCACTTATCCGAAACATAGGCGCGGAGGTCGGAGGTTTACCATAGTAGCCAAAGTTGAATATGGCTTCGTAGCCAAGCCACCTGAACGGAATAGAATCCGAATGGTCAAGTTCTTAGGCAGCCACAACAAATTATCGTGTTCTGAATAGAGTCAATTCCAAACCCTGAAACTAGCTTTTGTTATTCTGTTTGCCCCCCTTCCCTTGGCTTAATATAACGTCTCCATCAGGAAAGGGCTGTAACCAAACCTCCAATTCTGGAGATTTCTATATCTACTCGTCCACAATGGTATGCAATGCGATATCACAGAAGAAACGTTGACCCAATATGGGTTCGGTGGCTATAAAAAAAGTCCAGTCAGGGACAGCAGAACCTCTGATGAAATAGTTGCACCACCAACATAAGTTAGCACAGCCCTCCATATCGAGGGTTTAATATTGCTTTTACACCTGTACTGCTAAATTCTTCTTTTTCCTTTCCCTTTTCCCTTCCCTTTTCCTTTTCCTTTTCCTTTTCCTTTTCCTTTTCCTTTTCCTTCCTCGTTTGTAGATTTTAGTACAATATAGCACGTAGTGTGCAGCAGCCCTTGCCTTTGTTATTGTGTTAAGTGCAATATATTACAATGTGTGTGTGTGTGTGTGCGGTGAGGCTGCCAGCTCCTTTAACGTCGAGGGACTAGGCAAGCCAAAGACTCTACCATTGAGGCTCATGACAGTGGTAAAGTGGCAGAGGTGACGTATGCAGTGAATGCGGGGTCTGGTCTGCACCAGCCAGCCCACTAGGCACTCAACTGTAACTTGGCACACCTTATAGGTGTGGATTATACTCCTACTGCTTTAGGTCCAAGTGGTACGAGCGGATAATGCTATCTGGGTCGTCGATAGCCAGTGGACGGATATCGGCTATTTGCTTGATTTTGGCAGTCCTGTTTTCCGATCGTCAGTTAATATTTATGTCTCGTTTTACCTTCCAGTCGCCTAATATCAGGGAGAAACTTACACTTCCTTGATCTAGGAACAGTGTTAGTAATGTGGTTTAAATATCAACGGAATTAAATGAGTATGAGTTTTGCATGTAAATGTTAAAGTGTTGGGATGGAAGCCTCCAAGACTGGAGGTTGTGGCATCCGATATTAGATAGGTACCTTAGAAACACACGCTTTAAAAAGCCCTACAGGTGTCCATTTTCCTCGTCCAATATCAAAGGACTCCCGGTCCAAACCTTAGAACCAATTGCTTGTCAAGCCTCGTTTCTCTGTTTTTTCTTCCTTTCTTAAAAGACGAAGACGACACTCTGCTTAACTCGTTAGGTCAGGCTCGTTCCGAAAGGTTTTCGAGGGCCTGCTAGGGGCCGATCTCCTGTTCCCGCCCTCATCCACACCACCCTGGACGCCACAACTCAAGGGCCTGTCTCCTGTCCAACCGGATTCCGAGTGCCTGGAAGCACCCCCACATGCTCTAATCTCTTCCATCGTCCGGAGGGTCTGGCTCCTGGTATGGAATTCTTACTATTTTAGCCGTTTTAGGTTTCAACAAATCTATGACTCTTATAACCAGCCCTAATCACATGTGAGCCTGGAACAACCTAGATAAAGATCTCGAAGGATGATACCATTGCCTCGCTTCTTGCATACGTTGAAGCTATAGAAACATCCCTCTTCGTGGGAGGGGAATGTCCAAGGTCGGTATTTCTCACTTGGATGAAGCAGAGATCTCTGTTTAATCGTAGTGTTCCCCAACGTGAGATCGAAAGGAAGGCACCCAATAACCAAAAATTTGAGGGTTAGCATATCTTGTGTCCCGGCGTTATTAAGACGGACTTTGGTCTTGACGATTTCGAAACTGTGGGTGAACGTGCCATCCCCACTTTGAATGATATATTCACCAGCTTCTCTTGGAAGATTCTGGCTTGTGGCGTACGTGTCTGACATAGCATCTCTTGGTGAGCTCTGTATAGGAAGGGCGCAAACATTTTCTAATCGTGGTCCAAGTTGAATGCCGAGCTTCGATAGGGCCGGGTTTTGGCCATTGTCATTTAGCAACTGGGCGGGCCTGGTCAATAATTTTGTCTCATAAAGGAAACGGCGACCAAGAATCAGTGGCTCCATAGCGCTCTCCAGAACTTCGAATTCCCATGGTATAGCTTCCTCAGAATGCAGTTGAATGTTGGCTGTTGCCTGTCCAAGTGACTTCACTCTGTATCCACTAACCATTTCAAACATTCTCCCGTGTCCATGGTGCTCTATGTCATGGTCTCGGGCAAAGCCGAGGGTCATAAAGTTTGCACTGGCTTGGTTATCCAGCAAAGCCTCACAACCATTGCCATTGACTTGGAAGGGGTAAATTGCGAGTGCTGATCTGTTAAATAGGGGCATTCTTGAAGATATTCTTGACAGGCACGAAAAGAGAAAAAAGTAAGTCGGTTCGCGCCACCTTTTGTACTGAGGGGGCTTGGACCGTGCTCAACTTTCGCAACTGCTGATTATGGAGTAGATTTGTAGACCTTCAAGAGGGGGCCGAAAGAGAGGCAGAGCCTGTCGGTCAGCAGGCCACCCACCAAAAACAGCTCTTTCTGCGTAGGACCGCCACTGATCTGTCGGTCAGAAGCCCTGAAGAACAAGCGCCATGCAGTGTGACATGAACACGATAAGCGTGACAAGTTTAAGTGGCAGAGGTTAATATTTCTCAAGTAAGTGTAATTGGTCTTGGGCGAACTTGGGGGTGCAGGCGCGTTGAATGGCTGCCTTATCAAGCTCATCCAAAAAAACCTTTTCGCAAAACCTTTCCGCACCCCTTTCCTTTCGATGCTGTTCTTAATCTTACTCATCTCTTTTACTCTACTTTTTGCCAAATGCCCCAGGAGTATGGGAATCTTGTTGATGCCTAACTGCTAATAATGTCGGAACAAGCGGAAATCACGCCAAGTGCGCTCGAAGCGGGGCACGCAGAGACCGGACAAACAGGAACTGGACAAACAGGGACTGGACAAACGGAGTCTAAGAGAACGCGATGGTGGGATGATGCTGGTCATGATCCTTGGGAGGGCCTAGGCGGTATTCCGCGAACGGCCAAGTTCCTTAACGCTGACCGAGACATGACGATGGTAGTCTTTAGACGATTCCGAGAACTCTCGATCCGCAATTTGCTCAACCTAGAGGCACGCGTGGCTGCACTTCAGGCATTCCAACAAAACCTGGACAACAGGCACCGGAATACGCTACATGACGATCACAGTGTCTTCCATGATAATGATATTGTGTTAGAGGCAGAAAGGTCTTGGGAGACATTTGCAGTGTTGGGATTGGGCCCTGAACCGGACCCTAAACCACGAATACCACGTCATGGGATTCCAGTTGAAGTTTTGGAGTCGTGGTGCCAGTCGAGAAAGGATAGGGACGGCGATAACACAAAGGAGATAGGTGGGTCTGTCAAGCAAACAAGAGTTGGGAAATCAGACACTACCAACATATCTGAGGATGGTAAAACAAAGGAGGCAAATTTAAAATTAGTACAGCTGAAGTGGGACGTTGCTCTCGCTATTCAAGAGGCAGTCAAAGATTACCGTAAGAGACCTGACAGTTTGACACTCACTCATATATAAATGGCTAAGTACTAATCATAATTGGTCCTTGCAGAAGACGCAGTGATCCGATACCACACGATTTTGAAGCTTGAGCCTCCTGCTGAACGTACATGGGAAAAACTCCAAGACTGGTTTAATGGGCCTCCAGCTGTGTTCCTCCATTTGTCAGCCATGAAATGGGTATTTCATAAATCCGGGGGGAAAAAACCTGGAGTCAGCCGTCACGATGCCATGTCTATACACGCCTCCGCCGATAATGACCCCGTCTCTAAGGTTGTTAGCGGATGGACGTGGCTCACTTACTCTGGAGCTGTAAGTTGCCGGCTTGGTTACTATTCGAAGTGAGAGTTGCTAGGACTTTTACTAACTTGGTATACACCAGCGAATGATATTTAACGATCAGAGATTCTCGTGGACTTCAGAGAAATACATACATGGCGTCGTTACATTTATCACATTAGCGATTGCCATGGTTTTACTTATTGGCGCTGTCTGGAGCCTTTGGGCTTCAGAGGATGATAATCACTTTACGCTTAGGCTTGGAGTGCTAACTACATGGGTGATTTTATTTTCCTTATGGATTACATTGGCTACCGGGGCAAGAAGCGGTCAGGTTTTTGCTGCTACAGCCGCATACGCTGCGGTTTTAGTAGTTTTTGTTGGTAAAGGATAAATAGCGGGTTTTATTAGTGAGGTTAATTTTGCTAAAAACCTTGCTGTTTTTTTTTGTTTTTTTTATAAAGGATTAAATTTGTGATTTTAATAATAAATTATATAACTATAAAAAAATTATTAGTTATAAATTTTAAAAGCTATTATTATTAATTTTTAATGTAATATTTTTAATATTATAAATTTAAAATTAATTAATAAACTTAAGGTGTTTTATAAAGAAAAAAGAAAGAAAAAAAGGTAGCTTAAGTAAAAGCAGTATTTTTAAGGCAAAAAAAGCAGCATAACCCGGAAGCTTAACGGTTTTATTTTTTTTAATACGGTGTACTAGTAAAGTTAACATGCCGATAGTAAAACGAAGGCCTAGCAGCCACGAAGTGGACCGCACCGCTATGACCCACATGATAAGTCAGCACAAACTTTCGTGCCAAGTTCTTAATATTGCTTACCTGCTCGTTTTATCTTAAGGCCAAGTTGCTCTACACGGGACTTGACGGCATTCCATCCCGTTATTCTTGAGTTAATCGAGACGTAGCGCGTAACTGTTATATACTGAGCTTCTGGTAATAAAGTCAGGAATATTTGGCGATACTTACGTCCGAATAAGCTAGGGTCGATGATTTCATAAGTTGAAGGGTTCGCAAGAATTGCTAGAATAATTAGCAGGAGAGTAGAACGTAGAGGGATTTCTTTTGACATACCTTTAGCATGAATGCCTGCTTTGTGTGTACTGTTTTGGTGTTAGCTAGATTGTGTGGATATATTACCCAGTGTAACATATGACCAGCTGTAACGTCGATCAAATTATATGAGGGTTCAGGGCCTGAGACGTTTACGTCTCAGTCCCACACACCACTGGGGGATATTGACAACTACCAAGGAAGGACTCACAATGCACAGAATCCCGTGATTGGGTTGTTAAACTTTTAAGCTGAGTGTTAGTGACTACTGTTGCGAGTAGCATACGAAAGGCGTCTTACAGGACTTCTAGGCTCTTGAGGCTCTTGAGGTTATACTTCTTAGTAACGTAGTCGGGAGCAGATATTACAACCATGCGAGCCATAAAGGCGCCACTATGCTTCATTGTCAGGCTTCCTGATCCCAGTGTTCTAGTATTCTGGTGTATACTTACAGCGAAGTGATCCCGTTGCGCTCACCAATACCCAATACACCTATCCTCGTTAAACAAGATATTTCGGGGGGGGGGAGACCATACTTGTATCAATCTGGGTTGCGCCTGCTTCCAAGGCTGACAGGGCGTTGGCAACAGCACAACCGGTATCATCGTGGAAATGGGTTTCTATGTTAGTTAGCAGGTACGGTTATAAAGAGTGTCAAAATATTAGGGTGAACATGCCGGTGTCGCAGCCAACAATGCCTAGGTTTAGGTGTCAGCAAAAAGGTACTCAATTTCAATTTTCAAGTTCAGCGACTTACCTCGCAGTGTTCGAATTAGATCGTAAACCATTCTCGGTGTAGCTCCTCCCACTGTGTCTGCGACGCCACTATTATATATTAGTTGTTGTCCCGCTGTGTACTGTTATAGATGAGATACTTACACTCGGTTCACACCGGCCTTATCGATAGCCTTATAGAGAGTGAGGATATCAAGAAGATCTGAACGGAACGAGTCCTCAGAAGAGAAGCGAACTTCAACACCAGCGCTGTAGCATGGGTCAGCGATATTCTTCGATTGCCCATGACAAATATGTCAGCGCAGCTGAAGCATCAATATAATTATGACACTAGCATCCAGACTCCCGGATACCTGAATCCAGAATTGAATCCGGATTTGGACGAGGGAACTACTCTTTGTCAGTGGTAATATATTCTGGGTGGGAAAAGGTACACGAACCCACCTAGAAGGCTTCGATATTTACAATCTATGCAAGCATTTTGGCATACTGATAGATCCGCTGTTGGAACAGGTATCGTATCCAAACGTCACCTCTCATCGGAAGCGAAATGTCATGTCCAACGGGAGCTCAAGCTGTCCGGAGCCAAGCCCGACGTCCGAATAACGGGCTAGCTGTGTAGATTAAGAACTTGGTTCTCATTTGACAGTGGGTTCAGTGTTCTCCGACCTGAGTCAATTGGAGACCTCTATATAGATTACAATCGATTCTAGTACCTCATCTACGGTACCCCAACGACCCGATGTTACAAGCGTAAAGACCAGAAGATCCTTCCCAAAGATGGTGATCAGGCTGATTCGGCACCTAAATAATCTTCTCCCACGGGTATTGACCTAGGGTCGCTTGCTCTACAAGTTATGAACACCCTGAGCCCTCACTAGCGCTTGAGGATTCAACTGTGGTTGTCCAGGAAGACCATTTTCCGGACCACCAATCATCTAGCTATAGTACAGGAGGAGATGAGCTCCGCAGAGAAAAGAGTCTGCCTTCCTCGCCGATTTAATTTGTAACGCAACCGGTAGATTATCTTGAGTAAGTTGAGCTCGCTCCGCCGCAACCTCTACCTCTATGCTCTATTGACGACCCTGCCGAAAAGCAAATAGCAAGAAGACGAGATCATTACCTTATATATCTCATAGAATAGGACTTGACTTAGCCACAACACTACGAATAATTTAAGGCAAGATTTGGTGAAGTACGTTCAGAGGTGAGTCTTAGTTTGAGAAGCTCCATAGTTGAGAAGGACTGTCTGAGGTTTCTTCAATGGAAGGTACAAGAAATCATCGCTTAAAGAGACGGAGCCTCTTTCTTAAAGAGCACAGCTACATACTTCAAAGTTGCCAGCCTTCTTGCTAATGTACCTCCCACGCTCCAGATTATATCTCAGCTATTATTTACCAGATTATTACCAAGTCATTCAGTTTATTATTTGATTCACTATAGACAGCTACCTCGTATAATTATTAAGTAAGAGCTGTACAATAACAACACTCAATGATATTTAGACTACCAAGTGGTTTGATTTTGTTTAGTCTATCAAGATAAATTACGTTCAAGATCATTATTTTAAAAAATCCGTCTATCTATACGTTTGTATACCCGATCCTAAAGCTATTTGATATGAACTAGGAACATCCTTCTCTTCAAGAATTGCCTCAACATAGCCTTCTAGCATCAGACAGGTAGTGGGGTGAACACGTCGTTCGCCTTAGACCAGGTCATGCAAGTTAAATAACCGTCGACCTGCCGATCTTGCTTTTTGAGGTTAAGAGATTATTCGCTGTTCGCCCAGCAAACTAGCCAACAGACGCCCATTCAGTTCAACAATTCAAGCCAAACCAAACGCCATATGACCCTCTCACTTGATGTTCGTACGGATCAAAGACAACCACCTTTCAAACACAATAGCCCTAGTCGTGCAACATACCTATGCAATTCAGACCTCTCAAATTCCAACTCTACACAATACGGAGCTATACGCCGAATGTCGGGTATGCGTGTCTGTATATATGGTGATCGTCGGGTACCCATAGTATAGCCGTACAGCAGGGACAACGCAACTCAAATCAAGTCTTCCACCAAGCCACTCGCGAAAGCCTGGCCTAGCCAGACCACCTATACTAACACGGCTATAAAGCCATTCGTCTGGACCCCTATAGCCTTCGACCTTGACCCCCTTGCGAAGGCTATAGCTATTGGAAATGGTGGTGGGATACGTGGACTGGGTGGACTGGTTAACTTTGAGGACTAGGTGGGTTTGTTGAGGCCAACAAAGCTTTATTTGCTGGCCGGTATTTGATATGGACTCCTAGCTACGTTGGCTGGCCTAGATAATTTGGAACATAGTCTAGCGTACTTAGCCGGCGAATGCATATACTGGAGTGGTTTAGAGCCCATGTGTTCACATCTCAATTCAAAAGCTTGGGATGGGACATTTCGCTTTAGTCGTTTGAAGACATTCGCGATAGTGTTGTCCTCCGTATTTCCAAACAGAGTCAACAGCAAGTATCCAAGTTGACAACTAACTATACCCGGGATATTGATAAGAAGATGATGTGATAATCCACTCCGTGATTAGCCATCGAGCTCGAAGAATTATTTTTAACTAATCATTGTTCAATAGATAGACGCTTGCGGCAAGACGGTACGGATGTGAGACGAAAGCCGGGACATTGTCCTCCGAAGCTCACATTGAGACTCCTTTCTTCCGAGACTCTACTGTATACATCCTGAGAAACGACGATGCACCGGCACCCGCTGATAATTAGTCCTTCCAGCCTCTTTGACTGTATACCAGGTACGCGGTTGCGAAAGGATGATTTCGACGATTGAACGCAACGAGCCCCGACCACACGATGCCGTCGTCGAATTGGCGGTCTCGACAAAACAGGTACGGACAACACCGCTTATAAACGACGCTGGTTGGCTGGGGAGTTTGCTTTACGTGCATTGGAGCATCACAGCGAGATCCCCTCACGTCATCCTGTCGCCACGTGGTGGAACATCCCAAAAGCCTCCGTCCGAGGGTGAATTGTTGTAATACATGCTACAAACCGCGCACATCGGCCCAAATCAGACGGGACACACACACACCCTCAAGTAACAATTCCCCACTTGGTGAGCTGCGATTTCTGATTTCTCAAGGTTGAGGCAGAGACAAGAGATCTAATAATGTGCTAGGACCTGCATACCCACAGTACCGCATCTACCGAGACGACGATTGATTGATTCGCATGACTAAGGGAGGGTTGCATTGGGCTGCCGTGATGGTCAGATCTAGGTAGCTACTGTATTTTTTTTTTGCGCTGGACCGGAGTCTACCATGGCTGCATGAAACAACGGGTCTAGCTTTGCAATCCAGATGGGCGGTGTAGCATCGCGCGTCCGCGACGGCTTCGACGGACGAAGAAGGATTTTCCCTCTTCGGGGTAGAGAGACGAGACAGTGACACATGGGAGTTGCTGTGGAATGTGAGACCAGCAGGAAACGAACAAGAAGAGAAAAATAATACTACCGAATTGATCCGAAACATACGAAAAACACACCTAGAGCTTCGAACCAAACCGTGTGTCTCCGTCGTACTGGGTAAAACAACAAGCAATCAAAAACAGCCCCCAAAACGGGAGACTGACAGGACAGTACCGGGACGCCGGTGGTTAGAAGACGACGGACCATGGACCTCCCCCGCCGATGTGATAGGCCGCTTACTCAGGAGGAGAGGGGCACATGAAAGCCACACCATGCGGTGGTAATTCATGCATGACCAGAATGCCGTAGCCAGATGCCGTAGCCGGGAGGAGGGGGTCCCCGGTTCCACTTGGTTACATTTAGTCTCATGGTATAGGCGAGATAACTCATGATGATGTGAAGGGAATATCAAAAATGAAGAAGATGAATGATGATATACTACTACCTACAGTACCATAGTAGACGCTACATTGCCACGATCTACACCCCCTATACACCACGGCGCGTGCACGTGGGGAGAGGGGAAGGAAGGGTGACAGCACGCACGCAAGCTTACCACTAAACCCCAAAGTCCTGCTGCCAGCCTGCCCACCTGCATGAAGAACGTGCTCTTGTATTTAATCAATATAAATAATATGCAATGCAGGCATCGTCGGGTCGCACTCAGATGCCACACGACGGGGCCCACGAGGAGGAGGGGCGGGCAGCGCTCGCGTTTTTAATCAAAAAAAGTGAGCCCCCGAATTAAGTCCGATAGGACGACGGGGGGGAAAATTCCAAGCATCGTGACCCAAGGGCCCGATTGATTGCTGCAAAGTGGGCTAGCACTGTGGGCAGCCGAGTTGCATGCTGTTATGTAACGTCGAGCAGCAATCGGCTTTAGAGACTGGTCTACTGTACAGTAGTAGAGCAGCCAGCCGGTGAGGATGGGGGTGGCAGCAGGGAAGGAAAGGAAAATGACAAAATAATCAGACAATTAAAATAACAGGACGATAATACAACATTAAGCATTTCGCTACCAAGGTCTGGTGGATCTGGCGTCTGAGGATAATACCGGTATATCTTTACCTGCCTACGGAGAGGACAGGTTCTCGGCCGCGCGGTTCCAACGCATATGCATACCCTTCACGGTTGGAACTTGAATGTCATGCATCATATAGAATACAGGGACCGGGCTAGTTTGGGCGGAGAAGAGGGACTACCTACCTTAAAGGGTGGGAAGAGAGGGTACCGTGACGCTACGGGATACAAATTTACATATTGCCTGTTAGCAAAGGTAAGTCTTCAGAAGAGGCTGCTTCCCCTGGGCAAATAATGGGTGCCTCTATGTAAGTAATTACCTTGAAATACAGTCATGGTAGACACGTCCAATCGATCCCTGAGTAACCTCATCGCTCTATGTATGCATGAAGTATCACCCATCGGTACCTACATCGGCCAGTAACCGGGTACTATGAATGATCACCGGCGGTGTCGGCTAGTGGCTGCAATGTCGTTGCACTATCGACTCCGAAATGGTTCGTTCGGTCGATGACCTTGGGGACCTACCTGTACCGACAGTACACAGTAGAAAGCCGTGACACGATTGCAGGAGCTTGCATTACCTCATGTCGTACGCCCTAGACGGCATACAGACATAAACTATTTGTCTTATCGTGTCGATGTCGTTGGCTGTTATCTAATAATCAATAATCTTTCCCAAGCCGAACTGACCTACCAGAATGAGATTCACTAGGTAATGGAGGTAGGTAAGTCCGATACTATGCGTCTGATTCGCTACCTAGACAGGGATTTCGGCTAACGGGGATTCTCGATCTTTCCCCTAATTATGCCTCTAGCCGGCCACGTGAAGAAATGACGGAAATGCCGGAACCACTCTTCTTCAGTTTCCCCAGACCTCCCAGAAAATGAGTTGTGTGCAGATACTTATGTATATAGTACACTGCA
This sequence comes from Xylaria arbuscula, assembly GCA_022385695.1. Classification (NCBI taxonomy): domain Eukaryota; kingdom Fungi; phylum Ascomycota; class Sordariomycetes; order Xylariales; family Xylariaceae; genus Xylaria; species Xylaria arbuscula. Next base: position 794,190 of record MU279358.1, on the reverse strand, counting down.
CTACATAGCTCCTCACATGTGTCTATTAGACTGTGAATTGTCACACTGGAAGAGTAGAGTACACCGTGCACTACGGTCGGTTGTTAATTGACTCTTGTCTTCTTACGTGTGTAAGAATGAGAATGGTAAGGCTCGTTTCCGGAAACGGAGAGAGTCTGGTGATACATACTAGTCAGTTTGCTGATGTAAGTGATCTTGATGCTCGAAATAGAGTGGCGAGTATGAAGCGGTGTGATGGGTTTGACGATCATCCCTGGGTGAAGCCGCTGCTCATTCTCGGTTATCTCAACCGCGTCAGGGAGTATGTCTCGTGTTTGCCTTAGGCTCCGTGCACGGTATACAGGCACCAAGGCCGTGCGCTACATCATGCGAGTCACTGTGCAAGGTACCTCGTCCAACCGGCCGATACGTCGGCTTTTGCTGATCCCGGTCGCTCTCGTCAGGACCGCGGCTGGGTGCAGACGGGGTCGCTTGTGTTGTAGGCGAAACTCGTCCCTCCTTTAGTTATGCTAGTTTCTCCACTTGCCATGCGATTGATTGCGCTGCGCGGCTAGCCACAGAAGAACGGGCTGGGTGGTCGAGGGTGTACACACACGACAAAATTGCGATTGTTTCCCAGGCTGTTGGGTCAAACGGTGTCGCCGGTATCCCGTGCCTCAATGGTGCATGCTGTCTAGTCAGCTAGTTTGATACCTATGCTGTTGCTGAGCGGCAGGCAAACCGATATCCTGGTATCAAATCAAGACCCTGAGCGGTTTTACTCCGGAATCAGGGTCGGAAGATCCGCGTACCGCACAATGACAGCCATGTCTTCGCTTACTTATAGTTGCAATGACTTGCGAAGTGTTAGGCATGTCTTACATATTAAGCAGTTTATAGCGAGTGCCGGTTGGACTTTTGGATTGACACGTGGGAGATAACAATAGATATAACCTAGCCTTCGCTAGACCATCCTAATCCCGAGAGGATTCATTTACACTACATGCGAAATCTCTCTTGCTGTGAGAAGATTCCTTACTGTATCCTCAAAAACGGGCTCGCCAAGTCTCGGTGTTCTCGGGGATGCTTGTTTGTGGCTACATTTAATAATTACACTGAAAATACAGCAGGTACTGGTTCTTGCGCATACGTGACATTTGGTATGTCTTGCGGTGAGGTTTGAACAAGCCCTATAAAACCTAGTAGATAAAAAAAAGGAGAGAATTGATAGATCATTTCGTTATCGCAAGACGTGACCCACACCTCTCACCCTGGTCCTTGCCGCTTTCCACGTGGCAAGCTGGGCGAAGAGATCCCGTCGTAACAGAGAACGGTCGTCAGGAATGATCCCGTGTCGTGTGACATCAAAAAAGAAAATCAGGAAAACCACCCGGATCCAAAGGATTGTCGTGGAGGCGCATGTCTCACCAGTGCGGATGCATAGATGCCAAGATGGCGGATATCTCCAGAGTGCCGTGTACTTGGAGCGTAGGGTACAGCTGCACACCTGATCTGGTTCTCCAAGGTGCGTTGTTCGGAGACTGACTAGCGAGCGGTTGTTCAGCTACTGCTTCAGATTTGCTTTACGTGCAGTACCGAGATTAACTGACCTTAGTATAATCGGTATAGCTGGGGCTGTGTACTAATGAAACGAAACTCTATTTACACGTTGTCGGTAACCTGCCTATTATTTGAATAATTGTTTACAATCCGAAGGATCTACCTACCTGTAAGAACATCTGTCTGCCATGTGCTAAGGTCCCGAATGATGTAGTAGTGCAGTTTGGTTAATAACCGACGGATCATGCTGTAAGTTAAACCCGAGTGATTACTTTGTATATATTTGAATTCATGAGTATAAATATGCGCTGCAGCCGTGGCAGTGGGAATGGAAGCTCCATATGGAATTGAATCACGTTAGACCAGGCTCTCATGACAAATGGGTGAAGCATTTGGCTTGCGGTCGCTTTGGCGCCGTCTCCAAAAGTACTTGTCTACATGCGAAGGTGTACGTGATACCTCATCTACTTACTATTGGTGATTTGAGACCCCCCTTGCTGGCGCTACTCCTTGTAGTATTAGTAGTGCCGGTTAATGCTACAATACCTACCTAGGTAGGTATACTACTTGAGTAGCAGCCCATCTTAGCGCTGAATTTGCACGTGGTGAACGCGTGGCGGCTAAAACACGTGGGCGGGGGTCCGTGGCAGGCAAACAGGCTACAAAGCCCTGACGGAATGGCGAGCCCGTCTCACAAGGAGATGAAAAAGGCTCATCGCATACACTACATACACACTCTAGTCGTCGCATCAACACCGTGTGTTGTCATTCAAATCATGCGCATCAGTTTTACTACAGTAAGTGATCAGTCTCCGAAAAGATGAAACTGTAACTCTTCAGCTGCTCAATCAAACCTTATCGCTTTTAACAAATACTTGCACACTCCACAGTTCCTTTACATACTGTTTCAATGTGAATCCCGAGATCCCGCTCGGGGTATGCCAAGCCGTCTACCACGAGTTTCTATTCCCCTGAACCCAACGTTATTCTATGATGCATGTTATTCTACGCCGCTTTATAATTAGTTTCAAAACATTCTAGAAGATCTGAGATTATAGTGTATGTAAGAATTCGATGGGTCGACGCTACCTCGGTCTTGCGGGGACAGTACTGTGAGCACTAAGTACTTGGTTGACGACTAACCCTGCGCTTGGCTATGCGCTTCGATAACAAGGAGCAAGACTATTTGTTCAGCTTTATCGACCTCGTGCGTTCTAGACCTGACCATAACAGCCGTTGTTGGTAACAGAATGCATTGGTTGTGAGGCTAGAATCGGATCCATGCTGTCGGGTACGACCTCGGGACACAGCTACTTCGCACATATTGATGGCGCCTCACGTAGATGCCCTATCTGTTATCTGTGCTATTGAATACACTAGATATCGAACTAGATTGATGGTAGACGGAAGATCTCCCAAGGTAGGTTAGGTAAGTACTATATTAATATGCGTAGCGAGTAGATTCTACACTTGTCTCCCACACTATTACTTACATAGTTGATTTATACTTAATTAGGCTGGAAATCGAAACACTTAGGTATTTAGTCCAGGTGGACAGAGCATTGAAGTGCTCCCTGATGGTGGATTCCATGCCAATTACTCCATCTCCTCTACGACCTCAGTAGTTTTGCTCCCGAAATGAGAATACATGAAGATACTTGCGTGGGATGGTCGGGAAGCGCCGGCTGAATTGAGAGAAAACGTGGCATGTAGCACATAAACCCACGGCACACCGCTTGAAATACCTAGATACAGTGTGAGTCTTGGCAAGCCGTGTGACACCTAAGCATACTAATTCAACCTGACAATATCATCACCGATTGTTAGTACTGTGTAAAAGGTAACTTAGCAAAAGCAACTGGCATCGACTTGATATGTTAAACAAAAAATAGTAAGTGGCTTAATTCTCTTAATCCCTACTGCTGGTTTACTGTAAATTAACCCAGTTAGCAGACACGACAAACTTAGTCTCGAATTGAAGACCTTACCTGGTTATAGCCGGTATATCTCCGCCAATAAGTGACCCAGCCCACTAAAGTTAAGAACTTGTCGCTAAGAGTAGGTTTGTACCAAGCAAGGCTGAAATAACATACTGGTATATGCGCCTATTTGAACACCTGCCCATGGTTTGTAATATATGGCGTGATGTTAATGTGAGTGGCCAATGGGCTCTTGAGGCCGGCGAGGTTAAAATAGAGGCACATATCATGAGAGTTACTAGTGTGCAACGGTCTCGCAGAACCAAACCTTCTGTTTTGCGTGTAAACATATTTTCTTAGTGGGCCATGACTCCCACCACCCACTCGAACACTACCTACACGATGATTTAAGATCATACTAAGGCAAACGTCATCTCTTAGCCTTCAATACTGGCCCACCGGTGGCGATAGTGCTCCCTAGCCTGCGAGCTTCATCTGATTTCTCCCGCGGTGGGCCGATGGACTCACTAGAAAGAGGCATAGTTTGCGAGAATCGTAGATGTGGATACCCTAGCGAAGGCCGAGGGGATTGATAGCTTTCGATTAATAAGTAGGTATGTAGGCAAGGCGGCAGTTGAACCCAGGTGTTGCACCTGTGCCAGGCAATTAACTAAGAGCGCAGTGAGGTGTTGCTTACGGGAGATCGAAAAAATAATCAAGTCATGCGACCAATAAGGTGACTATAAGACGATTCTATCAAGATATAATTAGATTCACGATGCTCTTGGCACTATGTTTCAAGAACATCGGAAACTCGATACCGGTAGTTGAAAGCCTAGATCTCTCTTGTTAATCATTGTTAATTTGCTGTCTATTCATAACTACTTAGTCTTAGTTTTGAACCGGCCATATAGTCGATCCATTCATTGGCTGAGAACCCTAGTATAGGTAGCGTAGCATTGCTATCGAAACTGCTGGGAAGAAACAGTGGGCTTAGGGGATCTCTTGGTTGTCATGGTGTACCTAAGAGAGGTGCGCCGGTAATTGTCAGGAAAAAAGGATCAACGGGGTGGCAAATCGATCAACCAGATTTGCTGGCTTCCTCGTGGCTGACGCGGGCTGATGTACTTTTGGACAAAAGAGCACTTGGATAAGCGTGCTAAGCATGCCGAGAGGGGTAACAAAAACGTGCGGAACCGACATGGCCCCTGTCAGTCTATCGAATGGCAAATACACGCACATGGCAAAGGCGCAAGCAGTACCATACAGTACGAGCAGACAGGGGCTAGTCTGTATCTGGTCTCGTGGTGTAATCCAGCACTACTGGTATGCATGATAGATGGCGCCATGGTATCGAGTGTGTTATCGACTTAATGAGTGTACGTCTTGCGCTGATCATGCAAGTATAATGTAAACTAAAAAAGTTCCAAATGATATAAGCTGATAAAATGATGTAATCAAACTTTGTTTATATTGAATTATTATTGAAACTATTATTGGATTAATTAGCATCATATAATATTAAGAACTGAAGACCTTATATTATCTTTGAAGATACTTAGCTAACGTTAAATAGCTGTTGAAAGGATACATTATGCAATCCCAAGTGTTCTCACAGTGAAGATATCTCTATTACCCGCTGATATACCCTATGATGCAGAACACCTACCATAGGTACAGTACCTAAGGCAGTGAGCGGCAAGGCAGGGGTATGCACATGCATGGTTTCAAGGATTCACCCTACCTGAAGAATACCCCGCCAACCCTCCTAAGTAAGGTAGCCTACCTCTCTACAGTACATATGTAAGTCCTTACACAGTTCTGCGTATCGAGGAATTCCTCCGCCACGGTGATTTATAGCAGGAACATTCTGGTAGATATGCATCAAGACTTTGAAGTCCAGGATTTTTTTATTCGAAGCGCGCCACCTAAGGAACAACTGCAGTAGTATGCCCGGCTCATTTTCAACTAGACCAGCTTTGAGAATCTGCTCTGTAATATAGACCACCGATCTGCAACTAGGGACATAGTGTTTCCACTACCGCTCTCAAAACTTAGCGCCATGTTAACATCACCTTTCACTGCTGTGTCATTCATGCATCCCCGCCCGAAACCTTCTGCTTGCGGCGCCCGCCGTGCTTGATGTACGAGGTGTACAAGCAGCATAAGCAGTTTCGTATACTAAGTACTTACCAACGAGCATCTACCTAGTAGACGGTTTTCAGCTACACCTGGACGCATCAAGGCAACCGGGCTTAACCAGGTACCGAGTCTCAGCGTGATGCCTGTTCTCGAGATGCTTTCTGATCTCTGTTACAGACTCCTTTTCTGTCTACATACAATTTCCACCACGACTTCAAGCTAACTGTATACAAGCAAGCGGCAGCACACATTTCATGCCTATTTTACCAATGGTAGATTTTATACCTAGAGGTCCTTTCTAATTAATTGGAACTTAGGTACATTTATATGTATCGTACCTAAGCTGATTGCACAGTGGATTTTGGTCGGGTACTTTATCCAAGTACTACTCCGTAAGTCCGAGTACCACACAAGGTTATAGTGCTGTCCCTGTGAGCACGAGGCAAGAATGCCACAGCATGAGCTAAGGCAGTGCACGCTATCCCCGAAGTAGAAAGTGATACACAGGTAGCACGGGTAGGGTAGTGTTCGAACGCTGCACACTGTCTGCATGTACCTGAAGAGCACATGGCCCTGTCGGATTGATTTGCCTGGAAAGGGGGGGTCATTGTCGAGTTTTCTTTGTTGTAGCGCCGTGGTACGGGAGGTACCTTTTCTCTCCTCACCTCGCCCGCCGTCACTCAAATGCTCCATGTAGGTAGACTTCATGCAGCGCTGGCACTTATATCACTTTATGTGTAGGTAGCTGTCAATATCAGTCATTCGACAACCAAAACCAGCTAGATCCGGCTGATAGTCCTGCTGTTCTGTACGGTGGGCGTTTTCTTTCCGTTGCCTTTCTTCTTTTTCTATCTCTACTACATACACTACATATACTTGCATCTTTACTTACCTTATCTACCTACCTACATACCCAGACTACTTCCACACTATCCAGACCGTCGTTTGTCTTCCAGGACGCCATCTCCACTACCAAGGTACCGTGGCTTTTCACCACCGTCTTTTCATCACGGTACCTGCCATACAGTACGCCCTCTAAAACGGTAGCGGTAGATACCTACTTATTTAGTGGTGTACCTGGGTAGGTACCTACTACGGCTCCCTCCCTCCTCCTCCTCCTTCTCATCCTTCTCTCTCGTTCTCTCTCTCCCGTCCCGACGCCCGCCTCACTCTGGCTGCTCAGTATCTCGGCCCCCAAGCCCGCCCTAGCAGACGTAGCGCCTTCAGGTCCCTCGGGCCCCTCTCTTTCGGCTCGCTCTCGTCGCTCATCGCGCGGTGTGCTTGTCGCGGGCACAGTACTTGGACAGAACGTGGACTACATGCCTGGGCAGCCCACATCCCCTCTTAGCTTGCCCTAAAACCGCCCAGCACTGGTCCGCAGAGGCTGCACGCTACACCTTCGGTATTTGATAATATCGCTCGCTCGCTCGTTGTTGAGGTACGGTACTGTACCTGCGCTACCCAGACAGGACAAGGTCAGACAGAACCCGGACAGAACCTGGACAGAACCTGGACAGAACCCAGATGCACGATTTGCTGGTTGGTTGAGTGTCCCGATGCGTTGCCCATAATTTGTTGTGTCGACACAGCACACGGCTCAGGCTTGGTCTCGACTCGAACGACCCTCTTTGTGCCTTTGGCCTCTTGGTAGCCTCTCTTGGTAGCCTCTCGGTAGATGGCTGCCATCTATCATCATCCCTCTCCATTGCCAACTTCGACCCCAACTCCAGCTTCAACTCCACCACTGCCATCGCCGTCCCTACAGTCGCCTGTAATAGCAGAAACAAATAAAGCCTCGACTCCTCCTACCATCATTCCTGGTCCCGGCCCTGGCACTGGCCCTGTCCTAGCCCGGGTCTCTCTGGCCGCAGCTCCTCTCCCGCCTGCCAGCACCGGCTCTGTCGCTACCGTGCCACCAAAGACCTCGTTTGCTCCTAGTAGCAAGTCATCTACGTAGGCCTCCCATCTGACTCGGCTGGGCAATTAACTGGCCTACCGTCGCTGTCCTCAGACCCCAATTGACTTACCCGCCTGAGTATTTAGTTCGCCTCGCACCCAGAAGCCTGCAGGCTTGCTTGCATTCGCCGCGGCCGCCTTGGATAGGACTATCTCGATCCGTGCCGAGCCCGTCGCCCGCTATCCCCGGTCCTCGTCCTCGCTCGATCGCCTTTCCGTCGCTCTGGACTCCCCTGCCAGTAGCAACGAGTCTACCACTCTCGATAAGTCTGCCAAAGGGCGTGTACTGACTAGAGGATCGTCTGTATCTTCCACGCCAGTCCTCCCAAGTTTTCCTACCGATACATCCCGGTCGAGCTACGCAATCTTGAAAGATCCCATCGCGACCCCTTACTCCGAAACAGACGCGAGTCACCCACCTCCCATTTTGCAATCTACTATCGAAAACAAAATGCATCAAACCTCTTCTCGGCTCCTCCGCATGACGGACGATGACCGCCCCTTCACTCGTGTAAGCTTCTCCCGTGCTCGAACTCACCGCCTAATTTTTAAGTTGTTTCCTCACGGAGCCGAGTGGCCTGACAGATCTCTGCTTTGTTCGACCTGCTTTTGGTATCTCCTAACAAATGTTTGCAATGCAGGACTTCAAAGACTTGTTCTCGACCCTGATAGTCAGCCTTCTTCCACTGTCGCCCCACCGAGTACGGTTAACAAGGGTAGAACATACGTTCTTGTCCGAAGATGCCATCAACAATCTCGGTTCTCTCAAATTCTCCCAATCCAATCGGATGCCTGACCCAAAAGACCCCTCCCGTATCGTGACAACTACCACCACGACTACCTTCTCCATGGCTAAGGACATGGCTAGATCGATATGTCAACGGTTCCTAGACGCGAGGTTCATTGAGTCTGCTGATGGCAAGCTACAATCTGTCTATACTATGAAAGGCGCTGTGTGGCAATTGACACCGAAGGGTGTATGTGTGCTCGACCGCTTCTGCTCACGAAACGGAATCCAGCAGAGGCAAATAGGCGATTTAATAGCTCAGGGATCGAGTCATCTGTGTATCCTGGAGAGAGATCCTGCAACGGATAAATTGGTCATGGACCGTGGTACGATGGAAGTTGTGTTCCGGCGGCTGTGCGGTGCGAACGGAGGGCTGAACATAAAATCCAACGTCAACGCCGCTGATTCCGATTCGTTGAGCGATTACCGTGACGGTCTGACAGGCGTGAAGATGGCCAGCGAACGCAAAGTTGGCGGCAAGACGTTCAAAGATACGTTTACAGGCAAGGGATGTTCAGATTGGCTGATGGACTGCTGTACGACTGTCGATCGACGCGAAACGTATGAGATGGCATCGCTCTTCGTCGAATACGAGTTGATGGAGTCTATTCTAGCAGACCGAGCATATATGGCGACGTCTCCCTCCGCAGCCATTTTCCAGCCGACCAAGAATGCGATCTACCAACTGACTACGCGGGGCAGGGAGATTCTCAGTGGTACTGGGAGGGGCCGAACCTCGGAGAGTGAAGGGCTAGGGGCGTCAGGACGACCAGGGGTCGCCAGAGACTCAAACACTCAACGCCTCGACAAGATTTTGAACGACGCAGCGCTCAGATTACTGTTCCGCGAAAACCTGCGCGAGACCCACTGCGAGGAGAACTTGTCGTTCTACTTGGACGTGGAGGAGTTTGTTCGCAGCTGTTGCGGCGCCATCAAATCCGCGCAAAAGAATCCGACTTCGACGTCGATGGATGGGATTAAAGAGATCATGGCCCAAGCCTACGGCATTTACAATGCTTTCTTAGCACCCGGCTCGCCTTGCGAATTGAACATTGACCATCAGCTGAGGAGTAACCTGGCTACCCGGATGACGAAGGCTGTTGGTCAAGATGTTGCCATGATTGACACCCTGCATGAAGTTATGGCGCTCTTCGAAGATGCGCAAAACGCGGTCTTCAAACTAATGGCAAGCGTAAGTGGATAAGCTGCAGCTGGAGATATGCCCGGATGATTTGACTAACTTGATACACAGGATTCGGTGCCCAAGTTCTTACGAAATACCAAGTATGAACATACATTGAAGAACTACGATTTTGATTCCATAGTCGTTGGGGGCAATCGTGGCCCTGAAAGAAGCCAAAGTCGATCCAATAGTAAAAAGGGTCCCTTACGCTAGTAGGACTTCTACTGCTCACCAAACCAAATCTTAATATTGTTGGAGTCACAAAAGGCCTGCATGGAATTGGTCTTTGCTTGGATTTCCTACCTAACGTGCCACGAGACTGCATGCAGGCGGCCCTGATGCCAACTACTAATATCACAATCTTTGCGAATATTGAATTTAAACCTCTTGTTTTCCTGGAGATATAGGCGTTGAAGGATAAACCAGCATAGAGACACCCCTCGACCGGAGTTCAGAATTCCAGCAGTCATACATTGGCTTATCTGACATTTTGTCATGGCAGAGGACGCAGAGAGGCGGGTATTCCATCTTATATGGGCTCCTCGACTACAGGCAACGGCTAGCTGTGTGCAGGCTCGAGATACGGTGGTGGCCATTCGATATAAACAATGGCCCCAGAAGGACAATCTTCACAGTGTACGGCAGTGACATGGCCTGCCCAGTCGACTGTTCCGTTGAAGGTTTCAGTTGGTGAGGATATAGAGGGAACGCTTATCATTTGGTGATACCGCGTCGTTAGTATGCAAGCATTAGACCCAAAAAGTAGTCTGGGGAGAAGGAAAACTGTCCGCAGCATTTAGTGGCAAATGTACATACGATTTGGCTTTGATCACAGCGAGCCGTCTGCTGCGGCCAACCAAAAAAAAAATTGAGAACTATCCTACCAATTAGCGAGCAACTTGTTCGGTGAAATTATTCGATTGTGTCTCCGAAACATTGCCAGCCATCAGGGAGATGATCGGAATGCAGTGGCGACCTGTGAAGATCGTACTAAGATTGTATGCATTCCAAGACAGTAGGGAGCCTCATTTAAGACCTCGGCGGAATTTCGCTACTAAACCAAATTACTAGTATCATCAGTATTGCTTGTCTTATTACAGATTCTCAGGTTTGTTGTTTCAATAAGTATGAACCTGTTGAATTCCGGTCTTCTTAAGCGCGCTCCTCCTCGCCGATTCTCTGCACGTTTTCCCCCCTTCTCTTCTCTATCTCATCCATCATCACCTTCGTTTGACCTCTCTCATACACGCTCCTTTACAAACATTTGCACTTTGACATCTTCTGTCTACTAGACTATCGTTACTGCTATTTCCCTCACACGCAAAACACACCAGACTCAAAATGTTCTCCGATATGAAGTCGCTCGCTGTTGTCGGTCTGCTCGCCGCTGGTGTCACGGCGCAGTCTTCTTCGTCTACACCTACCTCGTCTTCGTCGGCGCCGGCGACGACCTCTGCCCCTTCGACTGTTACGGCTGTCTGGGGAAACAACAACGGGACGTGGCCGGTGTGGTCGTACTTCAACACCACCGTCACCTCGGTCGCCGTCGTGCAGGAGCTCACGACGCTTTGCAAGGAGGCTACTACGCTTACTTTCAACGACTGCGAGTATACTGCTACGGCTAATGAGCTTGTTGTTGTTACCAATTGTCCTTGTACTGTTACTAGTGTATGTTTCTTCCTGTTTTTGGTTTTTGTCTGTTTCGTTTAGGGGTTGGTTGGGACTGCTTGTTTGTTTTGTTGTGCTGTTTTCACGCCTTGCTCGACGTTGCAACTCCAGCTTCACTATCTATCCATCACTAGAGTTTCCTGTCTTCGTAATTCGTTTGCGGAAGCTGGATGGAAGATCTACCTCTACATACTAGCTCGAGTACTCTCACACGCCCCTACTCAGCCTCATCTCTTCATCCATATCCCCTATCCAGTAAACACCAGGTGACATATCTCGACTGACTAAATATACAGGCCATCCCAACACTCACTTCCACGCTCTGCCCGCCAGGCGCCACGATTCCCAGCATACCCGCACCACCACCGGGACAGGGCCTCCCGCCGCTGGTGCAGCACACCACCCCTACCGTGGTCGTTCCCACGCAGGCGCCCACCTGGACCCCGACCCCGTCGTACATCCAGGTCGGCGGCGCCTCGCCTTTCGGAAGCGATAGCGCGAGCGGTCTGATTGTTGCTGCTGCCGCCATGGTTGTTCTCGGGTTCTAAGTCTGCATCCAACCATCCATTCTATTCGTTCATTCGTTCATTCGTTCATCCACACATTAAAATGATTCTGTGGTGGTTCGGCGGTGCATGGAAGGAGGGCTTGCAGCATCCGAGACAGTCTGCAAGATTGGCCCTGCTGATCGGTTCTTTGGGGTTGATAATTTGGTCATTTTTATAGAACGATGTTGAAGACTGGTTTTGGGCTTAATTTGTTTCTATTATGTATTATGGATACGGCTTTTTTATGACTTCGGGGTTTTGATATTTTATGAAGACTGTTTTTGTTTCTTGCTCTGGATTTTACTCGTAATGTCTAAATTGATCACTATTATATGCATCTTGTCTGGCTTCACTTCGTGTCTTGTTGAGTGTGATTATGAGTACCTATGGGACGGTTTATCATCATTACATCTTTCAAGTTATAGGAGGGATAAGGAGAAAACCTCATAGGAAATATTGGGTATTGTGGAATACGAGAGTCATAAGACGAGTAGACATGGAAATTCTACATAAGGTCGTCCCACGTGTATGGTGATACCTTTAGGACATGGGATGGGATGGGCTTAGAAAGTGGTTGAGACATGAAACGTGTTAAGATGACAAGAACACCAAGGAGGCATTTCGGCGAAATCAGTAGCATTAACCTGTCACCATCTACCTCTCCTCGGTGTAGAATTATATTCACAAGGACAGGTATGTTATTGGAAAAATGAGAAGACGCAAAATGGGTTTAACCTTAGTTTTAAGCTTATAAAAGTAAAAAAGGGGCTACGCAGAGGAATATGATAGATCAGTTGCTTTGCGTTTAAGCTTATCTTACCTGCCACATGTATGTGTGGATAGATGTCTGCAGGTTTGCCTTTCGCATGATGCATGTTTATATTTTAGAGTAGAATGATTTGTCTGTTTGATCTGCCGTGAAAGACGGGATAGCTTCAACACCTGGAACATACCTCGTGGCAGTTACTTATTCACGATTTGCCTGGCCGTGGTCGGCGGCCTTGGCGGCGAGATGCAGATGGCCCCACTAAATTTTATAGTGGTTCTACAGTCGCGCCTGACCGCTTTGAGCTCGAAACGCATCCTCGAAATGCATTACCTTGGATACTGCCTTGAGTAAACAACCATCTTGTCTACTTTTTACTTGGGCAACCTCAGCAATCCGCGCGACCACACCACTACCGTTCTCAACGATCGTACTGTCCGTCGCACCACAATATAACCTGACTCCAATGGCATGAAATACGCACAAATCGACCTGTTATTATGACATGGTGACATGGCCTCCAACCAGACCCCCGGCTCAGGCCGTCGAAAGCGAGCTCGACCCGAAGATGGCTTCGATTCGTCGCCCGTACCCTCGCCCTCTACAGTAGCTGCGAGCGCGAAAAGACGTCGGTTCAACAGCGTCGCCGATTCCCCTCGATCGACCCCCAAGGGATTTTCTGCAATCACTTCAGCCATTGGTGGTGCGCTGGGTCGATCTGGACGAAGAAAACCGGTTAATGAACCGAACGGAACGGCTGCCCAATCCTCATTTGAAGTACCCGCGAGCGATGACGGCGACGAAGAAGAGCCAGCGACACACTCGAACAAACCGAGGAAGCTTGATTTCGGGAGACTGCCGAAAAAATCGACGTCGGCCGAGAACCTATACGATGTACCCGACTCTGATGAAGAGTTACACCCCCCGAGAAGCCCGATTAAGAATGGCGACAAGCGCAATTCCGCGACGCCATTAAAAGCAGGCTCAGTTAACAGTGAAGCGAGAAGCGCCTCAGCGCGCTCTACGACTACGCGGCAAGATGGGAAGGGATCCAGAAGCACAACTAAAACCAATGGAAATGGTACTACACCCCGAAAAAGGGGGCGACCGCCAAAGGTGCGGCCGACCGAGGCAGTGCTTCCCGAATTTCCTCTGGCTGTCAAGGCGCGCATATATGGGCCTACAGGAAGGGCTGCTTCTGGCATACTTCCAGAACCCCCGAAGTTGAAGGGCATATTGTCACCTCAGAAGAGGAAAGCCGGTCGACCAGTTAAGATTGTCATCTTTAACGAGGCTGATGGAGTTGACTCGGATGTCCTTGAAGGAGATGTAACGCCACGGCGAGATGTAACGCCACGGCCCACGTCCATCTTTACCGTGGCAAAGTCGGGGTCGCAGTTATTTAAGAAGCTCTCCGTAATTCCAGATACGGATGTGGCCGAGGATCAAGAGGGAGGCATCGCAGAGCCTGAAGAGGGCAATGGAGGAGAGGAAGAGGAAGATGATGACGAGGTGTGTGTTATATGTTCGAAGCCTGACTCGGATCCGCCGAACGAGATTATCTTTTGCGAGATTTGCGACAGGGGCTTCCACCAGAAGTGCTACAATGTTCCAACCATACCTGAAGGCGACTGGATCTGTCGAAATTGCTCACAAGAGGATATCGTGCCGGATCAGTCGGATATAACGGGGAAACTGGCCACCACACCCACAGATATTCCTGACATACAAAATTTCGAGCAACATCTCCGGAAGATGCGGCGCGTGTTGTTGGATCGGTGTTCTAGAAATCGCCGAATAAAACTGTGTGGCCAGACCGAAGCGTTTGATAAGGCATACCAACTAGTGGAACAAACGGTGCTAGCGGGCGAAGGGAATTCTATGATGGTTATCGGGGGGCGCGGGTGCGGGAAAACGACGGTAGGTTTATCGCCGATTGACTTTGCGTTGCGACTAATGAATATGGTAGATGATAGAAGAGGTTCTCTCTACCCTCCGAACCGAGCACGCAGAAGAATTTCACGTCATCAGGCTCAATGGATTCATTCATACGGATGATAAGCTTGCGCTTAAAGAGATCTGGCGCCAGCTGGGCAAGGAGATGGAAATTGAAGACGACTTGGTCAACAAGGTAAGATACAAGGTGGCGATTGCGTCTTTATTTAAACGGCAGTAGCTAATACAGAACAGACCAACAACTATGCCGACACCATGGCTTCTCTCTTAGCTCTTTTGTCTCATCCAGAGGAGATAAATGGAACTGAAGACGGCGTGACATCCAAGTCGGTTGTCTTCGTCATCGATGAATTCGAGCTATTTGCGACGCACGCTCGGCAGACGCTGCTCTATAACCTCTTTGACATCGCTCAAGCAAGGAAAGCCCCGATAGCGGTGCTTGGGCTAACAACGAGAATTGACGTAGTAGAAAGCCTAGAGAAGCGAGTCAAGAGTCGATTCAGTCATCGTTACGTCTATCTATCTTTGCCAAAGTCATTGCCAGCATATTGGGATATCTGTAAACAGGGTTTGATAGTGGACAAGGAAGACCTCGAGACGGAAAGCTTTGATACTGATCTTCAGGGACTCTACCAGTTTCACGACTATTGGAGCGCGAAGATAGAGGTGAGCATGACCGTACTCTTTCATCTACATGTCTATGATTAACAAGAATTAGGCCCTCCGTCAGACGCCGGCATTTGAGGATCACCTTGAGTACCAGTACTACACGACGAAATCGGTGTCTGCTTTCCTCGCCTCGTGTATTCGGCCATTATCGGCTCTGTCGCTATCATCACTTGACCTTGTATTCCCTTCATCCCCCGAAGGCGTCACGTTGGAACCACAAGAACCAAAACTACAGCTCCTCACAGCATTATCAGATCTCGAGCTAGCGCTGCTTATCTCAGCCGCACGGCTCGACGTCGTCGCGCACACCGACACTGTCAATTTTGCCATGGCATACGACGAGTACAGTGCCCAAATGGGCAGGCAACGAGTACAGACGGCCAGCTCCGGCCTGCTGGCGCTGGGTGCCGGATCCAGAGTCTGGAGCCGTAGCGTTGCGGTGGTGGCATGGGAACGACTGGTATCGTTAGGTCTACTCATCCCAGCCGGCATAGGAGGCAGATCCAACGCTGCCCATGGCGGGCTCGAGGGCAGGATGTGGAAGATGGACGTCCTGCTCGAGGAGATACCGTCGGCAGTCGAACTCCCCGGGTTCTTGGCGAAGTGGTGTAGTCAAATTTAGATGATGATAAATCTGGCGGGGCGATGCAATGCCTGTGTTGTTCTCCCGCGTTGATGCGCGTTACTGTCTACGCTATAACTCTTGGCCTGCATGCGCATCTACAAGTAGTGGAGGAATAAAATCGACTACGGGCTGCCGAATGGTAGGCTGATGCCCACCAATCAGCAGGAGACGTTTTAACTATGTCCCGCCCCGCCTCCTCGCCCTGCTACGGTGGGAGCTGTGCAGCTGTATCTTAATATAGCGTGACGTCTGTTATACAGAAAAGGAGTGAAGAGTAGGTCGGGGCGACTAGCTGCTGCTAGCTCTTAAACCTTGATGCACTCTGCAGTCAATCTTGTGCCTACCTACGTAGGTCTCAAAATAGATGTTCACTCTAGGAAAAACAAAGGATAAAATGTCCAGGTCTTTATATATACCGATCATAACCGCGAACTTCATGATGTAGATGAGGTAGCCAAGATGTGGGTTGGGGGAATGACGTTCCATGGCATTGCATAGCAGCAGGCATTGCCCCCGGCAGTGCTGAGCCGACCGAAGACGTAAGCAAGGGGGTGAGAACGGAAACAAATTCCAAACAAAAGATCGACCGGGCCCTTCTTGGTACCGAGGCTCGGAAATCGACAATTCCGAATGGGAACGGCGCGCTTAATCGGAATTAGCACACTACTGTAGTGTAGTGTTGTATATTAATTACTATTCTAGGAATATGTAAGTAGCATTGCACCTAACGTAATGTATGTGCTACACCTCGTTCAGCCACTCACGCATGAGTCGGTTCGTTTTTGTTTCCGAGAATCCGAGGGCGTTATCGACAGGGTCTTGGTAGTATACGTGCTAGAACGAGCTAACGGGTTAGTTCGTAGTGTAGCGAATGCGAGTTTGTTAATTAGTACTATAATAACTGCGGTAATGTATACTTACGTACCATGGCCAATCTTATTAAGCGGTGTATAACTAAACATTTATGTTGCTGTTTAGTTTGGGTTGGGCTTTGGACATTACCTACCTACTTAGAGTTACGGATTATTAATTGCTACCTACAAGGTAAGTAGGTAGGTATGATCGGGATCGCGGGGGAAAATAAGGGATGCTTTAGCAGTACTCTAGCAGTAGCTTTTGCTATTTTAAGCGGAGCTACTGTAGGTTAACATGTACACTGAGAGGTAGCATACCGACCCGGATGGAAGTGGGCTGGGCTGGCAGAGGTGGGTAGTGTAAATGACATGCACAGGCACAGGATTAGCGTCGCTCTGGTGCGGTTGCCTGCCGCAATGCTGCATCCTGATACACGTACCTTGCTGGGTAGTGGATGGATTTTCGAAGGGACACCCTTCTTTGTCGCTCTTTTTTTTGTGACTGGACTGCCACTATATCTGGGACCGTGCCGCATCTTATAATAGCACGTCGAGACCTGTTGTGTAACGGCAAGTTAATGTATTAAAGTACGGCTCTTTTCCCCTGATCATCATCGTCATCATGTCGTCGTCTGTTTCTTAAACATAAGAGATGTACATACATACCTGTGCATGACATGTACGAAACCCGTACGTGCATGTCTATGTAGTCTCTGTCGACTCGACCTCCGACTTTATTTTCTAGCTCGAGGCTTGCTGTTCTCGGGGACGAACGAACAAAGAGGCACTGCCCGATACTTTGAGTTAATTACGCCGCCGCGATAACCGTTGGAACTGGGATTGATTAATGGCACGCTCCACTTGACGAATCCCACTACATACAGTGGCTGCTACGTTTGGACATCGTCGTCATCGTCGTCATCGTCGTCGTACCGGCAAATCATTTACTTTACTCGGCGTTTGCGCTATTCGCGTCAGCCAGTCAGTCACTACAGTTATTATATATATATTTATTATATATACACACAAACCTTTTATCAGCGGTGTTGTTATCCCCGCACGACAAACAAGGAGACATTCCTCTCGGGTGTTCATTTTCGTCACACATCGCGAGAAGGACGGAAAGGAAAGGGAAAAAGTGAAAAGGACGAAAAAGGGAAACCAATAGAAGAAGAAGAAAAGGAAGACGACGGAAAGGGAGAAGGAAAGAAAACCTCATGTCGAAGCGCACCACATTCACGACCATCTCGCCGCTCCCGACGGGCATCCCGCGCGAGGTGGTCATCGACTTCCTGCACAACCACCAGGAGATGATCGACCTGAACCCGCTGATCATCGAGCGGCATCCCATCGCGCCACCCCCGCACGCCCCCGACGAGGAGGCCCGCTGCGTGTGGTGGAGCTTGACCGACAAGATCGCCTACCTGCCCGGCGGCCTCGTGTCCGGCCAGATCGAGTACACCGCCGCCTTTAACGACCTGCCCAACGGCGTCCAGACACACTGCTACGCCCCCTTGGGCACCGACATCCGCGAGCGCTGGAGCCTGGGCGGAACCCTGCCCGGCGAGCCCCTCGAGCCTGTCGAGATTGGCCTTGGGGCCCCGAGGCAGGGACTGTATCTTCGCGAGGTTAGTCCGCTTGCCCTCATTATCTAATCTGTATCATTATTACTACTCTTTCCTTTCTTGATGATGATATTTGATGATGATGTACTACTTCTAAACTCCGGGTGCCCAATCCCGTGTATATGCTATGCTGACCAGCCATGATCAGGACGTCGAGCTCCGCTGCAACTTCGTAATGGCCACCTTCGTGAAGAAGACGTTGAAGAAAGCCCACGGCACCCTCGTCGACCGCCTCTGCGAAAAGGCCGCCGTGGCATCCTCCAAGTTGCCCTCCCCGGTCCCGGCCGTGCTGTCGTCGCCCAGCGGGTCCATCAGCTCCCACTCGGCCGCCACCGAGAAGAGCGATCTCCGGACCGCGGACTCGGCGTACCTAGCCACGCGATCTAGTAATCGGTTCTCTGGGGGGCAAGTTTACGCTCAGCCTTTGTATGCGCAGCCGCCTAATGCTTCTGGGAATGCGGGCGTGTTGAGCGGGTATACGCCTTATCGGAAACCTGTGCCGTCGCGGTATGGCGATGCTGTGGTGAAAGGATGGGGGACGGGAGGACAGCCTGCTCCTGCTGAGCTGCAGTGAGGGGAGTTCTGGACTATTCCAGCCTGCTCTCGACATACTTTCTCCCTTATCATTATTTTCTTACCCCCTCCTTAAGGACTTTTGATTTGCATACTCCGGGAAGGACTCAATATCCAATCGCCAAAGGCGACAACAAACAAAACGACATTATGGTCCTCCTTCAGACCATTGGTTTTTTCAGCGCGGCGTATCAAATTATCAGCATGCATGATCGGCTCAGGTTCAATCGGGTGGCTTTCTCTAGGTATTCTATTTAACATTTTTTGGTTGCATAATTTTTATTAGTCGCTTGTATGTATGAACAAGCATAAACATACTGGGAAAGTACGGGATACTTTATTTATATACGTTGATGGATTCGCGGCGCTTTTATGCGAAGCCTACATCCTTGGTTGATATATAAGCTGGATGGAAGAACAAGCATGGATGAGTTATCGTTTGGAATACCGATCGGTGACTTTGGGTAGAATAGAGATGATGAGGGGAGAGATTGAATGAGGAGATATCGCAGTGGTTTTTATTAGTGAGGTGTGAAATAAGATGATCATTCTGCTCTAAACCTCATGGTTTACATACATAGCTGATCGTGTTCT
This sequence comes from Xylaria arbuscula, assembly GCA_022385695.1. Taxonomy (NCBI): domain Eukaryota; kingdom Fungi; phylum Ascomycota; class Sordariomycetes; order Xylariales; family Xylariaceae; genus Xylaria; species Xylaria arbuscula. Next base: position 774,786 of record MU279358.1, on the reverse strand, counting down.
TTCCTGTTGCGTGTGAAGATGACGTGTGTCGAAGTTGTTGGATCAAGTACTTACTTACCTGTCGAAATGGAAAGAGGAATGGGTTGATAGGAATACGATGTATATGAATGATGCACACTCCCACCCCGGGAGGGCCATGCCATGAGGCTCTCATATCAAGCTTGTGAGTTAGATGATGAGGAAAAAAGAAAACAGATTGGGATTAAAAAATTCGTCTCGGTATATCAGTCAATCAGTGATCCCGATGTTCACATCTAGATTGCGCGATCGACACAGGATATCTGTCTGCTTCTTTCTTTCTTTCTCTTTTGCTTATTGTCATCGCCATAGGCAGTCGGAGTGAGTGAGTGTATCGTGCACGACTTGTAAGTAGGTATCCGAGAAGTTGGTGAGACTCTGTTCTTAATTGGGTAGTTAGTAGTTGGTAAGTGTGTATGCCCTTGCGACTACTTTAAGTACCTACCTACCATGTGTACCTAAGGCATGCGTTTCTAAATCAGAAGAGAGTGAGTAATTATTTAAAAATCATTTCAGTTGTTTGTTTTTACATTCTGGTGAACTGTCGGGAAATGCTCAAGCTTGTTGTTTGTAAGGTTTTACCATTTACTAAGTACACTACATACCTTACCTTGCATGGTCTATTAACTATTCCACACACGTGGCTAAATGAGACGCGAATTGCTTGTTCACAGCGCTCACTTCCTTTCTTACTCTCTTCGGGTGCACGAGTAGCTGGGTATGCTGTTGCTGTGCTTGATCTCATTTCTCTTAGATTTTCATATGTCATTTTGATTGATAGTCATGTACATATTTTTATCCTTCAGCCGGCTTACACTGTTATCCTTAATTCGCACCCAACCCCTCCCTTCCTGTTTATATTTTTCCCCTTGTTGTTTTCTTTTGTCTCGCTTCTCTTCCCTGATCAGGAATATTGCCCGATCCAGCGCCTCATATGCAAGATGCAAATCGATCCAAGTCAGTAGCAGGACTCGTCGCATACATGAGGGGAAATCTGATCCAATGAGAATTTAACGTTGATGGTTCACATTAGGGTTTCCGATCATCGAGGTGGAAGAATGCGGTGTGTCTGTTATTTCTTTCCTGTTTTGTCTTTGTCTCATTCTCGTCGTTGGACTGGGAACGGCCCTGAGCTGAGGGAGGAATTAATGTTTAACCTATATAGTATATACAACGAGTCATCTCTTTCCCAAAAGAAATCATGAAATAGACTAATTACCTAAGTATGTCAGGTTTTAACCAGCGTGTGTGCATGGATAGCTGGGAATGTAGTCGTGTGCTGAGAATGGCGGGCGTGTCGTGGCGTGATTAGCTGATCTAGGGCGCCGATCGCTTCTGTAGGTGGCGGTAAGGGTATGTAAGATGTAGGCCATATGACAGGGCCGGTCGAGTACCGGCAGCAGTGCCATCTACGATTCCCACTAGGCACGACATCCCTGCTGTAAAAGTCGTCTGCTTGTAAATGTGGTGTTGCAGATTGATCTGCTGACCATTCACAATTGTCTTTATTAATTTTCCCACTTTCCCCTCCTGCAGGAAACAGCAATGGCAACATCAGATCAGGCAACATTTATGGTCAGTGGGATAGTTGGGAATAAGTCAGCAGATCCGGAAAGCTTGGGCGGCGCTGTACCATCTTATGTTGTGTCACTTATACGTCAATTGACCACACATGCATACTACTACTACTCACATACCTACATAACGCACATCACACAACAGCCACATACCTACCACACATAATTAGGAATCGAATGACAAGACAACTCTTTTTCTGCCTTACCGCAGGGCCCGCAATTCCCGTGTTGGTAATTTCCACCGGCGCGGTCCCGGCCAGTAGCTGTCCTCCCTGGTTCACCGCCACACCAACACCAAACCGGGCTCTGCAGAACTAACACACACATAACACACCTACTTATACCTGTAGACGGCGCGTAGCATGCGCGCGTGGGGGGACGATCAGGCAAGTGATGAGGCGGCGTGCTGGGGTCTGACGATGGGGGGTCTCTCCGCCAGGGGCCATGGCCCTCCGTGGCCGCGTCTATTGGGAGATGGCGGCCCGGCTGCTTGGACGTTGCGCCGCTGTCAAGCATACTGTACGCGCCTTGCTTGCTTGCTTGTTTCCTAGCTTACCGTTAGTCCTATTAACATTATTAGTATTAGGTACGTGGAGACGGTTCGATTTCAGTTGTCTTTTTCCGTCATTTGTAATTCGTAGTTCGTAATTCGGTGGGTTTTAGCTGTTGGGTGTTAGGTCAAACTATCCGTCTTTCTTGTTGTGCCTCTCGTTTTCGTTTTTGGAAAATGCACAATGAAATCCGGTTGACCTTTCCCGTTATTCTCGTACTCTTCCGCAACAGAACAGCCCTACCGTCTTCATCCTGAAAAGACCTATTGGAATTCCACACTAGGTGCAAGTTCGGGGGGGAATTCCGTTCACATGAAAGAAATCCCCAAAGGTGCGCTAAAGAACTTTATGCTTTCCATAGGGCCAACGTTAACAAAGATAGGTCTAGCCCTAGCCGAAGGCAAATTCTGAACCTTCCTCCCCCACGTTAGCTCTCCTACTGGTCTATGTGTACCTTCTTCCCGGGGTAAAGGAAGCTCTTAAACCAGCTAGCTACCTACCTGACTCTGTTGTCAGCTCATTCTTTTGATGGGGAGGAAAGCTGGGACGGGACTGTTATTGTTGTCGTCGTTATAACATCATCAGTCTTACTTAGCAAGGAAGATTTCTCCGGTAAGACATATTCACATAACGAAGAACCGGATAGGGTGCAACATATATCACTTTGCAAATACTGGAATATCCCAGGTAAAGGCATCATCGGCTGCTGGACAGATTGAAGCTTCAAAGGATACCTGGACGCGACGAAGGAAACGACAAGAATGGAGGTTTTAGCCTCGATGAAGCGACTCGCACGCATCAATGGAAAGCAGCTTTGAGGCTCTAAATCCACTTCTTCGTTTGGCTGCCTGTCATCTAGGCGATCGCCACGATGGCTCCTCTCCAGCAGCTCACAGCTGCGACCAGCCTCATGTTCGAATCCTACGATGACTTTATTGAGAGGCGGGGGGCTTTCCAAGGTACCGACACTACCGATTCACATACGCTGGCCGTTATGTATGTTTCCATTTCATTTGCCGCCATCAGCGTGGTAGCTGCTCTGGTTTCCTTCTACTGGTTTGTTCGGATGAGGAAAGGATTCCGACAAGAGTAAGTCAACTACAGCAAAAAAGCACCAATACCGAATCCACGGCTCGGTCCAAGGCGGGAACGTAATAACAGTGTGTATAGCATGATCATGCTGCTGATACAGAGCGATATGGCCAAGGCGTTATGGCTCCTCATCAGCCCCTTGGTGTACTTCATCACCGACAAGCCCTTAGGTGACAGTCGGGCCTTTTGCCAGGTCTCTGGTTTCTTCCTTGCTATGGCCATTGAAGCATCCGACATAGCCGCCCTTCTCATCGCTATCCACACTACTTTATTCGTTGTCAAACGTCAACATCCCGGTACTACCTTCGGCCTACAGCCCTACCGGCGCGTGGCATACACGGTCTGGGCTACCGTGCCCATTATTCTAGCAGCCATAGTCCCGATAACGGGGAATAGTTTCATCGACAACGGGCCTTATTGCTATCTTCCCGTGCGGCCGGGCTGGTACCGCGAGACGCTGGCTTGGATTCCGCGGTACATCATCTTCGGCGTCATCATTATCACGTACACGGCACTGTACCTGTATGTGTACATGCGCTTCCGGCGTTTCGGAGAGGATCAGAGGCGCGCCAGCACGTTGAACTCGGTGTCAACAGGATCGTCGACGCACCGACATCCGAGACGGAAATGGAGGAGTCGGAGTGTGCCTCTGACGCCACATCTGGCAACCCATGGTCTGCTGGACTCGCACTCGACACACATCGGCATGCGCAAGAACGACCAGGCGAAGCTTCGCCAATCTTCGGTCGCGTCGACCGTGAGCACGCTGCATATGGGCGACAGTGCATACCTTCCCGAGGTGCCAGAGCGGGTGGTGCGGAAGAGTTCGATTGCGTGGGATTTGGTTGAGTTCGGACAACACGATGGACCAGTGACGCAGGCGAGCATCACGCCCTGCTCCGATCCCGATCTCAGTAGTCCTACGACGGAGTTCTTCCAACAACAAGCTGATGATGGTAGCCATGATAACCATGCCAATAGTAATAATATAGCCAGCACAGTCGCAGCTACCATCGCCGCCCCCGAGCCAATACACGCTGCGGACACTAGGAACGAGGATCATGCTTCATCCTCGTCGTCATCATCGACACCATCAGATAATCTACATGAAAACCGACACAGCCGGTGGAAAAGGCGGTTCCGCCCACGTGGCAACGCACACCTGGGACCCAGAAACTCAATAGCAAGCATCATAGCAACACTACGCCAAGGGCCGCCTCGCCGTACCACGCAATCCACAACCACAGCGACTCGAACAAGAAACTTAAGCGAGGGAGAAGTGAACAACGCGCCAGGCGAGGAGGACGAAGAAGAAGAAGAAATAGCAATAATAAGCAGCTCCTCATCTGTGCATCTAGCAACAGCCGAATCCGAAGTATCAATGCGCCGATCCCGCGACAGGATGAAGAGACAGATGCGTTTACTATTCGTGTACCCGGCCATCTACCTGCTGACGTGGATAGCGCCGTTCGTGGCGCACGCGTATAGCTACCGAGATCAATACGGGAGCTCGATATCCCATGACGTATCCCCCAACAACACCCTCAGCAACAACACGACTCTAAACCCACTCATACTAGATCCCACCCAAGATTTCCCTCACTATCTACTATCACTCGCAACCGCAGCAGCATCCACCTCACCAGTACCATTCCCCCTCCAACCCCTCCCGCTCCGCATCGTAAGCATGGCAAGCCTCTGCATAGCCGCAGCAGCCGACTGCGCCTTCTTCAGCGCCTGGGAACGACCCTGGCGGCATCTGCGCGGGGGGTTCTGGGCGAACATGGCCAAGAGGTTGTGCGTGCATCGGCTCCTACAAGGCCGTCTCGGTAGTCTCGTTTCCGCGCAGGGAGGCAGTAGCGGGTTTACGGGTCGGAGTCGGGACGAGCGGGTTGCGGACGAGAGGGTCGCGAGGACGAGACGGGAGCAGGAGAGGGAGATCGGGCTTGCTCTTCGGTCTAAGATAGCTTCTAATACCAGTGCTAGGGTTGGGAGTAGTAGTACTGCTGGGAAGAGCGAGGGGGAGGGGGATGTAAAAGGAGAAGGGGCAGGAGGCAGTGGTGGTACCCAAGAGGAAAATCTGGAGAGTCTGGGGAAGAAGAGGAGGGAGTGGTGGGATGTTTTGGATGAGGGTACTTTATGATTTAATTACTTGATACCACTGATGAGACGAATGATGAATTGGATGAACGAAACCAGCAAAACTAACTAGCTGATTAAGTAATTGGGTACTGAAACACCGCTTGGTTACTTATTAAATAATCACAACATGAATGAATATCATGATGAGAATGATGAGAGGATATCTGTATTACGCTGTAAGGGGTTTGTTATCTCGTGCTGCTGTACACCACATGCATATTCTTTCTCCTTATTTCTTCATCCTTTAATTCATTCCCTTTATTCCATTCCAACCTCTTGTATAGAATTTATCTGTACCTTTTAAATAATACATGCGTTTTCAAGTCCCAAAGCTATCGTGGGAAGTTTTGGTGTTAGAGGACACGAGTTGTTAGGATAGACTGGGCTGGGTCAGATATATCTCATTAATACTGCATATTGTATATCATCATGCCTTTGAATCGAGTATTGAACGCCTCCTCCTCCTCCTCATTGCCACTTGAAGCGGGTAAACAGTTACGATATCTAGCACCTAGGAAACCTAAATTAACATACTTGTCTCGACGAAGTAAGGAAGAACGAAGAAAAACAAAAGAAAGTGAAAAAAGGAAAACAAATGTGATATCCGAATCTCGAAGTTATCTCTATTTCTCCACAGATGTTTTCGTTCAATTTTGCAGCATTAGAGACAAAACAAAATAAAACCGATTCGAACTAGACCAGACCAGGAGTTTATCTGAAGTACAAATTGTGACAAATGAGAAATTCATAAAGTTAGTGAAAAAAAATGTTTGTATAGGTATCCTGCCATTAAGAAGTGTAGGTGGTCTTAATAGTAGGATACGCATACAAGGTTGAAGGCTACCGGTAAAACTCGAAAGGGGGCTGAGAAACTACCTACGTCGAGATATCGAAGATGAGCGTGGTGAGATGAGAGCAAGAGATACACACGCAACCTTGGCCGTATTTTTGTATCCCAGTATCTTCGACATGTCGGCTGCTCGCCCTTTAGGCTGCCAAAAAGGTAGGCAGGCAGATAGAGAGAGGTACCCAGGTAGGTATTCCACAAACTAAAACGGGGCATTTTATGAGATTGGATACATCACGACCTACCTACCCACCAAAATACATCGTAACACATCCATGCATAGTTGGTACTTTGAATAGCTACCGACCGAACTTACCTCATAAAACACACATATATCTATATATCTCATAACACAAATAAGAGCACGGTGGTATGTAGATACAGCTACCTACTTTATTAGTTGTCCAAGCAAGCAAGCAAGCAAGCAATCATACTTACAAATCCCCATCTATCTGCCCGTCTGTCTGTCTAGTGCAATGAATGAGTGTAACACGACTAATAAATCCATGATTTAATTTTCCCCCCAACCCCCACGAAATTTACAGATTAATATGCCAGTGTACATGTAAATAAGTGTGAAAGGGTGTTGGTGAGTGAGATGGCAGCATGGAAGAAACACCAATGTAAAGAGAGAGGGACACATATTGAATTAAGAAGTGTCTCAAATTTGTAGCTAAGCTGACTTGAACTGGCTTATTTGTATTATCCATTCTCTCAATCATCTGAAGAGAGTGCAAGCAGACTTCGAATTCGAAAGCGACACCTGGGATGGATTATCTCCTCATTCGGTAATTTTTGGGGAATTAGAGGATATGAGGAGGGGGGGGAGAGAGATCTGTGATATTTATTCAGTTGATATATTAAGCTGATATAACTAATGATATAACTAACTTGTACAGCCTAGTCGAACCCTCATTATATCGCTAAGTGCTAACACACACACACACACACCAGACTGATGAAGCCAGTGATGTAGCAAGTGTGTGTGATCCAACCTATAACCTAGATATCCCCAGCACCCATAAAATTATCGAATGACATATAACTATCCGGCTAATACTATAACAGAACATACTATCTGCGGCCAACAGTACGAGAAACCAATACTCATATTTTAATGCTTGCTGAGATACACCGTAGGTATATGATCCTAAATAGGTATCTTGCACCGATAGCGACCCAATGAACATACCGGTCATGTTGCATTGGGGGTCTGACTAAGAGCAACATCGCAGGGGGGACTACATAGCACACAGCACACAGCCCGAACAGGCATCCTATAATCCCCAACGCGACACGAGTCCGCCGTCTTCGGATGCTGAGTTTTACAAGTACAGACGGTGGCCATCAGCACAATATAAACTTACATGTGCTTACCTGCCGCTGGCGTTTTCTTTGCTTTCTTTCGTCTCTCCCCACCTTATGTTTTTTTTTTGTTTTCTCTTTTCGTTTTTTCTCTTTGGATTTCAATCCTTCTTCGGTTTCAGCCATGCAAAAACCGAACGAAGGCCTGTGCAACCACGACACCGTCTTGCTTATTGGCGACGCGGTTGATGCCATCTTCGTAGATGCCATCGGTAACAATACCGCCGTATTTGCGCATGTCGAGGATCTCTCGTACCATATCCTCGGTGAACTCAGGATGGCCTTGCACCGAGATCATTTGACCTGGTATATACATGGCTTGGTTGGCGCAGATTTCCGTGTGTGCCAGTTGGGTTACACCGGGCGGGAACGATAGCACAGCGTCGCGGTGCATTTGATGGATTGACTGCAACAAGTGTTGTGTTAGTCGATATATCAGGTTGAAAGCAGTTTCTTTGGGGTTGGATGGGCTCTAGGTCTATTCTTACCATCTTTTGCAAGCCAAATACTTCCTTTCCCTTGTCAGTGAGCTCGTGCTCGACAACGCTGACTTCCCAACCCCGTGTATTCCTGCCCAGCTCGGCGCCGAGGGCACGACCGATAATCTGGTGACCAAAGCAGACGCCGATGACGCGAAGGCGGCCGCCCTCGAGACAACGCTTGGTGAACTGGACGAGGCGGATAATCCACTCGTCGTTATCGAAGGCGTTATACTTGGAACCCGTGATCAATATAGCGTCAATTGTTTCGGGATCGGGATAGGCAGTGAAATCGTTGACGATATCATGTGCCGAGAGGGTCAATCGAGATTGAAGAGGAACGGGATGAGGCGGCGCGGCGCAGGCACGTTGGAATAGGTGGGTGAAGACGCCACCGTAGGAATGATATTTGGCTTTGATACCAGGAGCGGGAGTGTCGGCCTCGAGAATGGCGAGCCGGATGGGTGCATCGACACTTAGGGAACCCATGGTGATCGAAACGGATTGATCGATGGATGAGGGATGTGATAGTTTGCGGAGTGGACAGACAACACAGGTCGAGACAGCGTTGGCGAAGTAGATGAGCCTGGAAGACTTGGAAGACTTGGAAGGTTGGAAGGTCGGAATAATAAATGGGATATACGGAGGGATGAGGAGGGACTTGATGAAAGCAATCGAGGCTGGCGATATCAAAGTCGAGGTCCGACAAAGGAGGAGCGCGAGAAGGCCGGTCTGCCGAAGAAGAGCTAAAAGATAACGAGAAGGCGACGGACCGACCGCCCCATTTATATCCAGACAGTCCAGACAGCTACCCGGCCCGAAGTCCTACTCCCATAGGTGTAGGTAGTTTATGCTGTTGAGGAGATAGGTTAGTAGATAGGTGAATGGTAGGTGAATTGCATGAGCAACGGAAAGAAAAAGTGGACAAATGCGCGTCAAGGAGAAGGGATGCAATCGCGAACATTCACCCTGGCCGCTTCGCAACGGCCTTAATCATCCATGACACGGCATGACCTGGCCCTGACTTGGTGTAGCTTCCAAGTCAATACGCGAATGGATAATTCCATCAACCTGGATTAGTTAGTCTAGCGTGGTTTGTCCATGCAATCCATCTCCAGACCCCTCTATCAAGTCGTTGTTGTCGCTGTGGTCGTTTTTTGGTGGTGGCATCGCAAACCCCTTCAACCCCATCAACCCCCTCATGCAGCGCTAGTGTAGTGCGCCCAGTCCACTTACCAACTAATAATGTAGTATCACTGTAGATAAAGGGAAAGCAGCGAGCTACCTACCTGTCACAGCAGGTAGCTCGCGCTGTTGCTGCTGTAGTGTACACTAGTGTACGGATCCTAGACCTAGTGATCAAGTTCGAAAGCGTGTTAGTGGTACGCCAAGGACATCGGGGCCCAAGCTCCTTGCATGACGTGATGGCTTTTTTGAGGGTGGCAGACTGGGTTTGGCTGGGATCTGCTGGGAGGAGGCAAGATGCCTACCTAATTAGGTGCATGACACTGATGGAGGATGTCGGGGCCGCGGGTGGTACGGGTCGGAACCGGGTTTTGACATTGAGCGTGTTACCAGGATCTGTCCAGAGAGATACTAATCTGGCAAACGAATCTAACATACATACCAGCGCATGCGGATATAGGCAGTTCTGGGGCTGGTATATAGATAAAGATAATAAGGACAACATTCTAGACGGCATTGTTGGACGGGATTTTGAATGTGGGGTGTTGCATCGTCCTGGAGCAGGGATAGCAGGAGATGGTGGCAGAAGATGGTGGGACCCGGTTGGATAAAAGTCCAGAAATCTAAATCCTCTATCCCGCATTGGGAAGTCCGGGTCTGATAGGCGAGAGACCGAACCACGGCAAGCCCGACTAACCTGGCTGTCACTTGCAGCCGGGTAAGTATCCCTACAACGCAGACCCCTACACTAAATAGGTACTTTAGGTACTTTAAGTACAATGCGTGCAGCCGTGGTCGTACAGGTACGGAGTTCACGTTACCGGTAGCACCTACCTCTGTCACGTCGTACCACGATGGCGCCACAGATGATAGATGATAGGTCGCATATGTGGCTGGTGTCATTGCCGCGCCTTATATGTCGATGGCTTGTTATTGGCTGACGAGTCTCATCTGCATGTAGTCAGAACTTCAAGCCTCTTTCTTGCAAGCCGATAGGCGACAGATCCGCCATCTCTTCCCCACGTAATCAGGACAACAACAGCAATAGCAGCAGCTTTTACCTGTACCGGTCATCTCGATGAGATGCAACCTTGCGATACCACTTCATGCCGTCAACACTACAGTACACTTACAGTAATACACCCCACTAGCTCGTCCCGACACGCGGCGTGGTGTACTGTAGTGCAGTCTGTGCTGTGCTGTGCTGTGCTGTGCTGTTAGGGGTTTGCCTGTTACGGGCTTGGTTTGCCTGCACAGCTCTGGCGTGGCCTCTCTGGCGAATGACAAAGCAACATTGAGGCTCCGGCCCTGTCAGAGGTCAATGCCACGGCCAATGGATCCCTCTGCCCAACCTATCGCATCGCTGGCGCTGGCCGGGAGGAACCTGGGGCCTGCAGCGAGCACTCCGGGGTGGCCCACATCCATCTGAGAGAACGGCAAGAGTCCGCGAACATGGGATGGTTCCAGCTTACACTATCAGCCTATATCCACCCAGCCTCGGTTCCACTAAGCACTACTCGAGACAAGACCTCTGCCAGGTCACCTTCTTCCACGCCCGCCCTCATTGGCGAGGAGACTGCTGCAGTCCTATGGTTAAACATGGCTGCTAACCTAGCTGAGGATCATGTAACGCTGACCTTGGAGTTTGATCTGGGATCCTGATGCTTGGTTTTCTCCATATATAAGATAGATGTGTTAATCAATGTAAATTTACCATAGGGAAGATTAATTTTGGCCATTTAGGATACGCCGGGAAGGGAATATATTAGTAATGTCTCAAAGGTAAATCTGATAAGAAAAGTGACGAGAACTACACTGATTTCCCCTTCAAAATTCCAGAAACTAAAATAGAGATATCTCTTGAACTATACTCTCCACATTCAACTACCAACTGATATCGGTGCCCATGGATTCGATAGCGAAGGATCGTAAAACAACCAACGAGCCGACTCGTCCGCATATAGACCCAGCAAAAAAATATCAAAATATTCGCGGCGGTGACCCGCGGGAGACTTCCGGAGCAGAATTCCCTGTTACAAGACCACTTATATGTATGTTATAACAATCGAGCGTAGTAGAATTATGAGCGGTTAGAAGACGCTTGCATAGCCGAGTCAAGCAAGGGAAATCGATAAATCTGCTTTCGAATAACATAACCCGAGCCATCCCTTCAGTTAGTCCAATAATATGTGTATGATAATGTTTCCATATGTTCTATTCAGAGTCCTAGGCACGATTTAGAAATAATAAGCGAAACTATGTCTACGATAGGAAGCCAAAGGAGTAAACAAATCAAGAAATAGCTTGTAGTGTTTGTTCAAGACAGCAAGGCTCGCAGTTTATGACTAAGTTTATGACTGTCCAACTCCATACCCCGAAAAGTATCACGAAGCATAACCCGAGCCAAGACGCAAACACTCAAACAACATGCCCGTGCACAGCCGTTAGTCGTGGAATGAGGATTGCATATGTCATGCTTTACAAATGTAGGCCGTGGAAGTGAAGAACGAGTGTTGTTGATTCCTCCTTGTCCAACGTTACAGTAGTTCCTATCTCCTGTGTATGGCTACACCGCGCGCAGCAAACAGTCCAGTGACCTGACCACACTTTATCGTCACAGACATGCCATCCTTCGCAGGGTATTGCCCATATTTCTCTACGGATAGAACTATACGGGAACGATGGCTGGACAACCGGATGCAGGATGAAATCCCGAGATGCAAGACGCTCGGGTATTGACGTACTATCTGGAGACGTAGGTCTATTACGCGCGAGAAACTCCAGATGTGGTTAAGCCATCGCCCGACGAATACGCCGTTTCAGTTGGGCTATTCGAGCTAGTCTCTCGCAGACAGAGGAAGGTACTCAGTATGACTTGATTACGTACCTTGGTTCGAAAGGGTTGATGTCGCCGAGTGAGCGCTAAACCTAGATCATAAGCTGCTTATGATATTTCCGGAGACGCGCCATCCTCTGCCTGTTTCTCGATCTCTTACCATACACTCGGCATATGACCCGAGATATTTATTTTCGAATCCCGCCGCCATAGGCGATTTTATTTTGTCTGGGTACGCACAGAGAGCTACGAGGTTTGGGCTTTAGAGCACCTAGGATCCTTTCTGCATGCTTCAGGAGTGAGGGCATCTGGGTATGTTAACCTGATCTGCCGAAAGGGAGATTGTCACCAATCAACCTGTGATGCATGGGGGATTCGGCCTGTCATCCCAAACCACAGGCGAGAAGTGTGTCGGCACCGTTGACAGGAATATACGGCTACTTTCGAAGAATGATGATCCACGGTATCTCCATCTACCAACGGACGGAATAACGACGGGCCCGCTGCTTGTTATGCCTGGGCTCTGGAGGTTCCAACTTCCGAGATCGACCGTGGGGGTGGTCCAACTCATGGAAGCACAATCACTCTCTATATGGATCGCAACAGGCTCCATTCAGAGATGCAGTGCAACTACCCCGAGAGAGACGTAGCTGTTCCACCTTGTCCGTAGCTACTCCAAGTCTGGACAGTTGTCGCATGGCGTTCAAGCGTTCGCAAGACTAATAGACATTAAGAGCGTTGCTGTTTCGGATAAGCGCGTAAGGCCTATGAACATATCGACCTCTGACAACCAAGCATGAGATGAGCGACTAAGCGTAACATGAGATTAGTGGGTTGGAGTTACCGACGCCATGGATCGATTCATGCTCACTCATCATGACAACACCGTCAGCGTTCGCGAATCTCCTGAGCCGATGATGATGACCTAAGATGACCTTGACAAGACGACTAGGTCAGTACCGTTTTATCAATACTAAAGCACTGTAACGATAACTGTCTGACGACTCTAATCTATCCTGGCCGGCAACGCCCGGAACTCTGGCCAGGCCGGTGGAGCAGGCGACGGGACCAGCCACCTCCCGTCTGTGTCAGAGACGGGAGTTTTCGCGATTCTGAAACGTTAGGTTGCGATAGTCTCTCGACGGACTGTGTTTTGTAAGATGTGTTTTCGATGTTAGTTCTCGTTGATACGTGTTAAGATTTTTCTATTATTCACGGCGGGCTCTTGGGACTTACACTACAACTTAGGACACTATATTCAGACATATGAAGTAGGTAGGTAAGTAGTTAGACTAGCTGTGCACTAAGTAGGTATCTTAGGTAAATCACAGCTGCATACTCGGTCGGGTGACCGGACTTGACTCTACCTAAAGAATGCGCTTGTCAACCAACAACAACAGCATCACCAACAACATCACCTTGAAATAGTGATCAACGAAGAAATACATCTAATTAAACAAAACACACTTCACCGCTCCGGCGCATTGATAAGAAAAAAAATTCTTTAAAAATTCTTTAAATTATCGGGTTTTCTCGCTCCCGGCAAGATCCGTAGCAGCGCGAAGCGCGAGATAGCGTGACATTGCGAAGTCACAGCCTTAGACCTCACACCACAATCCATCCACGCCGTCAGGCTTCGGATCCAATCGGGTCGTCCCTCGCGACACGACACGACACGATTTTGAACGGGCATACACGGATATCAAAGTCATATATAAGGTCTTGGCCCCTTGAGATGAGCGACGAAGTTTATGAGAGGCCATCAACGCACATTGTACCAATCCATTAAAGCTTATCACATCCGTTATCAACTCCATGTCTTGCGTCATGGCTCAAATCACGACAACAACAATAGACAATTTCAACTCGCTCCCAAACGAGGTACGCTCGCCTTCAAAGTCGAATCCGATGCGAATTTACTTAGTTACTAATTATCGTCGTTAAGCTCATCCTCAATGCCCTGGATGCTCTCCCCACACGCTCACTCTTACCGCTTGCTGCTGTCTCCCATCGGTTCCGTGGACTCGTTGGCCGTCTTCACTACTACAGATTAGTCGAAGCCACTGCACTGCAGGGCCGAGAACTGATCCTAGAGTGCTACCACCCCAGCGATAGAGTGTCCACTCCGTCACTGTTCTGCAAGTACTTCTCGACCGACGGGCTGTCCGAGGCTGGTGAAGATGCCGACTTGGAAGACTTGAACCAGCTGTATTCGCGGTTCAAGCTCTACCTTGGCGATGAGAACCAGCGGCCTCGCTCTCGATGGCCGACTACCCGTGTCATTGAACGGATAGAGGAACCCCTGGCTGAGAAGGTCCCATCGTATGATGTGAATCTCGAGGCAGGGGACCTCTTCACCCAACTCTGCACGGTGACCAATCTGGTCAAGGTCGGACCTAAGAAAGGCTTGTTTCTCAGCATAGACAACATTCACGACGGCGTCATCAGAGTCTGGCGTGATTGGCTCCGAGAACAAGCGGCACGGTCGACCACGGAACAGCAGCAGCAAGCGGGACATCTTGACGACTCTTCCATTTTATGGGTAGACGCAGCCAAGAACGTCGGAGTGCGATTCCGCGTCTTGCTTAAGGAAGAGGGCCAGGCACCCCATTTACTAAGCCGCGATGAAGATCCGGCTGTGTCGTACACGCTCCAATACCAAGGTTAGTCATATGAGTCCAAATCTGGCCACATTATAAACAGACACTGACATTATGTTTAGAGCTTATTGTGCGGACCAACAAACTGCAGCTTACCCTTGAGACCTCTGAGGCTCAACAGGTCGCCCACGCAGGTAAAGCCATCATCATTGCCTCCTATATCTGAAAGGGTCCTCTTTTTCTCTGTCTTTCTCAATTTTTAATTAGATCGAGTTTGACTTGCTATAAATGACTGGCGACCCCCGCTTCACGGCACCCGGAGCAAAACCGCGTGACTGGGAATACAGAAACGTCTCTTGTCAGTGACCATTGACGTGGATGGACACCCAAAGCGAATAAAACTCCCCGGTTCGACCACGAAAGCTCGTTCTCTCACGAGACAGCAGCACAAACAGACGACGTCCCGGAGTGGTTCCTTACCGGATGATCCTGATCTTAAGAGGCGGTGGATAGATCCCTGCATTATGCGAGTTGCATAAAACGCTTCGAACTTTCCACCCGGTATCCTCTCGTGATCGCCAAGGGAATCATTCCGTGACGAATCAGCTCGAGTACCACCAAGAAGAATGAGGACCGGAATCAGAGATATATAACTTTTGTGAAACGGCTGTTTATCTGACTAATTTGTTACAGGCGCATTCCGCTTTGCTGGTGTTGATCGTTATCTGCCCTGCAACGACGTCATTCAACTGCCCATGTCATCACCGCATATGATGATGCCCAAGGTCATGCCAGTGCAGTAACAGCATCGACATGCATTCTGCTTTTTTCCGGGCGCAAAAATCGGAAAATCAATCTTACTCGACTGCGCTGGCTGTAGACGACCTGCTTATTTTATCGGAAGAAAAAAGTCAAATCATCTCGGCTGGGCTGGGTTATACATACGGAGGACTCACGAAACGCGATCATAGATGGGAAAGATCATAATGGAATATTAATTTATATAATGAAACGGTACTGGGATAGAAGGAACATTCCGCGCTCCGCGTCGGGTCGCGGACACCACACACTGAAGAGCTTGGCTCGGTTTGCTTGGCTTTGGATCAGCAATCCAAAGGGTGAATCACGAGTCTTACCTATTAGACTGACTATACACACGATCAAAACGATCAAACAAACAGAATATAATACACTATAATACTCTTCACCATTTTTGAGAACACAAGCGAAACATTCCACAAACCACGGCAGTCGACAAGCCGTCTGTGATTCATGCGATGCGATGTGATCGATGCTAATCGAACGTCTGTGCTGTTGCACCTATCTTCTTATGCTCTCCACGGTTCATGCACGCACGGCATGCGTACCAATCTACAGGCCGGATAGATGCCGCTGCTACCGGGCTAGACGTACTATGTTAGTAGGTATGTATGTAATGAATAGTGTTTGTAGATTTAGAAGATCTTTGATCTACCTGTATCACACGGCCGAGACATGAGAATAGCGTGATAAGATGGACTATCAAATCGTAGGCGGGATGTGACTATATATACCTATATACCTAGGTATTTATATATAGAGCAGACAGCAATCAGTCAGTTAAGTATAGCAGCGGAAACGAATGTGTTTTATACGCTGTTAATCTTGTTTTGAATATCCCATTTCCCATCCGCTCCGATTGATGTACATACTGCATAGATGTAAGTTGACGGTTGATGAACATTGATAATCGATAAGGGGAAAAGAAAGAGGAAACGGTAGAAGGAAACTTGTATTGTATGAAAGTCGCGGAACGGGATCAATCTTCGGCCACGGATCTTTCGACATAGTCGTGCCATTTCGCCATGCCATTCGCACCTTGTGCGGCATCAGGGGTCAGTCCGCATTCTGCACTACACTACATACATACATCACCAGGACAAAGCGCATGTAGTATGCAGTAACATATAAGTATGCAAGCAGAAAAGTATGCGCGCAATGGCCATCGTTCCTGCATTAGCCCCAATCGCAATAGGAGCAACCCAGGTATGTAGCCTTAGACCTGCTTGCATCTGAGTAATAGGTATGCAGACCAATCCAGTCGCGTAAATAGATGTATGAGCAAGCACCCTTACTTAGTACACTGCCCCCAGTAGAACAGAAGACGGGAACGGGCGATCTAGGTGGCGCAGTGCCCCTTAAGATTATATTGTATAGGTAGTATAAGTGGTGTATACTCTGTATGCATCTTTCTATAGTATAGTCTTTCTATCATAGTAGGCACTTCCTTACTTTCACGATAAGCCAATCGCATTACTTGTGTAAGTGTCTTTCATCTTATGTCGGTCAGGTTACGTCGTTATTATACATACTGATGTCGTACTATAGATCAAGCACACCAGTATCAATCCCGCGAAAACCAGGTGCGGAAAGAGATGAGAAGAGAAGAATGTATGTATGTATGTAAATCTCTCACCGTCTGATGTTAAGGGTAGGGGTTGTGGGTATGATCTGCGCCACTCACTATACTACTACCTATTCACTACCTCTACTTCTCTGTATACTACTATGTCATTGCCTACTTGCTTTAAATACGTAGGTAGTATGAACGTATACTACTCCTATATTACTTTAAATACTTACTAAGTATATGACCTTACCTGGTATGTGACCCCGGATACCGTACCATGCGCACGGGCAATGTTCCCGTCCTAATTGCGGATCCTGCCTCAGGCGAGTTTCAACCCCCAATTGGAGGCATACCGTACTTAGTGTCCCGACTCAGACTACCTAACCCAGGTAAACTGAGGCTGCCAAGCTTTCTCTTTTGGGGTCGATATGTACCGTAGCATACTCAGCACCGGTGTATACTCCGTCGTATAGCTTACCAATAATGAAAAGGATTCAGTGTACCGGTATTTCTCTATACGTAGGTAGATTAGTATCGGCAGGCTAGGTAGGTAGTCTATAGCTTGCACGAGCTCAGTTATTAGCACAGACGCGATTCTAAGGTCTCTAAGTGTAGTATATGCCCAAGTTCTTATGTAAGTCTGGTTCACCGGGCCGAGTATTACAATCTCGAACCATTACGAACCCGGGACAGTATGGATTGGGAACTCGCTCGTGGTTTTGGGGGCTTGTTCTTGAGCTACTTGCTGACCAACAGATACACTACACAGACAGACGTACTGAAACCTTGGCACTCTCATACTAAGTACACTACGTCTATTGTAAATGAGGATATTGATTTTCAAAGGCGATCAATCAGCGGCATCCCAATCGTATACAGCAGATCTCCGGGCGAGGTATGTATGGTCTCTATGACTGAGTGTTAGTATGGTCGGTATACACTACACTATTCACGCAGTACTTCAGTATAGGTAATACCAAGTAGTGCTATTGCGTAAACTTAAGTATACATAGGTCTTCTTCAAGATCGACACAGGGATAAGAGGTCATCCGCCATTCGCAGCCGAAGGGCGAACTGAAACAAGTGATCCTAGTTATAATGATACCGTACCAGCATATGGGGACCCCACTAGGACAGCTCGCCCCTGTTGCTCCTATCACTGTCCTATGATGAAATGCTGTCGGAAGCTTGTGGGTGCTATTGTATTAAGTATGTAGTTATGTGTGGGTGTGTATGATATATGCATGCTATCTACTAGGGACCCCGTCGCAACTCTGAATCCGACTCTTCTACAATTTCCTCATTCCTTGTTTCTTCGCTGTGTCTGTCCTTACCTTGCATTCACTCACTAATTTCACTTCTTGAAGTTGACCTTCGCGGCCTGGTTGCCCTTCACTCCATCGATTGATTGAACTTCGTTATATCCAATACAACTTTTGGTGCGAGTTGTTTCGGCGCGTTTGGCCGTGTCTCTTGATTAGCTGTTAATTTTATTGTGTCCATCTTTATTTTTGTTACTTTGAGTATTCAAACGTGGAAGAGAGGCTTGAAGCAGACGGGGTGGTCAAAGTCATGACCACAAGACCGGAATCAGAACAGTCGACCATCGACATCGCGCAGATTGAAAAGAGTTTCCCGTCACCTCCGAAATCAAGCTATGGCTTTCGCAAAACCCTTCCGCCGTTGCCACCCATGGCGGAGATCGAAAAGGAAGCCGCGGATATTGTCGCCCAGAAGGAAGACATAATAAACGCAGAAACTGAGCCTGCGAACTCGTCGCGAGCACGCAGCCCGCTTGACAAAGAGCTGCCGCTACCGTTTGGGATCTCGAGGACGATGTCTACTAGGGCCACATCGAGGGACGAACCGAGACCGGGGACAGCTTCTACGAAGAGGACTTCGTTCATCAGTATAGACCCGAAGCGCACTCTCAAATATGGCACTGGGAAGAACATGATGGTGGAATTGTCGCCCCAGCCCAGCGATGATCCTAATGATCCATTGGTAGGGACTTGAGATTCTAGAGACTGGGCTGAATTAATCGCTAATAAGATGTATAGAACTGGCCGCTGTGGAAGAAGAATCTCAATCTTGCTGCGGTATTGTGCATGGTGGCCGTCGTCGGTGCGATGAAAACTGCGCTCATCAATGTCCACAGCGTCTTGGCGGCTGATCTAGGTATTGATTATACAAGAGCAGCTGCTCTCACTGCGGTTCCATTGATGATTTCTGCCCTATCAGGAATGACGAGCACGATATTAGCCAAGATCTGGGGTAAGCGGCCGGTTTATCTAGGTTCCATGGCGCTGATGTTCATTGGCTCTGCGTGGAATATCAATACGAGGGGAGTGTTTGCGCAGAACTTAGCGGCGCGGATATTTCAGGGACTGGGTTGGGGTGCTTTCGATACCCTGGTACTGGGGTCAATCCTAGACACGTTTTTCGTATGGCCCCCTTTACCCGGAATTTGGTTGTCGCATATCTTGACTTACCGTCCTTAGGAACATGAACGGCAGCCCAAGATCCTGCTATATAACACCGTTTCGCTTGCCGCGACATGGGGAGCGCCGGTGATCGGCGGCGCTGTGTCCCTCAGTCCCCGAGGCTTTTTAACACAGTTCGAGATATTCACTCCTATTTTAGTGGTGTTGATGCCCTTAGTCATTTTGGGTGCCCCTGAGACGGCGTACATGCGGTCGAGCCTTGACCGAAACGAAAGTGATAGTTTCCCAACGCTAACTCGGTCTCAATCGAGGCTACCGACGATAACCATATCACGAGAGGCAGTCCTGAATTACCTGCGGGATGTGAAATGGCAGTCCTACAAGGCAATCATCGTGGACCGAGCGCTCCTCATGCAGGCACCTAGGGCAGCAGTTGCGCCGTCGACGATATTACTTTTCGCTGTAACAATACTTCCTTATGTTTCTCTTTGGGGCCTTACCAGCTCTCTTTCGCTGCTATTCGCCCGACCCCCTTTCGGCCTGGTAGCTTCCTCTATCGGGGTAATCTTTTTCACCCCTTTCCTGCTCGGAACTGCTGCCACGGTGGGGTTATCATGGGTATCCCGTCAGCAGCGCTTTTCCCGCATGGTACTGCATCTGCTCATGCTCGCCGTGGGCGCGACTTTCGCTTCGATCGGTATCCTCAGCTTCGGGTTGTACATCGTGGGCTCGGCGCGGCGACCGGGTCAAGGCGACAGTGTTGTGACCGGGGGCTTGGCGTTCGCAAGTAATAGCATCAGTTTCCCCGTCATCTCGTTCCTCCTAGGGCTCCTCGCCCTCGGTTCCGCCACGCTCGACGGCGTGATCCAGCCCGTCATTCAACAGTCGACGGCCTTTACGTCGGCCAATATGAGCGTCGCCCTGCGCAACATCGCCGACATGCAGGCCGGCCTCACGTCTCTCCGGAATCTCGTCGCGGGCGCCTTCGTCCTCGGCTTACCGGCTGTGGTGCGGACAGGCGACGGTCTCAGGGGCTCGGCCATCGGCATGGGCGTGGTACAGATCTTCATCACGGCTGTGGTCGCTGGCGTGCACTTCGACCTCGGCGAGCTTGTAAGAAGGGCAGATGGCATGGTAATGGGCCTCGTGGATTTGTCGGGCTTGGGGAATCGTGGCAGCTTCTTTGATGCGGATTAATGAGACGTTCTTTTCGGTGACACATCTGTCGCTCGCTTGTTATGAGATAATGTTTCCCTGTCTAATTGGTAATGTGACATCTACTTTCCGTACAGCCCGCCACAGTTGCGGAATTTATCCCTGCGTTGTTGTACCCAGTAGCTGTTTTTCTAGCTGCCGTCTTTGCTTGTATTTGTATCTGAATCATTGTCGGGGGCCTGCCTAATGTAAGAGCGCGCATGCGACCTCACCTAATACTTCCAACAAAACACATCCTGACATTGAACCCTACCCGGGTACCTGCAACTCGCCCTACAACACTTGAAAAGACGTTCAAAAGCTGTACATACCTGTATGCCCGATACTCCCTGTCTTGAAGACTCAATACTAATTCCTTCTTGTCTTATCGCAGCACCTTGGCCAACCTGCGATGTTCAAATGCGAGAAGATGGAGCATGAGAAGGTGGACACCAGAGAAAGCCACAAACAGAGCAATGCACAGAGCAGCAGCTTGTTCTTTTCTCGCTTGCCCCAGGAAATGCGAGACGAGATATATCGCCAAGTCTTCACTGCTACGAGACTTACCTATACCTACACAGTACGACCTAAGGAAAACTCTCTTGCTCTGCTCACAACATGCTGACGGATGAGATTTGAGATCGGTGACACGTGGTTGCGCCATGTTCTCTTTAACTTTGGCGATCCTATTGAAATGTATCGCAAGTTAATTTTCCTACCAATAGACATTGTCTCTAAAATACGGTATATCCGCGTCTGTAGCCAGTATTGCTTGAGCGGCATAGTAGACGACTGGTCGGACGACATTGATCCATACCCAGATCTCTGGTCTCCAGTTGGATCGATTGACTATCATCTCGGACGAGTTATCCAGTAGCGCCTACTGCGAGGTTAGTCGTCTGATCAAATTCTGCGATGGGTGGAAGGAGCTGCATTATATTCATTACACCTTGGACATGCTCGGGTTTGCGCCTCGTGGATGGATGCCTACAATATATCGCAAGCCGCAACCCTCTCATTGGCAACAACGGCTAGAGGACCGAGACACCAAGTTAGCCAAGCCTTTGATCGCTATATATCAGTCCACCAAGCCTGGTGTAGTTGGCTCTGCCACGGATCCCGAAACTGAAGTCATCCTCGAGCAAACAATTCATCCAGGGCAAACCCACAATGATTGTTGTATGGATCAGTAAGTGGTCCCTTCTTTCACATTTAACTATTAGTTTGCCTTCTTCTGTTGCAATTCCCTGACTATTATGCGACTTCGGCGAAACCGAATAGAGGCTCAACTAATATCTATTTTCTCGTATATATTACTTTGGCGTCAATGACTAACACTGATTGTTTAGCGATCCCGATTTAGACGACTATTATCACAATAAAGAGATCCTTATTATCGTGAAGAGAGGAATCGACGCCGACTACAAGCAAAAGGTGATCCCCACCCCAGACGTTGTACGAGCTCAATGTGATATCGATTACAAGCCACCAAATGTGGATGTGTATCTAGCTCCTTACGAATATGACTGGTCCTTCCACGATCACTACTAAGATGTATGACTATATCCCTCAAGCATATTTCGCCAATCTGGGGTTCGTCAAATGATAACTATCAACAAAGACCTTGCTGTCGACACACCTGTGTAAGTGCGACAACAACTCAACCTTGCAGCCCAGACGCTAGCCCAGACCATTTTGTCTGTGTTTTGCCAGGTATATAGCAGAGTAAAAGAGTAATTAATTCAGTGGGAAGGAAAGGAGACATTCTGCGTGTGTATTAGAAGGAAAGAGAGAGGAATCAGTCATTCATATTAGACTGTAATTGTCCAGGAAAAAGAATGGCCACACTGGCTTGAGCATTCATGTTACCTACTAAATGAACTCAAAATCAATTAGGAAAGAGTTAAAGGCGGAGAGAGCTTATTCTAATCTCAACTGGGATAAAATGTTTATGTTCTTGAGAAATGCCCAACATAGATAGCTAGAGATGAACACACGCCTGAACAACGCTTCTGTACTCTCACATCTCAAAACAGCTCACATCGTTTCGAGAAGCATCCATATAATAAGAACCGCTCAGTTTCATAGCGCACTATGAGACACCACTCAATCCAGCCCTTGTCATTGTTTCCGCGAGTCGGAAGTTGCCGAGTGGTGCGACAACAAGTGACACACCATATATATAGATTAGTGAGACCGTGAGGGACTCTACTTATATACTGCTTTAAAAAAAAAAGCAAACCAAGCGAGATGAAAAGCTTACAAGGTTATCATTCAATTGTTACAGTACACTACTCTAGAGATTACTCAGCACCCATGATCTGTTGTGATGCTATCACGACGGGTCTACCGTTAACTAGAGTTTACTAGGTATCTAGTATCAGCCTAATCTCGTATTGGTCACCTTTACGGCGTATTAGGATAGCGGTGTACCCATATCACCATGTCAACTATTGCCCTGGATTCTCGGTCTAGCGTCCCTATTCGATACGCGACATGAGGTAGGGACCATGCCATTTCCAAGGTTCCATGCTAGGGAGCAAAGGGGTAAATTGCTACTGCGCACTCGCATATATATAGAATGATAACAATATAAGTCTCATTGTCTTTTCTCAAAAAACGCAGCGCTTTTTCAATTTGGGTTCTTTCTTTGCCTTCATTCGCTTATCCACTGTCGTTATCATCTACCAGGATTACAGGTTCACACTCATTACAGAAGTCAACAATCACGATTTATCTACATATAATCGGCACCGAAAAGGAGAAAGTAAAACAGACAGACATAGAGAAGAAAAGCATACAAACCCAAGATGTTCGCCAAGGCCCTCGTCACCGCAGCCATCATTGGCGCCGCAACGGCACGATCCCCCATCATCGCCGACCGCGACGACTCCATCCAGAACCGCGCGGACAGCAGCGCGAGCGCAGAGTGCTCATCGGCGTTGAGCGCGGTGGAAACGCTGTTCTTGTCAGCTCCGACGCCCCCAGCAGACCTCCTCTCCGCGACGCTGCCCGCGGATCCCTGCGTCACGCCCTCGTTCACCGGCGCGCTGGCGACGGAGTGGCCGTCCTACGCATCAGCTGCGCTGCAGTGGTACACCTCGAACGCAGCCGAGCTGGACGACTTCGTCTCTGCGTGCGGGGGCATCCTCACTGATGCTGCGGCACAAGTTGCCCCTGGTGTCTGTACCTCGGCTCTTGTGGGTGCTGGCGTGACGGCGGCGTCGACAACGGCTGCTGCTGTTACTACTACTGCTGCTAGTTCTGCTACTAGTGCTGCTTCTGTGATGAGCGCGTCTACGGGTGCTGGTGGTGCGAATACTTCTAGCAGCGCTGTTTCGTCCGCTGGCGCCTCGGGCTCTGTCTCACCTTCTTCTTCCACCGTTTCTACGCCTAACGCTGCGCCGCGCGAGACGGGCTTCGCTGTGGTTGCTGCTGTGGCTGCTGCTGGGTTTATGGGCGCCGTTGCTGTGCTATGAGTTGGGGGTGGGGAAGATGCTGGGTAAGAGCGGAGCTGCATGTAATGTTGTAGGGGAGATGAAAATGAAGTTGAATCACCTGGGTAAATAAATGCACATGTGATGTCAACATCCTGCTGAATGTTGGAACAGCTCATAGCGTACAGTAGTGTGAGTCCCACGTTACTAATCCGATCTGCTGACTCACCCGCCCGGATGTCTCGCAATTGAATGATATAATTAGTGCATGTAACACCGCAGTTATTTGCGCACGAGAAACTGTTATCTGGGCACGAACCTAAACCCAACATCGTAATAGCCCCACAGATACCGCTGAGTACCCACTTGATAGCCAAATCCCAGCTAAACTAGCCTTATTTGGAGTAACAGTGGGTATCTACTGGGATAGCCTCATGAAATCACCAGAAAAAACAGTCGTACCAACACTTTTAACCTTTAACAACAACTAACACCTTCAACCTTTAACTACCATTTCAAACAGCAATATTTTTTAATTGCACACTATTTAGAGCCTCGCTTTTTTAGGTAAGTTAGGTTACCAAACTAGTAAAATACTAGCTTTCAAGCCTAAGTTGCATAGCTACAATTGTCTTTCTCCAACCTACCAACCATACCTACCGGTAAGTAACCTTTAAACTTCGACCTTTCCAATACCTACACCTATTAAATTTGGAACGAACAGAGGCCAGACTGTCAATCTGGAAAGTGTCCACTTGGTGTCTCAAACTATCCCAATTTGTATAGGAAATGGGGCATTGTGGGACACTTACCGGACTGGGTTTAGGTTCGTGCCCGGATAACAGATCTTCGTGCGCAAATAACTGCGGTGGTGCATGTAATACGTGCAATCCCGTCTTAGGTAGATGAATGAGAGGAAACTGAAACCACCGCTTCAAACAGGTGGGTTTACCAACGCGCTGAATACGAGGCCCCCATCGGAGAAACAACGCCGCATTTCCTCACTTGTCCATTTGCTCATTCATTCATTCATTCATTCAGTCGTTCGCTCAATTATTAATGAGACGACGTGTTCTGAAACCCGATTTCGGCCTGGCGCTTTGTCACTGTGCGCCCTTCTCAATCAAATTAACTGAGTCATCGCTGTGCGACAGGTTTAGTGTCCACCGTAGCGTCGCTAATTCAGCTGCCTTGCCCAGGTGACAGATGGATGCGATGTGTATGCATGGAGCCAACCGTGAAGAGGCAGGCTAGGCAAACAAAACAGTCTATTATGGAGTTGATGCCGGGGAGGGAGACCAGACGAAGGAGAAAAAGTTGGATAAAGACAGCTTGCAAGTGTGTTTGCAGTTGAGCTTGTTACCTCTTTAGATAGTTGTTACCTGTTTAGTCTGCTACCTAGCAGCCTCCTTCAGGGGTTTGTTATTAAACTGTCACACGACCAACAAGGCATGAACTTCACACATAACAAACCATTTTATTTACTCTTCATATTTCATCCCTTTCTTGAGATATTTATTTTCCCTCGTCTTTTCTTTTACTTTATTTTTAAGTTAACAAGTCGCCACTAGCTCAATATCCACTCCAGCGACAAAGAGAGTGAGAAAAATACAAACAACCAGCCACAGTGAGACATCCAGACAGAACACAAACAGCAAAACAGGCACGCGATGGAGGAGAATGAGCAAAACACACAACCGGTCAACACGACTGGAACTGAAACCGTAATAAATCCACCATCACCACCACCACAACCCTCAATAACGACAACACATCACTCAGCGCCAAACAGAGCCGAGATAGCCGTGCCGCCGCCCTCAGCAGCCGACGACAAAGCCTTCATCACAGCCCTGACAGCCCTAGTGAACAAGGTCTACAGCCAAGCGGAGCGCGGCATCTACAGAACAGACTTTGAGCGGACGTCAACCGAGGACGTCGCAGAGCTGCTGCGCGCCGGCGAGGTAGCCGTGGCCTATCTCCCTCCTCCTGACGCCGATGCAGCCGTCGCCGCCAACAGCAACGAGGACAGCGAGGTCAGCGCACAGCCCATCCCAATAGGCTGCATAGCAATGAAGCAAGTAGGCCCCAGCACCGGCGAATTCGGCATGCTAGCCGTAGACCCATCGCAGCGCGGCGCCGGCATAGGGGGGGACCTAGTGCGGTTTGCAGAGACGTGGTGTCTGCGCCGGTTAGAGCAAGGGACTACCGCCACGGGCAACACGGTGACGATACAGCTGGAACTGCTGGCGCCTGTGCATTTCGTGCATGCCGGCAAGACGGCGCTGCAGGCCTGGTATGAGCGCCTGGGCTATGCGCGCGTCGAGCTACGGGATTTTCGGGCGGTGTATCCTCGGCTTTTCGAGCTGCTTTCTGGACCTAGTGAGTTTCGGGTTTTCGAGAAGAGGCTTTGTTAAGAAAGAAGTAGAGAAGAAAGAAAGAAAGAAGGGACATGGGGGAAAGATTGGCTCGTTACTTGGTGCATCCGGAAGCTAATTATGCAGGTATGCGGAAGGGAAAGAATCTTAACTGGGGGGTTGATTCTACGATGTTGTGGATAGATGGGGGGAGCGTGGGGTAGATAGAGGTTCTGGTGGCGTTCTTGGTTCTTCACACGAAAATTATTAGATAAGATGGTTATTAGATCGCTGGTTTTCCATTCGATAGAGGGGATCTAGAGTTGTTCCTGAATGATAAGAATACAAGTAAGAAGTAATTACGCTGTCTTCAAAACAAGTACACCCCGTCTGGCAATCTAATAGTCATGTCGAACTCCTATCCTACGCAGCAGTAGCGATATCAGCGAGAGCATTATACCGACTCCCTCTGCCAGTCAGATAGTTGAATTTGTCCCGGCCCCAAGTACTTCGGTCACCACCCTCCTCCGTTCCCATCAATTCTTGTATCGACCACGCAATCCTGTCCGCCCCTATCCTCGCACCAATAAGATTATGAGCCCCGGGGCCAAGCTGTAGCGCTGCGAATCGGCCAGCGACGAAGAGAGGGATATCTTCTTTCCACGTCATCTTTTCCGTGATGACAGGGAATCCGCCACAGTTCTCGACGGGATAATCACGACACATAGACTGTAAACACGGTAGTTCCTCGAAATTCGTCCCCACGCCGGTGGCAAAGTAGATGTGATCAATGGGTGGGAGATCTTGCCGCTCTCCTTTCAAAGAGACGGTCCACGTTTTGGATATGGGATCCCATTCCTTCTCGTCAATTGTGGTGTGCAGTAACATGTCTAAGCGGCCCGTCGAGATGTGTTTTTCCACAACTTTCTTGTAGATTGGATTAATGCTGCCCCCGTTCCGAGCCTCCTTGATTTTCTTGCATCGCTCTTCAGCCGACTCGGAGTTCCAGAATTGCGCGTGCTCTATGTTTCGGAACTTACCAACCCATTCGAGACCAATGTCGAAATGCTTGATCTTTAGAGGGCCGCGCATGATGAGGAATACCTTTGAGACGCCTCGACGGATAGCGAGGTCGGAGAGTTGAGCGGAGGTGAGGCCACCACCCACTACTAGAACATTAGTTCGAGTCTTAGCCGCCATCTTCTTCTGCACATGAGGGGATGGAAAAGTCTTGATGTGCATTGCGTGCGTGGCTCCCTCCATCTCCTCAGTGCTGAGCGGGAAGGGTATCTGGGGTGCATTTCCGCCAATAGCTAGGACGACAATCTTTGCATAGTGGCATCCTTTATTAGTTTTGACGCAGAAGATCTTTTCCTCGTCAGAATAATCGCTGACCATGTCATAGTGGATATCTTCCACTTTCTCCTGAGAAAGTATAGTGTCGCTGAGCTTGTATCGATCCACGAGACAGTCGCAGTGAGAGAAAAATAGGGGCGTCGAGGGTACGAAGTAGTCTTTGCGCTCCCGCTCGTCGATGGTGGGTATGTTCTGTGGCCTTCATTATCTTAGTAATTAATTACTTGTTCAGCGCATGTATTTCTTACTGTCTTCCCATCTTCTCTCTTTTCTTTCTCTGATATTTGCTTAATTCTTTCCCAACGCAACCATGTAGCTCTTTCAGCTCGTCACTTCGGCCTTCATGGAATGCGTAAGATAGCAGGCCATCTCGTTCGGAAGGGTCGACATGAAAAAACATGGGGCTGCGAAGATGAGATATGTCAAATGTCTTGAACATGCCGTGCCATCGTTGCATCCAGCTTGTCCCGAACTCGTCCAGCGCTAGTATATCTAGATCTTGCTTAATCGCCGGAGCAGTGGATTCTTTACGTCGTGTATCTGGACCTTTTCGATTTTTGGGATGTTTAGTACTCTTTTTGGAGACACGATGTTGCTTGATCCAGTGGAAGCGTTGATGTTCGTCGTCAGTGAAGTTTGCGGCTGGCATATGTTCACATAGTCGCGCCGCAACTCCTAGCCCACTGGGACCAGCCCCGATAATGATTACATCACGGACTTGAATGACATTGGATGTACAGTCTGCCATGTTCAATATTGTTGATATTTCTCTCGCTTCTGATGAAATTGATGTCTCGGTTGTTATTCTTCTCATAGCCTTACGTATGTATAGCCATTTATACTCTGCGGGGTGATTACGCAGGGACGGGGGACCTTGATGGCCAACCTTGATGGCTGGCTATCAAGGCCGACCATTATGTGGCTGCAACCGGAGTCGGAAACTTTGGGTCGACCGAGCTTCTCATATATCTTTTAGGGAGCGGAAAGTGTAAGCCTGTGTGTACTATATATGGAAGGGGCACTTCTCATAGTCGCCGCACAGTCAGTTTTGAGACCCAGCGCTCCCTGCGACCACCATGGACAATACACATATATGTCGCTGTGGCATTTCCTGGATCGGTACGCTACTGGAAGCAAATGAATCACTGTGTGTTTTTGATTCATAGCTCTTAAGTCTACGACTCCATTTGAGTCCGCTTGCATGATAGGCTGTGGAGTCTTTCCTATTGCTGCCCGCCATCTTTGCCACCACGACACACGGGTCGCTGATTGCGTTGTAATTAACCAATACATATGTGCAGGCGGTCGGGTTGAGTCGACTGATGGAAAGAGTCGGTGTTTGTAGTGATAGTCTTCTACGAGAGACTAAGATTCGAAATGCTCAGCAACGTGATGAGCGACGGCAGTCTCATCGCCTTCAAATGCGCCGCATACCGGACACGTGACCATGGCCGAGGATACATCTGCTACATGGCTGGTGCTACTGTTGTCCAGGCCATTGTTAGGATTGTCTGTTTCGTCTATCTGATCGTCGACTTTGGTCTTGTTTTTACCTCTCCCCTTTCGTCTGGACGGCACGATATACGCGCCTAGATCTATCTGCTCGGGCGCAGTATCGAGCGGCTCTTCAAGCCGAGCATCGTGGTACCGTGGCTGACGTCCTTGCCCTCTTGGTCCTGCTGGACTTCTTGGACTGGTATTCATTGGAGATGACAAATTTGCAGCATCTGTGAGAACTGAACCGGAAGATGGCTGTGCCGACGAGTCTCCCTCAACAGCCAGAGCCATGCTTTGGACCCGGCCGATTCGGCCATCTGATAATCGGACCTTGATTCCTCTGTGGTGGTCGCCTCGGGTCAAGACATCCTGCACGGTCCCCCGAACTTGGCGACCTGTACGCTGATCAGCCTTCAAGACGATGTTGACTAGAGCACCAGGGATGACCTGGTAAGTCCTCGGCACGGGACTTGGTTGCATGGCTGCAGTTGGTCGCCGGTGTTGCGGAACAGCAGTCATGTGCGATGTGTACGTAAGAAGGGCACGCTGGACCACCGACTGAACACTAGAGCAGAACTTAATGGGAGACGAATGAACGAGCATTTACGATCCTGTTTACGGTATAGTGGAATCCTGGTGTAGGCAGCCGATGATAGTATCATTTACTTGTCTGCGAGCTGCTGCACCAGGTTCAGTGGATGTGGACTCTGCATAGGCCTAAGAATTAAGGTATGTGGGGGGAAATATCAATTGGCGCAATGGCGCAATAGATCTATATAACGGTTATAATAAAGCCTCCGTTACCGTCTTACTTGCATTATCGTATAAACCAGATCCCAACTGCGATGAAACACCATCGGCTTCGGACACCTGCATTTCAGATGACGATCCCGATTCTCATGCAGAGTGCATGCATGCATGATCGGTCACATGCACTCACGGCATCTTTCACTTCTAGAACTTGTTCTTATTGTTACCGACGTATCATAAAATTCCGATACCAGCTACATCCCTGTATGAGTAATCATGTGGCCGTACCCGAATAGTACTACCTCTCTACTTAGTGCCTTATGATAACCCCCGGACAGAACATCGATGTGTAAGCCATGTAACTCCGTGTATGGTATGGTGAAATACCAATACAACTCTACTGTAGCAGTGCTATAGATAATATATCTTTCAACATGAATATAGGATCTACATATATGACAGAAAGAAACGGTGAGCTAGTGTGGCCTATTTAGCAAGGAATCCGCATTCAGAAAACTTGGAACCCGCATTAGGTAGTGCAGAAGGTAGTGTACTAGTAATATATGCATTGGATAGAATTGCTGGAACTCTACGTACATGTAGGCGTAGCACAGATAACTAGGCTGCTTACGTGATTGGGCTTGACACTTCTGAAGAATCCCTGTCCCTGTTCTTTCTATACTACCCACCTAGGTACTCTTTACCTTGAGATAGGTAAGGTAAACGTGATTATTGGCTCGGCCGGCCAGGCCTGAGACTACCTGAGGTTGGGGCTTTCTTACACGGACACGTGTATTGAATACCAAGCCTATAAAGATATGTAGGTCGATATCTTGGGTGTTGTTTTCGGGGTAGTTAAGCTAACTTGGATTGGTATTTTAATAGGGCTAGTCACAGCATCTGTCAAAAGCCTTCCCCCCCACACTTGATTGTCCACCAGGCATATCTTCACTGTTGTTTTCGCTTTTCATCCTGCAACAAATTTGAAATAATTCTAGTTCTAACAATATATAGCTCTTCTATTAATTGTAGATACTTGATTTCTTGCTTTAGTATATCACACTAGGTAATGTTATGGAGTAATGTAATCTTGGATAATACCAGAGGTAAATACTACCAGGTATACATATTGCACTGCAAGTCTTAAGCAAACGAGATATAGTCCTAGTACTGAGCAACTACAGTATACAACATATTGACTTATATCTTTCACAAAAGTATACAACAGCTGTAACCCTTATAACACCCCTTAAAGACTTGGCTATAAGTAAGTAAGGAATTATCTACATACTTATATAAGTTATCGCCTAGTTGGGAATGCTTCGCCCTACTCTAGGTAAACAAGGCGGGGTTTATTAGATGCATCAACTCGTCAACCCACTTGGCAGCGCCCGCTTCACTCGTATCCCATGACACTAGATAATAGAAGGCCGGCGCATCACAGCTTCGACTGGCCATAGGGGAGCGCCGGGCCGGCCTAAGGGCTCAGCCAGCACAGTCTTAGCTGCATTGCGCTGTGGCAGTAGTGGCTTGGGGCTAGACAAGATAGATTAGCTTTCCTATTCCAGGCCGAAGGGCTGTTTTGTCCGGACCCGGGTGCTGCGAGGACATGGAATCGTGCATTTGACGTGTCATGAGTGGCAGGCCACGGCGGTCTGCATTGGCTGCAGATGCTTGTTTCTGTGCTGCGGAGTTGTCGGAGCTGTTAAAATCACCCCATCCTCTTCTCACTTTTTATTGTTTTTTTTTCTTGATTTTTTTTAGATTTTTTATCCCTTCTATCATCCTCCCTTGGCTGTCCCCCACCAGTTGTATACACCCCCCCCTTGGCTGGATGCGATGATACCCTGGAAGACAGCCGGACCGCGTCTGCAGCCCCGCCTTGGTCCCGTCTGCCGTGCAAGATCGACCAGTGAGGTGCAGCGTCTTCCGCGCTTGTGTGCATTTTACCAGGTACGTGGATTCGCTGGGACTCGGTCGAAGAGCGTATAAAGACGGGCCTGCTCCCGGCCGATCATGCCATCTAGAGGGGCCTGAAGTCTTGCTAGAATTTCATCGTGTCCCCTCCCCTTTATCCTCCCTCCCACCACATTCGTTTGAACATATATTATATTATTGTGAACCTACCCGTGATACCTCAGCCGTGACACGTGAGCACTCATAAAGCAGCACATGTGTTGATTTCCAGAGAATATACGCAAAAATGGCACGCTCATCAGATCGCCAGCCAAGACCTCCTTATGACCCGGCCATCGACTCGGTGCTCGTGGCACTCGGCCATGGCCCCGACCGCTACGAGGTCGAGAGGGTACGCAAGGTCTCTGCTAGTCGGACAAAACCACTCACAGCCGCCTTGATGGCGGACAAGACCGTCCGAGTCGAGGACGAGACGATACCGGGCCCTGGCGGCAAGGACATGACCGTCTCCATCGTGAGGCCGAGGATGGAATCCAACGTCAAGAGACTGCGTCCCGGCATCTTCTACATCCACGGAGGCGCCCTGATATCCTGCAACCGCTTCGCCGGCCTCGACACCAGCGCCGTGTGGGCAAGGGACGTCGACGCCATCACCATCAGCGTCGAGTACGGCCTGGCGCCGGAAAGCTCGGGCGAGCAGCTGGCATTCGACTGCTATACCGCTATCCTTTGGGCCGAGAAGAATCTCGTCCGACTAGGCATCGACCCTGGTCGTTTCATCTTATATGGAACCTCGGCCGGGGGTTGTCTAGCGGCTGCCACTGCGCTCATGGTCCGGGACAAAGGAGGGCCAAAGCTTTCTGGACTATTCCTCGAATGTCCCATGCTCGACGACAGGAACGATACCATTTCCGCCCAGCAGTACACCAACGGCCCCTTTTACAACTCGACGATGAACAGGTTCGCCTGGAGCTGTCTACTGGGCGACCGCGTCGGGACGAACGCCGTCTCTGAGTACGAGGCACCGGCCAGGGCTTCGGATCTCGGGGGCCTACCCCCCACGTTCATCGATTGCGCGTCAGCAGAGCCGTTCCGGGACGAGATTGTGATGTTCGCCTCGAGACTGTGGGCAGCGGGTGTTTGCGCCGAGCTTCACATCTGGCCTGGCGGACCCCATGGCTACGATCGAATAGCGCCGGATGCGCCGATGTCGAAGCAGGCCAGGGAAACCAGGTTATGCTGGCTTCGGAGAGTCTTCACGCGGGGCATCTGACAATCCTCCCCCACTCCCTTCCCCAAATCATACTAGTATATACTACAAAACTACGAGGAGTCTCCCTGCTCCTTTTTTTTTCTTTTCCCCGGGTTATCATTGAGTTATGTCATGTATTTACGACATGTAATGGTTTTTTTATCTTTTATTTTTGGAAGGCTCTAAAAACTAAAACAAGTGTGTAAATATTCTATTACGGTGGTGGTTGGGCTGGTTTTGGGGGCGCATCAACTACGGCAAGCTCCGAGGCGAGGTCGGAGTTTCATGTCGAAAGGGTTTTTTTCATGGACGGTGTTTCTTTCTTAAAAGGAGCGTGTATTAGCACACTGGTTAGAGAATTTTTCTTTTTTATCTTTTCGATTCGGGATGGGGATGAGTCGGTGTTGTAAGAGTTGACGGCGATGTGTGATACCCAGACGTTAGTCTACTAGGACTGACTGACCAGGTGCGGTGCATCTCGGGCAGACATCCCGAGACAGGAAGTTGATTAATGCGAACAGGAGTGTGTGAACTGACCTTGGGCCGGTCCTAGTGCGATATGAGTGATTGATCTTCCTTCATAGCGGCCGTCGCCGGAACACTAGTGCGGGCAATTACAGATAGCTATTTTGATCCGAGCGAGAGAGAAAAAAAATATCAATCAATCAGATTACAGTTTACTGTATAGACATCATACACTGCATATAGGGTGGTCTGGGAGTTACAAATATTCCTAATGTGTGTGGTTGCTTGCGTCGAACGTCGAGCGCTAGGCCCGTGATAGTACACTCCTCCCCGATGCGCGAGAATAGCCTCAAGGCATCGAAATGAGACACAGGGATAAACGCAACTCCGGATTATGCTCGCTATGACGGATTGGGAACAGAGTGAAGCGAGGCTTCAGGTTAGTATCGCACGGACGCAATATGTGTAGAAGTAGTGTGCCATACTTCCACTACCTCAGGCGCATGAAGTTACTAAACCTTCCAAGCTAGGCGAGGTACGCATTTCATCAAACACGCGAAATCCAATCGTCTACGCTACAATGAGTATAGCGTCGACAGGAAACGAAACTGAGGGTGTCAACGCGTAT
Source organism: Xylaria arbuscula (assembly GCA_022385695.1). Lineage (NCBI taxonomy): Eukaryota > Fungi > Ascomycota > Sordariomycetes > Xylariales > Xylariaceae > Xylaria > Xylaria arbuscula. Next base: position 740,411 of record MU279358.1, on the reverse strand, counting down.
GGCTTAGAGAACGTCATCCTACCTGTCTCAAGCGGTAATTCCCGGACGGGTTTAGTGTTAGGTGTTCCAACGCCAACTTAATTGGTGATTACTGAAGGAAGAACGCGTGTGCGATTTTTACATGCTGAGTTATATCTGTATACCTCCCTACCTATCTACGTAATCCCCACCGAACTCCTGTTATTTCCCAGCGTCGTTTGGATTTACTTAGTGTAGCGTAGCGTAGTGTAGATTTTTCTTCAGACCGTATAACTGCCTTATCTTGCGAGGAGTTTGGTATCGCGATTTGTCAGTAGCGGCCGTTGGGCTCGGGTGCGCGCGGAGATATGTTACCCGTATTCTACTATTAGACTACATATACATACACTAGACACGCTACTATATGTAATAATGTATGCAGCTTAGGTGCAGTTCAGCGAGTGCACTCATTCCCCAATACCTATCACACTAGGGGAGAGTGTAAGGGTAGAGTTGTATTTGGTATTTCTGTTGCTTTGGGGTTTTTGGGGTATCATTGGGGTTCTGACATGTGTTGTGTTTGACGTCCTCGTCTATGCCGAAAACGACCGTCTTCTCTGACGAGTACTCCGACGTCAGTAAGCTGTTACTGCTTTCAGACCTTCCTTATATATCTACGTGCACTGGAACGAAAGACATAGACTACATAGGGTGTAGCGATAACACGAATGACCTTACACCATCTTCGGGCCCGAGGGCAGGTAGAGTGCTCGGACCTTGTTTGAGGCGGGAGGGAGAGTATCAATGCTCATGAGTATTCGTCATGATCAACTCACATTAAGGGTCGACAGCTTCGTCTCGCCAAAATGGAAGATTCTTCGTCTTCGCTGCGGCGACCAGGGGCTCCGGATTTTCGGCGTCGTCTTCCCCGAATTTGTGCAGGGATCCGCAGGGATCAACTCAGTTGACAGTCGATCCCTTCTGTCAAGCGTTGTTCGCGAATCTTCTTCCGCTCCCTGTCTGGACTGCCTCTCGGAGGTAATTCCGGTCATGCTACCTCGTTCGGGATTACTTCCCTGATGATCGACCTCTATGTATGTAAGGAGTGTAGTAGTATGTAGGGCATATGCAAGAATAAACCACACACATGACGGTTACCACCCAAACTCGACTACTTCAACAGCTCATAATAGAGCCCAATAGAATCTAAGAAATATGAGATCCGACACATAAGTAAATAATAAGAACATAATTGTTATCGTTGTTTTTTCAATTTTTTAAAGTGTAGTAAAGCTGAGCTATTAAGCATACAACATAATAATACTGTTTTCTCTAGTAGGTGGTGACCCGCCACCTGTGTAGTTTATCTTTGCACCCGCTTCTGCATGTGTAAGGCGCTCGCCTTGTGGGGGCCAGCCTAGACTTCTTAGCCCTGCCAGGGCACGGACAGAAGCACGGATTCCCCTGGTAAGCTGTAGGCGAGGTCATCTCATTATCTGGGGTCTCGCCTCAAACTCCGGGTTCACCCTTGTGTACGCGACGGCTCCGACGGTCCAGGCTATTGGTTGTGATCGGCATGTACGGGGTAGAGAGTACGGGGTGGCAGATCTGCTTTCTGTGTTGTAGACCTCGTGATGAGCAGCAAGCGCACAGCAATGGCTTAACCCCTATCGAGGCGGCGGTGCGCTTTGACGGCCGCGGCATGATAATGTTCTTGTTCATCATCGTCGCGAGGACAAATATCTCCCTTTTCAAGTCGTACATCTTATTGGGCCCTCTGTCCGTAGAAGAAGATGTGACCTTGGTTGACGGACAGACTGCACGTATGGGATGGCTGATCTCGAGCCATACGTCCCCTTTCGTCTCGTGAGCGATCGAAGCGGCAGTGCTTCATCGTGCGTTCTCTAACAGCTCTTCTGTGACAGCATCCAGTTCGGCGGGCTTGCTGGAGAACTCACTCTGGACATAGCTGCTCCAATATGGCATGAGCCCTTCATCTCGGTGACGCTTGCGTACATGAATCGGATCTCCTTGTACCGTTTCCAAATTTGTTGAAGATGATACTCCCTTTCTCACCAGGGCTTTCTTCGTGATCTTCTGTAGCTGCCTTTTGCGTCTCGCTTCCGACCATTTAACCGTCTTGTCCTTCTATTGAACGGCTGCTTTACGCGGTAGCAATTTTCACGTCATGCGATGAATTGCTTTCTTTTATAAGCTTGATTCTGCTGTTTGGATGTGTCCTAAATTTCTTGTTCATTGTTTATGGACATGTTAGACGCTGTTTCTTCTCTTGTGACTTCTTCATAACAATAACTCCTCTTCCACCTTGACCGTGAGCTTGAATTTCATATTTCTCAGACTGGTTACTAGAGATTCATTTCTCTCTTGCGTAATCCAGAGGCAGTATACGCATTATCTGGAGAAATACTTTCAAACACATAATCAACGTACATCTACATGCATCAATTCATCTTGGAGCGCTTCAAGATACATGGGAACAATATTGGCCAACGGTAAGATGGAAACTCATCGAATGCACAAGAAGTTACAGCGTTCACCGTGATGAACCCAAGAGATGATATAATCGTATCATTCGGTAAATGGGGGAAATGGGGAAACCGAATTTCCAAAAAGGAATGCTCTACTTAGCAAAAACACTTAGACGTGGAGTTGGACAAGTGGGAGAGATCCAAACGACTCGTTGAGTTATTAAGAAAATCGATTAAGAACAGACTGGGCGAGACCGCAAAGCTCTCGACGAGAATACACGCAAGTGGCAAGACGACATGAACAAGAGGAGTCTTGAGTGTCGCAAACGATTAAATACATTATACGGCCTCATCAGCGGGGCAAAAATAACAGTGTGCTCAATATATGCGAAGACGGAAATGCTAGGCACAAGGCCCGAAGCGCACGGTAATCTGTAAATCTAAGTGCTCCCGACTGACCTTGACTGGGCGAGGTTAGCCAACAAGCCGCTCTTGAGGCTTAAAAGGTGGTCAATTGATCGATCTAGAAGGTTTCCCAAAAGCGCTGAAAATGAAAGGATATCACTACGCGAACAAGTCGCTCAGCTACGACGTGCCATTCATATTCACAATGCGATATCGTATATTATATTTTTTAAGTAATTTGCTTGGCTGTAAAGTTAAACCTTTCTAGTCTTTCGATGAGCTGGTAGTGAACACGATGTTATTGAACTGGAAGCTTTGTTTCCCAGAATTGATACTTTGAATCAGGATCTGAGCTTAGGAATATCTGGTCTGACCTCAAAGCATTAAGATCACCGATTTTCCTTCTTTCCGAGCATGATTCTGCACGTCGAGGTAGCGTTGCGACTCGTAAAATATCAAGAAATTTATGTGTGTTGGATTCCACCTTAAGCCTCTTACATCAATCAAGTCATATCAGCTAATAATCCCTTGCGTAGTTTTAAACCTCTTTCCACTCGTAGCTAAAATACGAAGAAACCAGAGAGTTTACAGAAAGTCTTGGTATATGTCACTCGATCTCCAAGTTCGAGTTTTTTTACTGACCGTCCTTTGCATCATATTCGACTCCAATTAAAACCATTGGCCCTCTCTTCAAATGCTTAAACTCGCTTCTCGTCGAAGGCGATGTTAGAAAATCTGATTACGAGATAAACACAAGTCTAATTCATATATTTTTAGGGTGATCTTTGTGTGGTTTCTTCTTACATCTACTATATGTGGAATGAATCTCTGTGACATTGACACAGTCTTATTCCAGGCCAGCTTAAAGAGGCGATACACTAGTACTGCTAAGATCGCTGCGACCGTAGATCGAGTTCGTGGTCTGAGACCAGATGCTTGCCACACGATACTCTCTTCTTTTCGCACACGTGGATTTCCATCACTGTTGGTTCCGTTGCAGGAGTGCATTAAAGTGATGTTAGATAGCACTTATTGTTATGGCCGTAGTGGATTGACGACTTTTATGAGGTTACAGGATTTGGTCGAACCCGAGGCTTATTCATGACGGATCGAATGTATCATATATGATGAATGTAATAAGACGCAGGTTGCAGGTCGACTCCTCGAGCGAACTAGAGAAATATTGTGATTTTCTTCGTTTCCAGTAGAGGGAGGAAGTAGTAAGTAGATGCTTGGTTATATAGAATTCTCTTGGCTGAATAACCACTCTTTATGCCTGCTAGCGGTCAGCTGGTTTGGAAGGCACGTCGAAACGTTAGATGCAAGCCAGCAAAAGAGTCACTATACCGTGTGTATGAAAAAATTCTTCCTTCCTAGTAAGAGCGAAATCGTCGAGGTCTGTCTTTCATTCTAAACACTTTTCACGAAATTTACTGTCACATAAACTTCAGAACCAGCCAAATTATAAAGTCAGACAATAGGTGGTACATAGGAGCTCTATATGACAGAGACATTTCCCAGGCGCTCAATCCGGGAAGCTCATGACAGTGTACACATAATAACGATACTACCAGCCCTGTGCCGTAAGCTCCCGGACTCTCGAGATAGTAGCCTTGAAGCCCTTCTTGAACCTCATCTGCCAGCGCTCACTCCTGAGCCTCTTCCTCTTCTTTCCGGGACGTTCGTGGAACCTCTGCAGCTGGAAGTCTCGGCGCAGCTTGTTCTGTCCGACCTGGACGGCCAGGAGCTTGAACGACCTGGCGACGTCGACGTTGGTGCCAACATGAACGGTGCGACCAGTACGAGGGACCATGCGCAGATGTGCGCGCGGAGCAGTCGGCGCCCCAATTCTGGGCTGCTTGTTTATTTGAAGATCGGATATGTCGAGGTCGGAAGCGAACTCCGAGTCGATAGTTGCTCCGTCCTCATCTTTCTGGACACCGTATGCTAAGTCGTAGGATGAGCTATTGGGTTTTCGGATAGTGATGTCGGCGATGTTGTCGAGGCCTCTCGGTCCACCTTTCGAGGGATTGGCCCAGTCAAATGACGAGTAGGACTGCTGCTGGATCTTTGATGGTGACGTTGTTGAGACGGACGCGGCCTTCACCAATTGGCTAGATGAGTGTAGATTCGAGGGTGCAGACGTGTGGTTTCTTCGGGAGAGGGCGCTTGTGAGGGCGAGATTGCGACATTGCTGAGGTCGTATCGGCGCCGTTCGAAGCAGTGAAGTCGATGTCGAACGCATGGCGGCTTGGGCAGCCCGGCCGAGTTCTGCCCTGCAAGGAATGTTAGTAAAATTCTTTCTGACATGAATTGGAGAGCATACATGTTGAACAGCCCAAATTGCGTAGGTAGAGCGGACTCTGGTGCTGATGCTATGAGGCTTGCTATAGGTATCTCGTCGAACTGTAGTTGGATGTGCAGAGCCAATTCAAAAGTTGATGGTGTGAGGTTAATACCTCTCTGGGTGTATGTATAGACACAATGCTCATACCATACTGGGATATAAAAGTGAAGGAATACTCCTAGTTGTGCTTCTATTTCCACGGCCGGTGTTAGTCTCTTTTCTTTATCTTATCTATGATCCACACTTAGATCGGTTATGTGGCTTAAGCTTGTGGCTCTCGCATCACCCCGCTAATGCGCATGTACCTTAACCCGGTACATCTACCTAACGCGAAAGACCCTTAGGGCGACGTACCGGCATCGCGCCTTTGCCTGGCCTAACCTTAGGCAGATCGGACCCAGTGTTGTTGAAGCTGCGTCGCAAAAAATGATAGGTATGTGATGTCCATGTTTTTTTCCCACTTACTATCTACGACTCTGCCGTTACGATCACCAACCGAAGTACAAGTTATAAAAAGCCACAGCCAGGTGAAGCCAAGTAGCCTCAATTGCGAATCTATACCAACTAACACCGAAACCGAGCTCAAGCACACGATCTGCCGCTATCTGCGTCTGCCCTGACCCGCGACGTTTCCATCATGTCGTACCATCCCTATGGCGGAGGTAAGTCGACCCAGAGCGGCTCTGTCACCGTAATGCGAGGACATACCTAGTAAGGATGAGAGAGAGAAGAGACAATGATCGCTAACGCAGCTACCAAGTGCCTGGCTTCGGCCCGCCGCCGACCTACAACTCATACCCCGGTGCCAGTGGCCCGCCTGGCATGCCGTCTGCACCTGGTCTCGGTCAGTACTATTCAGCGATACGTCCCGTGTTCTTGTGTATTCGCGCTGACCGCCGTGCTCAGGACCTCCTCCAGGCATGTCTGCCCCGGGATTGGCGCCGCCTCCTGGCGTCCAGCCGCCCAGCGTCAACCAAGCTAATCGACCCAGCGGCATGCCCTCGTCCTTCCAAGCCCCCCCCAATATGCCCAACATCAACTTCAACGCCCCCGTAATTCGCCTCGGTACCCTGTCTGGGAAGCCCTCTACCCCCGGTGCCCCTGGCCGCAAGGATAGCGAAACGACTTCGTCCGCAGGTCCACGCGCTGGCCTTGGCATGGACAGGAGCCTCGACCAGGCTCGCCAGGCGATGAGAGAGAACATGCAGTCGCTGGTACCGCCCACCAAGGAAGAGATCGTCCGGACTGTCTTTGTTAACGGTATAGCTGACGGTATCGGTGGCAACCAAGGCGTCGAGCAGATCCTCGGTGCAGCAGGCAAGCTGCGACGCTGGGATCGAACGGTAGACTCCAGCAATAAGGAACTGGAGTTTGGTTTTGCTCAATTCGAAGACACCGAGTCGCTCTGGATTGCATCAGAGCTATTTCGCGACGACGTCCACATCCCCACTAAGAAGCAAACGCCTACAGAAGCTCCCGACGCAGACGACGAGACCTACGAAAAGTTTGAGAAGTCCCAGCTTCAATTCCGCTTTGACGAGAGATCCACCAAATTCTTAGAAGACTATAGAGATGGCAGAACAGACGAGCCCGGTTCTGAGGCCAGGCTCGAGGCTGCAAGAGGTGCGTTGAAGCAGTTGATCAAGAACTTGTTTTACCCTCCAGTGCGATCAACCGCCGATGCGGACGGCGATGTAACTATGGGAGAAGCGTCTGCCCAGAATGGAGACAACGTCGAAGTGGTAAATATACCTTTGGCGCAAGAAGACGAACTTGCCGATATCCCCCCCGAGATGCGAGAGACTGTGGCTGCCGAGATAGCTGCATTCAGAGACCGAAGCATACAACGAGATATGGAACGGTTAAAGCGGGAGGAAGAACTCGAGGCCATGGAGCGACAGCGGAACGGTGTTCCTCGACATTCCAGATTGGCCTCACCGCCACCTTCTAGCACAAATAATATTCCACTAGGACCCCGAGGAATGCCCAATGCACCATCTGGTCCAAAAGGACTGAAATCAGACTTGGGCAAAGACTACAACCGGTCTGTTAATTTCGTAAACGGCGGTGTCACCAACGGCGGCGTGACTTATAATAGAGACGATGAGGACGACTCGGCGAGCGATGATGAGCTTGAGCGGCGTCGGGTCAGTAAACAGAAATCGGAAGCAGAAAAGGCATATCTAGATGCCGAACGGCGATGGCTCAACCGCGAAAAGTCTCGGACAGCTGCTCTGGAGCGAGAGAAGGGTCGTGATATCACAGACGAGGAGAATGCCGCCGCGAAACGAGAGGAGGCGCTACGTTGGCTGCAAAATTTCGACGACGATGCGGAAGCGTCACGAAAGAAGGAGGAGTATTATAAAGATCGTAGTGCGTGGATGCGTGATCGTGCCGCAAAGAGAGGGAGAGAAGCTGCCGCAGATGAAGCCGATCGACAAGCGGAAGAACAAGACCGGATCAAGGAAGAGGCAGAACGTGAGCAGGCCCGTGGCATGGCTGATTCCTTCCTCGAGAGGCAAGCACAGGAGATGGAGCAAAGACAACCTAGTAGAACTGGCCTGGCGGCGCCGCAACCTTTCAAGTTATCACTTGGTGCCGCCGCTCAGAAGGCTCAAGCTCAACGTGCTGCTCCGCAAAGGAAGACGATTGCCGAGGTCGAAGGTCTTCTTGAAGATGAAGACGAGGACGCCACTACGAGGCGGCAGCTTATCCCCATCAAATTCGAGCCAACTACAGTGGCCGCCATGTCCGATGAGGAACGCGACCAAGCCGTTCGTGCCCTTGCACAGGAGATTCCCAATGAGAAAGATGGTCTGTGGGAATGGGACGTCAAGTGGGATTTCCTGGACGAGAGCGTTATTCGCGAAAAGCTTCGTCCCTTTGTGGAGAAGAAGCTGGTGGAGTATCTTGGTGTTCAAGAACAATTGCTTATTGAAGTTGTAGAGGAACACCTCCGGAAACATGGCAAGCCCAGCGAGCTAGTGGAGGAGTTGGCAGAGGTATGTGCTACGTCTTTTTTCATCCTATATCTTAAAAATCTTCTGCTAATACTATATCACAGGCCTTGGATGATGAGGCTGAAGCGCTCGTCAAGAAACTTTGGCGAATGGTCATCTTCTTTACAGAGAGCGAGAAACGTGGACTGTCCGCATAGTGTGTGATTGAGCTACTGAGTATTGAAGAGCTGGATCGTTGGATTGTAAAAATAGCTATATGGTCTCTGATTAGGAGACCATCGTGGTGCCCTCATTCTATTCACGAGATATATGGTCCTTGATTAGGAGAGCATTGTGGTTCTCCTCATCCTAGTCACGAAGACGTGTACTAGCAGCAAGACTCACTTCGCCTTAGGACAGAGCAGTGGACTTCCCACTACTGCAGCCAAGGACGGCAATGGTTCTCGTTAATATGCAGCAGATAGTAACCAGACATTAATTTGAAACTCAGACTAATCTATTAAGAATAGACAAGCTAGATCTTAGTTTTAATGAAATGAGACTTTTTGAATCTCTGTTTGGCCATCTCCCATCGAGCTGTTCTCTTATGGGCAACATAAATTAACCAGCGGCTTTGGTTGAAGAGCCGAGGTAGGCGGCACGAGCCCCACAGCATCCTCCAACCCTGGTATAAACAGATTACTGAACGCGATCATGGCAATTTGATATTTCCGTATTCTCATCCATTTGAAGACTGAAACTTCGGAATTGTTTTTTTCACTCTTTCACCTCCCTACGGAATTGATATCATTTTAAAAAACATATAAGTCAAGGCAATTAGACTTGTATGTCTTGGTGGATTTACACGAGTTGCACGCTACTCACCTCTGGCCACTTAACATACCAGTAATCAGAGCACGCTTTCTGTTGACTGACTGTACGGAAGACCTGAACGACTGTACAATTCGGAAATAGCTGAGCTTACTCAACGAAACGTTTCGGCCTTTGTTTATCTTCCAACCGCATTCACAAATGCCAACAGCCAATTGAACTGTCTGCATCTATAAACTCACTCAGAAGACTTGGGAATCCAGTCTTGGAGTAACGGCGCCAGGACCTTGACATACAGTACTACTCCCACGCCAACATACAATAACTTACCTCATATATACATATCTGTACACTTTCTCTAATACATCATCAGCTTTATATCCCAAAATGACAGCCGCATCATCCCCAACCCTCCCCAAAACCCTCTCCCCCCCACCGCCCGTCCCCAATGTTCTAATCTCCTTCCCCGCACAACACGAGCACATCCTCCTCGTCACCCTCAACAGACCTAAACAGCTCAACGCCATCCCCAGCCCGCAGCACTTCGCCCTCGAACAACTCTGGACCTGGTACGATGCCGAGCCATCGCTGCGGTGCGCCGTCATCACGGGGTCCGGACGCGCGTTTTGCGCGGGGCAGGATTTGAAGGGGTGGGATGCGGAGAATAAGGCTGTTGCTGGGAGTGGGAAAACGCCGGGGTGAGTGTTATATGTTTTTTATTTTTTTATTTTTTTTTTACGCTTCTTGTAAAATATTGATCGGTACTGTTTTATGTCCGTCTGTCAGTCATTCTTGGGGAATATTGAGGTTACTTCTTTCTTTTTTGATTGCTAATATAGGTATGTGCATTAGTATCCGGACGCCGCCTGGTGGATTCGGCGGCCTGAGTAATCGCGGCGGAAAGAAGCCTGTTATCGCCGCTGTTAACGGCATTTGTTTTGGTGGAGGCATGGAGCTGGCTATTAATTGCGATTGTAAGCTCTCTCTCCCCTCAACTCCCTGAGACCCTTGACCCCTTTTTTCATCCCACACTTTTCACATTTTTCAAAATCCGCAAATATCGCGGTCAATAACCCTTGAAATCGATAATCGCTATCTGTTTTGTTAATGTTTTGTGTGTGCTTGTACTGATGTATATATGTGTGTATAGTGGTGATAGCAACTGAATCCGCAACCTTCTCCCTCCCAGAAGTAACCATAGGTGTAATCGCCCTAGCAGGCGCCCTGCCGCGCCTAGTGCGCTCAGTAGGCCGTCAACGCGCCTCCGAGATGGCGCTCTCCGGAAAGAAGTACTCAGCATCCGAGATGCACTCCTGGGGCCTCGTCAACGAGATCACGAAAGACGGGGAAGACGTCGTCGCGGCTGCACTGAAGTGGGCTGACCGCATCGCGGGGAATTCCCCTGATGCGGTCATTGCGAGCCGTGAGGGGCTTAAGTTGGGATGGGAAGGTGTGGGACCGCAACAGGGGACTGAGTTGATTATGACTGGGTGGTATGCTAGGATTGAACGGGGCGAGAATTATGTTGAGGGGATTCGGAGCTTTAATGAGAGGCGGAAGCCGGTTTGGAAGGATAGTAAATTGTGAGATGGCGTTGTTTAGTTCATATGGTAGCTTAGCTGGCGATCCTCGGGTTTCTGAATTGGAATAACTATGGGTATACTGGGTTGCGAGTTATCTATCTGTGCTTGAAAGCATTTCGATAAACTTCTCTCTCTTAACTAACTCAGATTATCTATGCTTGTAGTACCTCCTTCAATCTCCGCACAGTATCTTCCTTATATGTTATGAGATCTAAATCCTCAATCAGAGCGTATCTAGCAGATAGCTCTGTCTGCATACTCTCGACATCCAATCCGATCCTCTCATCAGCACCGCAGAGAATCAGGCCTGCTTCCCGACTCGACTCTAGTATTTTCTGAGCCCGGGGTCGTCGCACCTCATCATACACTTGAAACGCAGCAGGAATCTGCTCAGCCGACGACACGCAATCAAGCAACACCCCAATAATCAACGCATCTTCAAACGCCTGGCCCCCGCCGGCAGCTTGCCAGGGCGTCGCGGCATGAGCGGCGTCACCCACGATGCAGACTGCTCCGTTGGCGTAGGTGGGAGTGGATTTATGCTCGTAGAGAGCGTAGCGATGGAGTTGGTTGGTTGGTTGGTCTAGTATAAGTTTGATCACGCCTTTGGCAATCGGTCCGTCCGTCCATGTGGCAAACGCATCGGTTAGTAAATCCTCTGTCAGTGGTCTCTTCTTTGCGTCTTTCGGGGGATCTTGCTCGAGGACTGATGCTACGCACATGACCAGCGTGCGATTTTCGAGTAACTAGTACATGGACATGAGAATGAAAAGGACTGAATAGTAGGAAGATGAAAACTTACAACATGCATCATGAACCCTCCGTCACCCGCCCACCCATGTGCCGTATTATCCCCTTTAAAGAACTCATCTCCTAGCACCGCCTTCGCTTTCTCGTACGGGACCAGGCATCTACAGTCCCACCAGCCAGCATTGGTAGGTGCGTGTTCGGCAGCTGCATCAGCGAGGACATATTGTCTTACCGTGCTCCAGATTCCATCGGCGCCGATGACGGCATCGAATGTGGCCGATTCGCCGTCCTCGAATGTAGCCTCGATGGATTGGCAGTCGGGTATAGTCTGGAGCGATACCAGCTTCTTGGAGGTGTGCAGTCTTTCCTTTGGCAAGGGCGCGATCAGCTGGTGTAGGACGGCGGCCCGGTGCACGCTGACGCGGGGAAGTTTTCCCTCAGATGGGGTGTGCGAGTTGGATATGAGTGTTCCTGCCTGTGGACCTGACCCCTAGTTTCAGTATCAGTACAAGTGATTGCGAATTCGCTCAATTTCCCCTTGATTTAAGGCTGAATATTGATATCAGGAGGACAGAAGACCCAGTGATTTGGCATCACTTTGCCTTATTCGTATCCACCGTATGTCATCCAAGTTTCTCTTGACTCTACTCTACCGAGGCTTATTCCTCAATGGTATTCGTATCACAGTACACTTTCTCTAATACGCCATTCTCCATTGCGGAATCGCCTTGGGAGTACTCTGCATGCGGGCTCTTCGACTGTTTCAGCGTTTCGCTTACGTCAAGCTTAAAGCGGTCGACAACTTTGTCCAACGCCTTGTCGAGGTCACCAAGTAGCTCCGTGTGGGTATTCGGGGATGATTCACCTGCCCCCCGCCCCCCCTTCCCCCCTGACTAGGCGACTCCCCTCACTATACCCATAGTAGCAGAAGACAATCAAACCATAAGTCGGGGTTGTTTTATAAAGAATATATAGTAAGACGAGAACATACCATAACCATCTGCATCGAACTCTGTGTCACAGCACCCGCGCGCACCAGTAAGTCCGGGTCATCTGCAACGATCTGAGCCAGAGCCTGCTGGGCGTTATTCGCGAGACCGATGCTAGCGCCACGCTCCGAAAAGGCGGCCTTGGCTTCGTAGATGTGGAAATCGATATTGGGGTTCTTGGACAGAGCCCGGGCGACTGCGAAGCCGCTGAGTCCGCCGCCGATAATGGCTATTTTGATTTGGTGGCCGGACATGGTGACTGTGGTGAAGGAGAGGGAAGATGTAAGATACCGGAAGGAATGTATGTGTAAAGCTTATACCTTGCGACATGAAGGATCATTACTCGCCTGTGCACTTGCGCTCGCGAACTTCAAGCTAAGATTAATTGAACGGGTCGTACACTAGTGCTTGGTTTGTCGTCAAAGGAGAGACATTGATATTCGATCATTGCGACGAGTCCGGTTAGCCTTGGCGTGCATGAACTGTGAGCAAGTCGTCTGTTCTGATAGCTTGCCTGTACCCTTGAATAAGGAACGTAGCGCCCTTGACGAGAGAGGTTGAATATGGCCTCGAATCTCGCTTCATATTTCCAAAATGTTACATCTTCCACCCCCTATTTCAAATTGTATGATTATGGGTATGTAAAGAGCGGTCAAGATCTTATCATTCCAACACGGTTGCGGCACTGCAACCGTCGCAGTGCAGATAGCCGATCTCTCTTACCCCTCCTTCACATGGGCGGCAAGCTTGGAGCATATAGTAAGATTTTCAGCCTCAATTTCTGCCACAACTCAGGAATAGGAGACACTCGGTCACTCGCCACGGTACACGGCACTGATAAACATGAGTGAGTCAATGTCTACAAGTTATTGTTAGTATTTCTCTTCCTCTGCTGCTGTGGTCAGGAATCTTGCATTTTGGAGTAGGTAAAGACACATGTTGTTGCAAGAAGGTCCTAAAACCTTCGTGGGCAACTATCTAACTCTATATAATTGTCTCTTTGTACTCTGTGACATGCTGTTTAAGCGACTTGTGCATATAGTAGAACCTGAATGGGAGCCCAAACATGTCCATTAATTACTTAGAAATTGGTAATACGGTGACGATTATATATTTCTGTCGCTCATTACTGATAACTACAGTAGATATACATCGAATAGATCGGTTTCTATGATATATGCGTACTGATAGTATAGTTATAATCATTGTCTTAAATAAATGAATATTTAGGTATCTAGCTACCTAGGTACTTAGCTAAGACTCACTAGCTCATCGTACGACCAGCTAGCTAGCATTAATAACGACAGAAACACCAAAATGTGTGATGGGATAAGTTACTATCATTTCTTCACCGTGTGTTTTTACCGTGTTTTCCTGTATAGATCGTTCTTGTATAGCTCGTCCTTGCGTTCGTGCTTGTGCTCATGCTCATGCTCATGCTCGTGTTCAAGTTCATATTTCTGCTCATGATCATGCGTATGAGCTACAGGACTGAAACAAGTTTGAATTAGCATTTTCTTATAAGTATGCTCATCAGGATGCAATCTTACCTCGCCGGGCGCGGCTTCACTGGAGGATCATCTCCTCTCACAAATCGTGACTTGCTCCAATTGTGAAGAGAATCCCACTTAACACATACGCGTTTGGCACTAGACCGAGCCTCAGGCAGGTCATCCGAGTTATCTCCCCAGAAGAAAACCTCGAAATCTGTGGTTCCATGGCAAAGAATGGTGCTGCGAAGGAGTTCGATACAATGGTCGATATGATGACGTAGGATATATCTTCCCGAGTCCGTCATTTGCGGGTGATAGTAAGACTCGTGTATGTATGAGCGTATGGTATGAAGGCAGTGTAGCTCGTGGTAGACACCTAGCCCGGCGAGATAGCCTCCCATTGTCACTTCGGCTACATTCTCCATAGTCTCACCTGCTCGTTCAATCTCCTCGGCGGAGGCATTGAATAGAGCGGCTGTAAAGAAAAAGGGGCAAATATTAGTACGTCTTGAGCCATCGTTTTAACCTTTCGGGTAGTGGGATAGACTCACGTTCCATGAGTTCCCACCATGCATCATCACTCTCTTTGCTTGGGGGGCCCGAGTACTTAGATTCAGTGTTGTATAAGGACGAGTTGTCAGCTCTAACCTCATATTCAATGAATCTGTGAACAGGTGCTAGCTAGCTTCGTTAGATGGGGGCCTTGGAAATCGTATACTGGGCTCAGAAAGGTGACACTGAGGGCTACACTTACACCATGAACGGCCTACAAGGGGAATGATATCAGGGCTCTCATAGGTCTTTAGCCAGAACAGTATCCCGATCCAGATCACGGCGATATGGACGACAAAGACATAAACACGAGCCCATGTAAAGAGTTTCACTTTGCTATCATCAGTAGAACGCACTGACATCGAAGACCAATTTGCGCCATTCTCTTTATCGGAGGAGAGGAATTGGTTTTCCTCGTCGTATCCGGTGCTTGACGAGAGTGGAGAAAAGCCCATCATATCTTGTAAGAAATTATTCGGAGTGGTAAAATGATGATGTGACTGACGATCAGATTCACCATAGGGAATTAGTGGTAATGAACGCACGGCTACTTTTGTATATCAATACGAAGCTCGCTGGTGTCACAGCTAGGCGATTGAGATACTTACGATCCATGTGTTGTATATAAGACCCCCGCATCTGCTACTACGATGTATTGTAACGTAGACTTAAGATAGTTTAGCGGGGATACGTAAGCCCATCGCTGGCACTCATTTCTAAGCTAAGACGGCGATAACAAAGTTGTTGATATAGTACTCATGTGATAGATGTGACAACAACTGACATGCACATGGATTCTACTACAACACTATGATGCATGTGCAGGGGTTTGCGACCATATAGCGGTGTGAACATCGGACTTGAGTTTAAGCAGTCTCAACTATCGGGGGAGTTGTTATCTGAGGAAAACTCTTAAAGATCAAGGGGAGCATCTATAACACATCTATAAGAGTTGGTCTGAACTCCGAGCTTTCATCTCAAGGTTTTTAATCATTACATGCTTCAGTGACTCAGTTGATCTCTATCTGTTCACTGCCACCATCTCTCCCTTAAGAGACTTTCAACCCCGCCAAACACCATATTTTGAAACCTATCAAAATTAATATGCACTTCTTTAAGGCGGCTCTGGCACTTTTCGCTTTCACTTTGGGTCTTGCTGTGGCTATTCCGGTCCCTGATGGTATGTCACTCTGATAGGGTTATTTAAATCTCCCGTCGAATATAATATTGACACAGTTACTTAGATTCTAAAATCGATAAACCAAAGACACTGGTCGACTATGGAATCGTTACTTCTATTCCTCCTTCCGAATCTGTTACCGAGTAACTGAACGTGGGGGCCTTCTTGTTTTCAAGATCTGGGGTGAGGTGCTGAAGGAGTTGATGACAGCATTGGGAAAGAGTGGATGGCACACTATGGTTCATACTCGAGCTATTGCTGTTGTAGGATTTGCGAAGAAATATCATAGTTGTCATGATTTTATTTTAGCTTGGTCCGGCCATCGGTTCGCTCGTTTACTGTTGTCAGTATGATCCTAAATCATTGCGAGTTAGGCGATGGAAATACATTCTTTGCTCAATTGAGAAATTGAAGTACACTTTGAAATGATATTTCCGCCACTGCAAGTCTGATAATCATATACTGCCTCCCCGTTACAACAGAACGCGAGCTTACTCTCATTCGGTGAAATATGCTGCTGATGTAAGAATGACGGTTTTAATGTAACCACGGTTACAAGGATCTGCCTGTTGACGCTTCCAGTGTCACGGTATAATATTCGGCCGACTGGAGGTGATAAAAGACGACGAAGGCAATCACATCGTGAACTAGTGCTCCGTTCAAGGTTATATGACATGTGATAGGTATCTCTGCATCGTTTTCGTTTGGGGTGATAACAGTAACGTGCCATTGAGAGTTACAGTAGCACCAATGGTAGTCTATATGCATATACCGGTATTCCAAAATAACTTTGGCAGGGAGCCTAGGGCAGCGCTCGAAAGGATTGCAAGGTCGTATCCTCTTTCAGCTGTAAGTACATGGTATCACGGGGTTTCTTGACCCCTTTTCCTATAATTGAATGATTTATTATTCCACTAGTCCCTCAACGCAGCAGAATAGCAATAATTTAGTATAACTTCTTTCACTCATATTGCAATATGACATCAATTGCGAATGATATCGTCTGGAGAGAGCGCACGTCTAGAACTTCGATATAAACGGAATACTTACCAGCCGAATAACTTTCAAGTAATTCTTCTAAACTGGAGAGTTTTCTTTGATTTCCAGCACATTGTTTTGCTTATGCTCACTGCACCCTCTGAAAGATGTTTGAGACGCTTCCACAAACCTACGACCAAACTCCTGGTCACCTGGTAGCGGCGACGGTTATATTGGGCTTAATTGACATACTAGCTGTCAGCGGAAGATTCTACGCAAGAAAGAAGCAGGCAGCACCGCTAAAAGCGGACGACTGGTTCAGCGCCGCAGCCTTAGTACGTCCAACATTCCAAACCATTCATGAAGCTGAACCTTAGCGACGAACACGTTGTCGAGCTCGTTAGCAGTTGCACCGCTAACGGTGTCTGAGGTAGATCCTGACTGTTGGCTATGGTATCCTCGTGCTTTATGCTGTTTCCAAGCACTCCTTGGGCTATCACGTTGTGTTCCCACCTGAGTTTCGAGGAAGTCCGCTGGACTTTCAATCACCTCAAACCCGCTTGGCCGCAATAGTAAGATTGAAACCCATGATATGAGATATCCTTGTGTCTAGGAACCATACTAAAGCTTCGGCATCTAAATACAGACGCAGTTTTCCTACCAGATCGTAACCCCCCTGACCGTTGGCTGCTATAAAGCCAGCATTCTCTTCTTCTACTTACGGGTTTTCGCCGTCGATCGGAGACAGCTTATTGCTTATCTCCTTATCGCCTTCGTTGGACTTGTTGTAGCCTGGATGCTGGGGTTCTTCTTTGCATTCCTCTTCCAATGCGGCACCAAGGTCTGGGCCCAATGGGCTGTCCCTTCCGTAGACCTGGCCAACTGCCCGCATCAAACTGCTCTTAACTCCTCCTTGTGCATATCCGATTTCATCCTGGATATTATAATATTCCTGATACCAGTACCGTTGGTCTGGCGACTCAATATGTCGAAGGAACGAAGGCTGGGCGTCTGCGCGGTATTTGCAATTGGCTCCGTGTAAGTTTATCTAACATGCGTCGGTGTCACCTACATCTCCAGTATTTGTAACAATAGAAAAACTATTATGATATGACTGCTAATTCGAACTAGGACTGTCATCGCCTCTCTTGTGCGTCTGGTCGAAGAAATAGACCTCGTGAGATACGGTTTCAATCCAAGAATGGACCAACAATGTGAGTGCCACATATATCAGGGCGGAGCGGAGAATATAAAACACTCTAGTCTGAGGAGACTCCCCGCGAGCTCATTGATAAGCATGACCTAATATTCTGCGCGACAGACTTTCTCACTCGAGAAGCATACTGGGTAATCGTTGTCATGGGCACCGGTACCTTCTCGGTTTGCCTGCCCTCCTTGCACGTGCTTTTCGGTTCAGGACCCTTATCAAGCATGATCCGCAGCACTCGAAGCTTTTTCTACTACTTCTCCTCAAAAACGGCCTCTAGCTTCAGACTCCGGGACCCAAAAGGCGATTATGATAATGATAATTCCGAGTCTCACCAGGGTCGCAACAACGACCATATCCACGTTGTCAAGGCTGTTGACGTGGAGTATGCGATGGGCAATAAGTTACCGAATAACGGATGGGGATCTAAGAAGACGCCGAGCCATGAAGACTATTTGCTGACGACGACGGAGACACATGCTACGAGTACCATTGAGTCGACTCACGATTTACCAGCAAGTGGACATTAGCCCAGCCAGTACTAAACATGTGTGCAGAACAGGAGAGTTGAGGTTTAGAGAAGCGCAGCTTATAGCTATTCTCAGATATATAGAGATATGAAGTGTCGAGAAAGGGGTTCCTTTCAACTGGAAGATATGTCGATTTTGATTCCGCACACAGGACGTCGAAGGATCGGTTTTTACAGAGTTAAATAAAGACTGACCCCGCAGCACTGCATAGGCTAAGGTCCAGGTGTCTACTTATATTAACATACCGGTGTTCTATGGCTTAACTTGCGATATTGAGATCAAACCTATAGCTCTAGCAAGACTTCTCAGTGAAACACTATTTCGGTATATGGAAGGCATACGCGATAAAGGAGAGGCCACATGATTTGAGGTCTATGGATTGCAAGTCAGATCTCAAAGTGTCAGTAGCTCTCATAGACCTTACAGGCCTATGTATACAGCCATGGGTGATACAGGGGTTCAGAAGGATTCCAAATGACCATACGCACTTAGTTGCCTATCGTATATGATATTTCCGATGAAGTAGACCTTCCAAGCTCTGTTGTGTAGCTAGGATTACGGCAGATACACCATTCTCCCCTCGCCAACACCCCCTGGATATAAATGCACCTAGCATAAATACCACAAGAATCGTATGAGCTACCACGGTCCTGGCCCCGTGATTCGGGGATCGGTCTCACATCGGGTTGATGTGGGATATCTTATTGGCCCTATGATTTCGCTACGAATCATCCTCCGGATTTAAGAGTGGCTACATTCCAATTGATTGGGATTATTCGAATGATAGGACATCATAACCTTGTGTTAAGCATGGATGACTGTACACTCATGTGTTCATGAAGCGGGCTGTGGCACCATGGATTCTCACTGTATTGGCCTATCAAGCAGACCGACCGTTCACTGAGACGAGAACTTAGCAAAGCTTTGCTGAGGGGGATTGCATATCGTAGTTGCATTCGTTTACGTTGACGGATTGGGCTACTAGATTGCAGATGTTGAAATATGATTATGGATTTCGGTTACGCGACGCTATTTGACGTATTCTTCGTATCTGGACTCATCCTTCCATGATACCTACTAGAGGTACTCCAAAAAGTCCTGTCCGTTTTCTGTCTAGGCCCAAATACCTTCACTACAGAAAATGCTGTACAAGGCTTCTTTGACAGTGGAATAGATTGAAAAAAATGATAATATACACAAAAATAGTTAATTTTCAAAATCTTATTTTAATTGAGATTCGGCGCACATATTGTGCTTTGTGTAGTAGAGATATTTCGGCTTCGAAAAATCGCGGACGGGACTTTTTTAGAGCCACAGTAAGCTCCTTTAGACCCCATGTTTCATTGCAGACTGTACCCCGTATCTGTAGCTGTAACTGCTGCGCCCTGCTTTGAAATCTTGGCAAAGTATAACGGCGCAAGGAATTAGGTATTACTCCACCAGTTAAATCTCGTGATGGCTTATCAGTAAGCTATACATACATGACGTAGGGCTTAATCACATTACATGATCACATTGCTGACCGACAGAGGTATTCCGACCAGATAGGTAGCTAGTTATATAATAGCCTAGCTTATTGGGCGCAATGGCCAGCGGCAATGGTCCTTGGTATCGCATTCGAATGGCTAGAGCAGACACATACTACCTTCTTCTCAATTATATCTGGCTGGCTTGTTAGGATATAATGCTTTCGCATCGTGATAGTTGATAGAGGGTGACAAACTGTATCGCAGGCGTTTTCTGCTAACTAAAACCGCGGCTCCTTAGCGCGATATCAAGTTTCGTTTTAGTGAGAAATGGGACTACCCCAACTGTAGGTTATGGCATAGCTCGTAATTACAGCAGGGCAGACCACCAAAGCTCACTATAAATATAGCATCAAGGTGTATGTACCGAGATATCTCACAGGAAGCTGACCTGGACTTTCTCCTGCAACTCCAGTTGCTTCCTAATCCATAGTACACCGCTTGTAGAAGTTACTATGGCTTTCGAATTTGTCAAAGTGCATCCTGGTGATGCAGGCAGCCTTATGAGATATGTCGACTCCCCTGCTATGTAAGATGGGGTATTATATCGTCTGATGTTCCCTAGCCCCTCAATGTTAGCTACGGATCAACAAGAAACAGTAATACAATGGTATATTGCTACTCTGGAGCAGGCGCTCGAGAAAGAGCATGAAAATTTTTATCAAATCCATGCGCCGGATGGAACTCCAGTCGGCTTTTGCGGGTGGACGTTCGACCAAGCACAACCGCCGAAGGCGGAGGCGTCTCGCCCGCGACCACGGCGTGAACATGACCTACTGCCAGAGACACTAAACTTGCAATCTTGGATTCAAGTCTCCGCCAGTCTACGGACAGAGAGAGAAAGGGTTATAGGAAGGCTGCAAAATGTCTGTCGTAAGTGCAGCTCTGCTAACTAGCATCAGGCTTGACTTTCATGATGGTGCATCCGGATTATCAACGCCAGGGCCTGGGATCCCTACTTCTAAAATGTCTGTGTGAAGAGTTCGAGCGATCTCTGCGACTCTCATTTGTAATGGCTTCCCCGGCTGGCGTTCGGCTGTATACCAAATTTGGGTTCCGGATTATGGGTGTTGTTTCTTCCCAGGAAGGCCAGTTTACAAGTATGTTGCGACAGCCACAAGGTATTTAGTTCATCAAGGTGAGTGTTATCTCACTTTCCTCGGGAACAAGTCTTCACCATCAGTAGCTGTATGCTGATTAAGTGGCTCTTTACTTTGAATTGATATTTCACGATCTAGGTTTATGATCGAATGAGGCTTGATGTGCGACTTGGAACTACCACCCTTCTCTACACCCCCTGAAGACAATGCATTGTTGTGGTATGCTATCCATGTGACAGAAGTCGGAGAAATCTCTAAGACTAGGGATCATTTCTCGATCGCCGGTTTATATTGGCCAGGTTATCAGTTTCGCACGTACGACTCTAATGTTTGAAGTCTATTATATAAACTAGGTTAAAGGCTTAGGCACCTGAACGAAACACATAGAGATTAGTTTGACAAAGTCTCACGGGGTAATGTAATGCAAGCGTTGTATGCATTGATGATGTGTCAGCAGAATGTGTATATGCGCTAATGGTCTAAACATGACAGTAAAATTATTCTAGATATGTGGATTAAATATAAGAAGGGCTCGATCGAAACTTGAGCCCTCGTTATCCTCGTTTTCTGGTTAGCTTAAAATTTAGGATTCACGCTTCAATGTTTACTCCAACCTTTTCCCACACCCTAACTCATCGTGTTGTTTCTCACAGTAGCTGCAACCACACTGGAAAGTGTGCACCCTTATTTGAAAGGCAATCGAGACAGGATTTTCGAACGAGTCAGGGTTACCAAACAAAAAGGTGCCACTGTGCGCACTGGAAACACCGCAGCATCATCACTAGTTTAAAGCTAGGGGTTGTCAGGTATAGTTAGTTGTACCGACTGTTTGTTTCTTGAGTACACGGGAAGGCGGTTTGGTTTCGCAGGTTATTCAATTGCGAGTTAGAACACAGCTAAGATGGAGGGCAAGAACCGAACTGTCTGGACGTTATGGCCCCTAACATGGCTGTGTTATAGGTAGGTATCAACATAAGTCGTACACGCAAGGGAAATTATCAGTCCACATTTTGTTCTTCCTCTCAATACTAGCTGGGTCAGAACTCGGTACATGCTAACAAATAAACTACACGACATCGTGTCACATACCGGCCATCGGGAAATAGGTGGTAGTACCGGAATATCCATTTGTATTCACGCCACATGCTACGCCGATAGAAAGTTTGAATAGCAATGTTAGCTTTTCTCACATTCTAGTGGTTCGAAGAGTATCGTTACCTGTCAGGCAGGGCCAAGACCTCGCGGTGATTATCATTGAGCTTCTCAGCTAGAGCAACGTGTTCCTAGTTTAGGTTCAGGCTCAAGTTCATTGTTAGGCTGAAAATGCACTCAAGCGTTCAAGGACAGACTTGTTTGACGTAATACATAACTTTCGATTATTTGGTATTTGTGACTATCTGCTTTGCGATGCGTTTGGATAGATCTAGTATGCTACAGTTGGATAGATACTCATTCCCGGTAGCTAACTGAGACACAAAGTAGATACTTATACATAAGAACACAATGGCTAGTCCTTTACGTGTCCTCAATATAGCTATTCTATGCTTAAATTAGCGATTCATACTGTCGTCTAGATGAGGGTGCAAGAATTGACCGGCAGACTTTAACCTTCGTTCGAACCAACAGACTCATCAGAGCCGAACCCTTTATTGTTAACCAGTGTATCTACAGTGAAGAGAGGGGAATGGCGGCGAGAGCCCCAGTCTCCTTGGGTGTGACAAACTTGCACTGCTATATGAAAGGCCTCCCTTTACTGAAGCCAGCAGCTAATAGGCCGAAAGTTTTGGTCGGTAATCACTGTTTCGATCACGAAGAAGTGAGGGGAGCTATGCCTCCGACATCCCTTGTTAAAGAGATGATAAGGGGAAAAATATATATTGAAGTAGTAGATTTGATTCTCGAAAACTTCGCGAGACACTTTCCATCTAGTATTGATTATACACAGCAAACACCAGAAAAATCATTTTTTCACACTAAGTCCGGGTATTTACTATAAAAGTCCACCCCTTCACCTTGCATACGAGACGAAACGAAGATGCGTTCCGACAAGGAAATAAAATACACAAGCAAGGGTACTGGGAGTTCGAAGAGATCGTCAGCCGAAGGCGCTTCTGTGGGCCAATATAACTCATCAAAGGGCTATGGATCTGCTGCCGGCTATAACTCATATGCAGGCAGACTTAAATATAAGCAAATGAACGACTCTATAAGGGAAGACGATAGATTGCAGGTTCTCGGGATTATCATGTTTGCAAACGAGAGGAACGAAGAACACAACGAGCTGCACGTGGGACTACAAATTACGTATTGTGCCGACAATGGAGATGAGCTAGACTATAGGTTCCTACATGTGATAGGAGGACCGGGGTACTTTCGCCGTCAAGAGCGTCATCCGTACGACGGTACAGGAACTGATACCTTCATATTTGCTGTGCATGTGGCTACCATCCGAGCCGAGCCCTCCGACACAAGACTGAGAGATACGATTTGGAGCACGGAAATCAGGAACTCCGATCATGACTGGTACTGCCAGCACTTTGTTAATGACGCGCTGGACAATTGTTCTGAGGCTGGTCTAATCACGGAAGATCAGGCTGACCAAGCGGTCGATAGGATGTTGACTGCTATTGTGCAATTGACGAGCCGCTGAGAGCTGTCGTAACGTAAGCAGGGCTTCAGCACTGTATGCTACTGACGATAAAGTTGCGCTTTGGAACGCTGGGTGTGTGTTGAAATTGGAGGGTCATATTGGTGGTGTAGTCTCACTTTAGAAAAGACCAATGCGATGGCAACTTCATGTCGCGCATATGAAATATAAAGGGGAGAGCCCAAAGGTCGGCTTATGGACTAGATCCTTCCACATCATGGTGATATATTTTGTTTTGTCAAATTGAAGAATATGATTTACAACGCTCCGCGTCTTATAATGTGAAATTTGTCTTAGAACTAACTTCTAAACACTCATCGCCCAGTAATGCGATTGAGCAACTGGTCTACCACATACTCTGTATCGTAACTGCGAGGAAACATGTCTGGAAATGCGTGATAGTATCCAACGTACCAATGCGGGCTGCGGAGCGGCTTTACTAGCTCGTGATACTCGGGGTAGAAACCAGCAAGCTCCCAGTCGATAATCGCCGCAATACGGCCGTCTCGAACAATTATATTGCTGGGGTGTAGGTCACCGTGGGTGAAAACAATTTCGTGGTCAGTTCGCAGCTGGCTGCGCACCATACGTTGGACAACTTCCGGGGCCGTCGCTCCTTCGAGGAGAAACTTGTTCCACTCCACTTCACTCTCAAATGGACCACCATCGCTAGGGAAGCGACGACTATCGCGAACTGGTGTCCGGCCGAAGCCTCCGATATACGATCCTTTTATGGCTCGCAGCTGGCTAAGGTAGCCGCGTAGTTCATTGGTGATTCCAACCCGGTCGACATCGGATAGGTCGTTCCATGCTTTGTCTAGACTAGTACCTTCAACATAGTCCATAGTGATGGTTTTCGGCGTGGCGGCATACACACGCGGCACAGGTATAGTTGTGTGCTCACGCACAAATCGCATCGCCTCAGCCTCAGACTCCTTAACGCCATACAGAGCAACAATCTTGGTGACTTTGTCTCCGTTTCGAATAATCCGACGGTTTCGCCACTGATGAATCACAGTCCCTTTGATTTTATCAGACATAAGATACCCTGTAGCTAATAGGGGCTTTACAGACCTTCATGCCCCTCAAAATCTGCAAATTGACCAGTCGGCCGGAATTCGTCATTCTGTTGAAGTGTCGTATCATATGGGTTTGACCTTAGTCTTCCCATTCTCGTAGGAGTGGACTTTTCCATCATGAAGATATTAAATCTGAGTCTTTGTAGAAGCGGTTATGATAAGGATAGAGACCAACTTTCACAGTGAATTCGATCTCCCTGGTGTAGAAGATATAGGTAACTGGGAGGCGCTGTTGGCTCTGACCTGAATTTAGCACACAAAGGTATTGTTGGGAGGGCGAAAACCCCGCCCGTAACACTACTAGGTACCCCCTCTATTGTACCACCGACATGTAAGCCACGCGAGACCTCTGACCGCGATTCAAGAAAAGCTGGTTTCTTCAATTACTTCGGTTATCTGGTATATAAGGAGAGTGGAGACGCGTACATACATAGCAGAATGATGGCGGTATTCAAGAAGATTAGAAGGAAGAAAATAGGCTAGAACCATAGGGGAGAGATAGATATACATATAGGTATGAGAGTAGAGTATACCTAACTCCCTTACTTCTATTGTCTCAAGCCAAAGATGAAAAGTGGTAAGATTCGTTATCACGAGGTAAAAAGACTTTTACTTTACTTGTTTTGCCTATGAAATGATGCTGGATCTATCCCGGTGTGGAGGTTTCTATTCTCGTTTTGTTGCCTCTCAACTCGTTTCAGACTATAGATACCTAATCAAGGCAGGAACTTCAATGGTTGACGTTTCATGAGGTGGCTATACTTTGGCGCCAGTGAGGCAATACAATAACACTAACTATAACACACTACTCTATCAAAACTTCTAATAATACAGTCCTTAACTATTAATACGCCGTCGTGAACCCTAGGAAGGGCTAAGGTAAATGAATGTTGAATCCGCACCCTGAGCCTCATCGCCTACTTTGCAGTCGGGCTAGGGGGAATCTGATTCAGGAGATCGGCACAGACCACAGTCGATTTCGCAACGTCCTTATACTCTACGCCACCGACCCAGATGCGTGCAATATCCCGCGTGTTGGTGATATTTTCCAACGGATTTGAGTTCAATAGTAGCATATCGGCCCTCATACCTGGAGAAATCGAGCCTCTGTCCCCTAGGCGGTAGTACTTATTCGGCAGTATCGTCGCGGCTCGTAAGGCCGCCGCCGGAGTATATCCGGCGCTGACGAGGTTCTCGAGCTCACAGTGTAGTGTCAGGCCGAAGGGGAGAGAGTAGGGACCTTGGGAACCGGTTGCATCGGTACCAGCGAGAACGGGAACGCCGGCTTTCCGTAGGGCGACAACATTCTCTACGACGATGTCGTATGAGACAGCTTTTCTGTCGGCTGGTTGCAAGGTCTGGGTCGCTGCCAATAGTCCCGGATTCCCAAAGCCGAGACGCCAGATTTCCATCGTGGCTGTGACGAACTGGCCGCTAGTAGACAGGCGGGATAGAAGGTCTGGATCGATGACGCGGTTGGCGGGCGTGTGCTGCAGGCCGTCGATGCCTGAGATTGACGACTCGTTGTAGGCTTGGAGATCCGTGGCGTGGCTGACGGCGAAGATGCCGAAGGCGTGGGCTTGTTCTACCAACGCTTTCTGAGCAGCCAGGTCGGGCCCATTCACCTCGACCGTGATCTTCATCCAGTCTGAACCGTTAGCAACAACGTTGCCAACGGTCTCGGTTGGATCGTCGCCCGGGTGGAAGAGAAGGTTGTCTGTGAGATTCATGTTTATGGCGTGAGGGCTGCCTGGCCCTGTAGCTGGGACCCCGGCTGAGAGCCAAGTGGCCAAGCCAGGCACGTTACGCAAGGGTGCGCACTGGGTGTAGTTGCGGCAAGCCATGTTCATGACGCTGGTTAAGCCGAAGGAGGTGGCATTGATGAGCCCGTCTAGGTCACCGATGTGTAGGTGAGAATCGATCAGGCCGGGGATCAGGAACTTCCCTTCTCCATCGACTACATTATAAGCCTTGTTCCCTGTTGCGGCTATGCGGTCACCCTCGATAAATATACTTGTCGGGGGCCCGATACTGAACCCGTCGAAGACGCGGACGTTTCGAAGTTCGGTGTCAACACGGCTAGGAACCTGTCGACTTCGCAGTCTGGCCATTTGGTTGCCAAATTCCTCGTCCGAGAGGCCGTGGTCATGTGTGCCACATGCGGTGGAATGAGTAGCAAGGAACATCATGCCCAATATGGCACTGGCCGAGATGTTGGGGCGCATAGCAAAAGTAATAGAAGCGCTAAAGAAAATGCGATAAAGAGAGCAAAAAACAGGAATGAATGTCAGGTTATTCGCGAAACTTTGTTGCTTGTCCTTTGCTCTCGATAATTCTCCCCAAAGACGAGGAGAAATTGGTAGAATTTATAGGGCATTCTGCCATGGTCTAATTTGAGCACAGGTAAGAAGATGTAAATCTGTGTCGTATTTACTTCATGGTTTGTGATATTCAAACTTGCTGCAATATGTAGGACTGTCTTTTTGTGCTTTCTACTATTTCCTGAAGGATGAGCGACGTAATAGAGTAATAGGACAGCGGACACTGTGATTGGCTGGAGCTTCGTTCAGTAAGGCCTAAAGTAGACATCCATCATAAACCACTGCCTACAAAGTTTCTGTGCCGATGTGTCAGCCATGTCAGCTTCAGGGGTCAGATTGATCCTTGCTCACTAGAATCTCCTACACATGTGGTAAAGGAAGAACAAAGCCACAATCATCTAACTTAAAACTCCAGGACCTGTTGCCTTCGTACACTAGACTACATATCTAGCACCCTTCGTACCCGTTTGAGGCTTAAAAACAACAATCTCTCGGTTTTGACTTCCTCTTCTAGCACATCTAGTGAGTACGCAGAAGATAGTCAACTGAGCCTGCATGTGCTCCATCATAGACGCTAGCCAAAGGGACCCTTATACTACCTACAATTCCCCTCAACCACAACTACTATGAGGGGCAATAGTTCGAGACGGTTTCTTACGAAGTCGAAAAATGGCTGTGGACAGTGTAAGAAGAGGCGGGTAAAGGCAAGGGCCTCCCTTTTCGACCTACCCAATGAAGAATCGTTCATCTGATAAAACAAAGGCTGACTCGCGCCAAGCAGTGCGACATGAAGACCCCGATTTGCTCTCACTGCAAGAGGCGACGAGAAGAATGCAACTACAGGGATGAAAGCAGTAATCAAATTGAATTCGTCGAGTATGCTAATCGTACGCGGGTCACGCCAGTACTCTCACTGACTAGATCCCAGGAGTGTTCCGATTGAAGCAGCTGCTACCTCTATGGATACTGCCACAACCCCGAACGCCAATACCGTGGATCCCAATGCAATCTTAACCCATTACATGGATGCCACATCGAGGACATTATGGTTACTTGGAGAGGATGGGGATCAAGATTTCAACCCATGGCGCGAGGAGGTAGCTCCTCTGCTTCAGACCCTCCCCTTTCTTTACAACATAATTATATCACTTTCAGCCCTACACATCTATCACTGCATTTCCAATACTACTACCACCACGCCAAGAAACCCAGTACAGAAATCAAGAGTGAACGCCGACCTGTGTAGTAAACAACGAGTTAACGAGCATGCCCTAGTTTCCTCTACCTCTGCCCTCGAGTCATCCAAACTAGAGCCCAGGACAAGGAACTTTCCTACTTTTCAGTCGGCGTCGTCGACGTCAGATATACTCGCCCTGGTATATTCCAATCAAATCCTCGGATCAAGGACCTTCCGCCGAGCGGTACCATCTGTAGATGAAAATAACTGGGTTGCCGTCATGGCCTTCACAATCGCCGTGCTTGTCTTCCGCCTCTATAGCGGTCAGCAGAGCACGACGTTCTCAGGCGTCGTCACTGATACCATGATTGCGCTACGTAGCGCAGGCATCATGGGCAATGAGCTCAAGCCATTTTTCTTGGGCAGCGGTGTCTTCGGGGAGTATCTGATGAGCCGGGCCCGGAGATCAGCGCCCAGGGTAATAGATCCCGCCATTGTCCTGGCATTAGCTCATTTGAAGATGATCAATGAAGAGCGCACAGTCACGAACCCCAGAGAGATGGCAGAGCAAAGTGTTTGCGCCCGAGCAATCGACTCGCTGCAGCGGTGGATGGTCCTCGTGTCTGGCAAACCCCGCACTTGGGCCCATTATGTGTGGTGGCCAGCGGACGTCCCAGCCGAATTCGTCGATTTGTTAAAGGAGAAAAGTCCCGTGGCGCTGCTAGTGTTCGTGTACTGGTCCGCCGTACTGGGCCGCGCGAATCAACAATGGTTCTTGAACGGCTGGGTATCCAAGGCTGGTGGCGTTGCCATGGCAGAGATGGGCCCCGGAGTAAGTTTCTGGCATCTCGAGTTACCCTTCTATCCATATTGCCATCACTTCTTCCCATAGTCCCCAATTTCCTACCTGTTTAGGATTTGCACATTCTGGCTTCAATTTTCGGCCCTTGTACTGACTTTGTGAAAGTGGTGGGATCAAGGCCTAGATTGGCCACTACAAGAGTTAGGGTTATGTCGAGGCTCTGTTAAGATCGGGGGCTTATCAAAAGGGGAAATGCTCATTCACCTTTGATTCACCTAACTATCATAACCACCTCAAATATTTTATAGATGGCTACTATAACACTGCTTAATCACTAGTCACTGACTTAGCGCATTCGGATGAAATTTATCATTTGAGGCTATTCAGATCAGTGTTAAATGTTAACGGCCCTTGTAGCGAGATGGATCTATCTGAGCACGGAGGCGAGGGCGTGGGAGCGGATGTCTACGCGCTCCCGCCCGTGCCCATGGGCAACGCGTCGCCGTGCGGCAGTGGGAAGCTCCATTTTCGGGGTGCATCAGCTCTGTCGTATCAGTGCACGCCATATCGACCTTGGATACGAATGGTTACTGTATCTTATTGGTACAAAGTCTATGTAAATAGATGCTCTGCCAAACCTTTTCGCTTCCAGCGTTTCACTGGACCCGGTGATGATTAAGTTGCTGCCGTCTGGGCAAGGGCCTACCCACTCCAATATTGACCAACGAGAAATAGAAGATGGTATCCCTCGTTTCCTTACGATGAAACCTCCACCCTTTGTGGTGTCTCACTGTGGCGCGAAACCCACTCCTGTCATCGCGTCCCAGAAGATTTGCTGACCCTATTTCACGGAACCTGTCAGGGGTTAGAGTTACTATGGACCCTAGAGTGGAGATAGTAGCCTATGGGTATATATATGTAAGGGGGGTTTCGCCCCTTAGATATTGGAAGGTCAGGGGCCAATTGACCAACCTTTACCTACCTACTATGTGATTGCTTCGGGGCTTCTATTCACTCTAAAACTACTAATCCCGACAGAACCTCAACCAGGCATCTGTTCGCAGGCACGTCCAGTAGCGCCCACTCACTGGGTCAAGGTTCCTTAGGCTCACGTTTCCCTCCCTGAGGCTAAGCATGCTACCTGACCCCTGAAGGCAGATCATGTAGACTTTTCCTGGGGATGGGGCACAGGTGTTGGGATTGTCGAGGGTGCTGAGGGAAGAACCGAACGACATATCGCCAGGCACGGTTGAGTGACTTGGAAGGTATGCTGCTCTGGAACTCTCTGACTGAGTTGATTGATCGTCTGTGGTTATAACCTCTGTAAGGAGGCGCGATTCCGTAATATAATCTAGATTCATGTATCAGAGACTGGCGCTGGGAATGTTGTCTTGTATTGGTTTGTGCGAGAAGGGAAGTGAGAGCATAACGAGGGATCCAGATGAGGTACAATATCGAGGTATATATATATGTGTGTTTGTAGCTAGGTGCCTTATACATAGGTACTTTTCATAGAGTAACTGAAACTCACGTATAGCTGCCTTTCTTTCTTTCTTTGTCAGCGACCGCAGGGTAGTGAATGGGCAACGAGGGGCGATTCGGATGTTTACACCGCTTGCTACTAACGAACAGGGTAGTAACAGCTTATCACTGCGTGGGAATTCTATCTTAGTCTATTGTCTCGCTGCATTACTACCAAGCCCGATATTCTATCTAGTGTAATCAAATGGTTGTCTCACAAGGCTCCTTTTATTCAACATCATGGTCATTCCCATGGCCGTAAATGACATTATTCCTGAATGTAACTTCCCAAAATCAACTCTCCATTTCTCTCTAAAGTGCCCTCAAATTGTACTCAGGGGAAAATAGTGGTCTAACCACCATTCTTTACACGAACTATATAGCCAGAATGTACCTCTATTGCGGGCCGCAGCCAGCCCCTCTGACATCCCGCCGGAGTAGTTTGCCCTTTCCAAGGACCAAGGTAATCGTGTCGACAAACCCCATCCTAGCGACGTCTAGGTTTGCGGCAGCTGAGCTCTCTTCAAATATCCGTCTTTCAAAGCAGGAAAGATAGTATAGGTTTGGTTGAACCATGTGCTGTTTCCCCAATCAAGCTCTTCACAAATGGTCATACTGGCCGCATTTAGTCCTATCGAGATACCTCAAGTTAGTAAGGAAATTAAGCTCACTAGAGTGCTATACAGGTCAAATGGATTTTTTTAGATCCTTCAAGTACGTACGGTCTATCTCCTTATTACTACATCGGGAGTCAATACACGGCTGGGCCATCTTGAAGAGATCGTGGCTCCGGTCGCACTGGCACTGGTATTCCTTGATGCCGCATCCGACTGCCTTGTAGCCGTCGTTGAGACAACCTCTGCCGCAATCGGGGATTTTGGAATCCAGCCAATCAAGGGGAGGGGGAGGCATCGAGGCAGCCAGCGCTGCGAAGAAGGAAGTAGCGAGAACTGTGAGTTGCATCTTGTTTGCTGAATGGAGAGATCTTTTAAGATGTTTTACTAAAGATTTGTTCTTGTGCAGTCACTTAATGACCTATAGTATGGAAAGAAGGGCAAAAAATGAAGAGGGAATAAGTGGTTCATCTTAGCCAGTATCTTTCTAGCGACGTCCTGAGTTTATATACTGCTTGACTTAATCGTAGAATGTCACTAATACTCATTGCCAAGAGGGATCTGAAATAATTAAGTAGATTGTTTTGATCGATATGATAAGCGTTTAGTGCAAGCAGATAATTAAATGAGGCTATTATTGCCACAGTATCAGTCGCAGATACAGTCGCGCAAACAGTTTACTCGTACATGGTTGGATGACGCAATTGCGCTGGTTTGTGAAAACTTCACTTGTTGAGCTGCGCACATTCTCTTTCGCGGCTCGAAAGTGTCGAGAACCACTTCTAGTTTTCGAATGGACATGTATGGAAACTACAAGGCTTTGAATTATCCCATTCAGAATCACGGCGGAGCGAATAATTAGTGTCATAATCTGGATGATGAAACAAAGCACCGAGAATAGGGACACACTACAGGGAGGCACTCTGATAGCTTGTACTTGTATTCACCTCTTCTCTATCCCTTGAGTTAACAGTCCCTGATCACAGGAGATATGATGACAATAGCGATCTCCAGGCTTCTGTCTGCAGATATACAGACTGGCCGAGATGCGAATCTTACGATGCTAGCTGGAAAGCT
Organism: Xylaria arbuscula; assembly: GCA_022385695.1. Lineage (NCBI taxonomy): Eukaryota > Fungi > Ascomycota > Sordariomycetes > Xylariales > Xylariaceae > Xylaria > Xylaria arbuscula. Next base: position 708,316 of record MU279358.1, on the reverse strand, counting down.
AGTGTCAGAGATTGAACGCCAGAAAGAGGAAATAATATTCAAGAAAAAAGATATTCTATGTCACAAGTTTTGAAAAAGTTCATTATCGAAAGTCCACGATCTGAGGTAAATTTGACGTGTGAAGGGATGATGTTAGGAGCCTGTCACTCGGTTACCTAGTCCTAGACATCGTGTTTGTTTTAAGCAAGGTTAAATCTGAAGTTAGCAGTTGATTTGGACTGCTAGAATCACATACCCGCTATAGCGCATGCATGCAAGATCTAGGGGGCATAATACAATGTAACAACCCGGCAATAATAAAGGTCGGCCGCCTTGTGAACCGCCCCCAGATTGTCTTGGGATGGGTTCTAAAAGCTATGGTAAAGATGGGTCAAGATAAAAAAAATTATATAGGTATGTACTTAGGTAGATAGGTGTCGAGTTGCATACGTATGTAGGTAGGTAGTTGTTATATGTGGCCAGATGCTGGCAACTTACAGCAGTTGTGATAACCGTGGATTTTAACCCTGCTCTTTGCTGTGGATTAGCCGATATTCCTGTAGCAAGGCAGTAGATAGACCTCATCCTAACAAACAATTCTAGAGAAACACATCCTGTGGTGCAAACGCAAGCTGCCCCTCTATCTAAACATTCAAGGCAAGCCCTAAACTTGCGAAATACCCTGTCACTCCATCTACAGTGGGGAGGTACGACAGCCATATTGGCGTACGGAAGGTCCAAGGTGTACACAGTATTTAAGCTAGCTGACTGGACAGCCTGGCTACCTCCATCCCCAATACAACTACAACATTTCCCCCCCTCCAATTCTTCTACTAGTCTACACTAATAAAGGGTAGCACTCACTTGGAGTATCATCATCGAGAACACTGGATAACTAGAATTGCCTCATTGGGGTTGCAGATTGCAACATTAAGGTGCTACACTACCTTCATCAGGAGCAGCGCAACTACAACAACGCAAGCGCACAACTTTGGGGCAATTTAGAACAAGGGTATCTTCTCTCTATTAGTTCCTTTCGTCTATCAGGAGTGACTTGAATGTATTGGGGGGTGAATGGTTCCAATGACATCTACATAATAGGTATTAGTATTACATCTGTCGCTGAAATTCAAGGCCAATAACAACCCTGCCAGTAGCTGCACCTTGCCGTATGGTTATATTTTACTTTTACACCTTTAAAACTACTTTAAATTGAGTTTTTAAAGCATATAGAGAATCGTGACTTTAGCAGCTAAGGTGGGAGTCCATTATAACTGCGCTCTATGCTGAGTTGAAGTTAATCTTGTGCTCGGGTACGTCAAGCAAGCCGAATTTCGGCGAACGTTTTATCGCTACTCCACTCCTCCCTTTTCATCATGCCAGCAACAAATGCTGGTCCCACAAAGTAGTACCGTATAACCCCTTCATCTACATGTTCTTTGCAGCGCAAAATGGCTGGCAGAGGCAAGCCTGCAATCAGGGCTACTTCGTCACCTTCAATCATATATGGCGGTCCTGATCCTAAGTGCCCTTCTGAATCAACAAAGAGGCTCCGCCGACCTCGAATCGCAGCGATACAGCTGGAATGCCAAGCAGAAATTGCCGAGTCAGTCTCGATTTCTTCTTTAAGCCTTTCGAGAGATTGTGACTCCTCTAACTTGACCGCCTCGCTCATCATTATACGAAACCATTTATGGAATGCGCGTCCTTGCGCATCTGTCGGGTATTGTATCTTCCCAACAAGGGCTTGATATACAGGCAACTCAAGATGGTGGTTTATAGGCTGGAAACTGGCTTCTAGTTGGACAGCTTTGAGCCATCGTAGAAGTGATTGGAGTGTCGAATCTTCTAAACAGGTATTACTCTGTTCAGCGTTGTTTTGGCAAGGTGTTACAGTGAAACTTTGGCAACTACCCATCACAATCCCTTCCACACAGAGCTCGAACCTATGAACATGCGCAACTACTGGAGCCCCTGAAGTTACACTGGGATTTTCTCCATAAAGGTAGCCCTCATCAAGCCACGTGCGTAAGCCCTGTGAAGACCAGTCAGGTACCCACGAAGGGCCTCCTTGGTGGGGCAGCAGCCCTTTGCCGGCATCCATTAAGAGACAGACGTAATCAGCCTGCCACCTGAGAAGATCTGAGAGTAATTCAAAGTACACCGTCGATGGACTTTTCTTATAGTCCGGCTCTGATAGCGCCGTTGTTGAATTTGTCACCAATAGCGGATTCGACTTGAACATAATGGCGCTGAGTATGCCATACAACGAATAAACGCTATCTCTTGCGTTTGTTGACTTTCGGTGTCGAAGAGATCTGATCACCCCGTTCATTAACGATGTCGCCGGTAAGAGACGAAATGATGCCCCCTCGTCGCTGCCGTTGCTAAAAGGAGATGGCTGTAGTAGAAGGATCGACAGCAGAAATACAAATCCCAATAAAAGCCAAAGTGAAAGCGAAACTGAGAAAATAAAAATCGCAGTCGAGGCGCCAACAAAGAAGAAATCTTCGATAACAACTATTATTGCATAGCACCATCTATTTTTGAATACGGGACGATATAGCTTCTGCATATAAGCGGCGAAGGAGGTCTGTCTTGTTTTGAAGATTTCCTTTCGTATTTTATTCCCATTCCATTCGGTTGGACGGTCGATATTGAACCACAGCGAGAGAAGATCCTTCCAGGCACTATATCCCCGAACCAGTTGTAACTCTTCTTCGGAGTCGTTTGGAACTAAAATCGTCTTGAAAAATAAATCGCAATCGAGCATTGTGTTCTCGCATACCATAACTGGGTGATGTGAGAGTATAAATTCCTGAAAAGTCCAGGCTCGTTGGAACCACGGTCTTATTAGAATACTTTCGAGATCAGTCCAAAAGGCGTCTTCAAACCCTGGTATTTTAGTATTTGGCCTGAGTCTCGGGATCAATGGCGAATTATCAATACTCGACGAATAGCTCTTTCTGGTTGCGCCAATGGTTAAATGAAAATGGGTCATTATTAGTTGTAAGGGCAACCAACCTTTGTAAGTCCGCATGACGGCATTTCGAGCCTCATGGAGAGGCTGAGTCTGGTGAGTATGACTCCAGAACTTGAGGCCATCGGGGTGACTTGAAATGAATGTTCTGAGAATACTAGCATCATGGCGCACATATCTAAGAGCTGCATTGAGGTTGTTGAATGCAGGGTCCGAAGGAGTTGCGGTACCCGAGTCACGATCTGACGCAGCCAACGCGTCATCCAGCCAGATGTATGTTGTTCTGGCGAACGAATATATTTGCCTCATAAGCCCTACCTGGTGATTCCTCTCATCAATATCGTCTTGATTTATGCATACGGAATTAATCCAGATTGTAATGTGGCCCAGCTGTTTCGTTAGTGATCGAAGGGCGAAATAGCCATTCTTGGTGATAGGCACACGTGCCAGACCACATTGAATGACGCACGCCCCACTGCGTTCACAGCAACCACGACCCCGACATTCCTCCATGTTGCTATGACAAGCCCAAACATATGACAGTGCGTCGAATCTGGGCGAGCTGGCTAGGGAAACGACACGAAGTCGACCAGTGACTATCTCTTGGGTGGAGGCGTGGAGGTAGAGAAGTCGAATACTCTGTGCATCGGGGAGCGGCAGTGTTGCGTAGAATTCCTCAAGACTAGGGCCGGAAGGCTGAGGAGATGCGGAGGCTTGGGAGTCCATGATGACCGCGCTGTAGACCGAGATCAAGTGAATCTTGTGCTCGGGTACGCTTAATACGTTGTGTAGAATAGCTGAACAAATATTGGAAAGATGAGTGGTCTATGCTGAAGAAACAGATAGAACTGAACTTGTAAGATCTCTGTTTGCCGCTGCGCTCGTTTCAAGGATCTCAAAACGAAACAAGCGGAAAAGCCGGGGGTGGGGGGAGGGGAGATTGATACATGCGCAATTGTCCAGCCGCGCACTATAAGTCTACGTCCTATAGTTTGCGCATGAAGCTGAAAGTGTAATATTTCGGTAGGAAGATTCGTAAGCATAAGGCTAGTAGGCATACTTGTAGATATGTTCTGGTGTGGTTCATTACAGTTTTGACTCGTAGCAAATCAAAACCGGCAGCAACACAGCAAGCTGCATAATTGTCGCATTATAGTACTCGCCCAGCCACCTTGCTTACGCACCCTATTGGCGGAGCGGCTTGGTGCTGATATCCTAAACCATATCATTCAGGTGCACCCCCTCTATTGATTCAAAGTGTTCGTCTTTACACCGCTCATCATAATAGACACCAATTGCAAGAGTTGCCCAGTGGGAAACCGATTAACAATAACTTATTCAACGAACTGATTGCTAGTGGTTATAAATATTTCGATAATGGCTTCTAGCCAAGGCAACTGGAGATAGTTACTTGTCTCATATAATACTATCTTTGATTTAAGACTGGAGCATAGTTCTATTAATACAAAGAAGGCTGTGTGCCTGTCAGATAGAAGATTGCGCCACCCAAATATGCCGTCACTCGATCCCTAGTGAGGCAATCTGACCAGGGCATTTCACTTGGTTCAAGGAGAAGGATCAATGAGTTAATACAGCCTGACTATATGACTTTGATTGCATTAGATAGTTACCTAATAAATCAATATAATTGGCATAGAGAGAGAGAGAGACTAGATCCATGCTATTGCTAACAATGGGAATATCACACGTAGCGAATACGAGGCGGCAAGTCTCAGACCCTCTAGACGCGTTACACGCGCTAAAACACGTCTTCCCGTCTATTACTAATCTTATTCCTAATATCCTATGTGAGGCTATTCAGCCCTCGCTTAACTAAGACATAGGCGCCGAGGTCGGAGGTTTACCCTAGTGCCCAAAGTTGTATCTTGATTCGTAGCCAAGCCACCTGAACGGAAGAGAATCCGAATAGTCAAGGTCTTAGGCAGCCATAACAGATTATTGTATTCTGAATCGAGTCAATTCCAAGGCCCGAAACCAGCCCTTGCTATTAGGAATGCGCTCTGAAGTAGGACCCCAGAGAATAAACATTGGAAAAACGGCGTTTAAATATGTCCTGCCTCACCATAGAAAAATCCTGCAAAGCTTGAAGCAGATAGACAGCTAGTTTTATGGGCTCGCCTAGTCACTTCGGACACCAACAGCTGCGGATGGTATCCACTGTGTGATATACATCGGTGAAATCAGTCTAAGATGACACTGGTCTCATTTATTAGTGCCGAGCTGAAGACTGCGACCCCACAATCGAAGGGTTTACCTATTTTGTGACTGAGATCGACGCGGGGTCAAGCGGAGTTGATCTTATGTGTTAAGAATAGTACGAGGTGGCGATCGGACTAAAGGGATTGAGCTATCTAAGATAGCTACCTGCTTGTTTGGGAAGATTCCCCTTGAATAAATAGTCTAGACTGGTCGAGCTCACAAATTGCAACTTCCTTACAACCTTGCTCGTCATTCTGCACGAAATCACATCGCCGCCCCTACCCTTTTCACAATGACTACTACCGGCAGTTGTATGTGTGGCGCCATCCGGTATCAATTTACCGGTAAGTGAAGGTGTGTAGAGAAGAGTAGTAGTGACTTGGACCTGGCTGACCCAGATAGGCGAGCCTGCGGTTACGGCGCTGTGCCATTGCGTGGATTGTCAAAAGGTACCATTTATTGGATCCGCGTCTAATTACAAGGAATCCATACCTATAAGCCCAGACACTGACTACGACTGCTGCTATAGTGGACTGGCAGCGCTTTTACTTCGAACGCAGTGGTCCCGCGCACAGCATTTTCGGTCACCCAAGGTATGCGCGTCGCAACGAGTTCCGTCATTCTTTGTCTTACGTTTCTTAGGAACGCCGAATTCGTATGATGCTGTAGGAGCGTCTGGAAAAATCAACAAGCACTTCTTCTGCTCCACCTGCGGCTCTGGTCTCTATACCGAACTCGAGGTCATGCCCGACATGACTTGCGTTAAAGCTGGAGGACTCGACGGGGGTGCGGCGAATTTGGGTAATAAGATCGGGATTGAGTTTTATGTTAAGGATCGACCCCAGTATTTACAGGCGTGCGACGGAGCGAAGCAAGAGCCTCAGTTCGGATAAATGTCCAATCCCATGAGGAGTAACATGGCATCGCTAGTTAAATATAACGTCATAACTCATGATATTCATGGGTCAAATCTGCTTGACATTGAGGTAGTGATTGATGTTCCCTATATGCTGCTCTCTGTAGTTTCTTTCGGCTCCTGAGACTGTATGATAGATTATGCGATTTCTTAATTATGTAGGTAGAACTTCCTTGCTTAGCTCAGGCCAGAACTCAGGCGTAGGACCTTGTAACGTCTTGGCACGCCCTAAATTGGCAGGGCGGGTTCTCAATGAGCACCGATGATATGGGGAAAAGGAGGCGGGCAAAAGGCGGGGTATCGTTGACTAATACTTATAGGATTTACAAGTGTAGACTGGTTCGATTATAATATGGAATTCCCCGCCATCTATGTAGATCGCATCTACTCTGTCATTGCTCTACTAGTCGAGTTGTGTTCTCAGACAAAAGCAAAGGTCGTAGAGCTTTTGATGGCAGAAAGGGGTCCTCTGAATTTGGACGTCATCTACATTTCCTTTATATATATGGTCTCACGGAAAGTATGAGGGCTACGTTAATATTTGTTGAAGTATGTCACAGTGCCCTACAGCACACTTCAGGCACCTAGGACAGTTAGTATGGCAGGCATGTTTTGGGGGAGCGGTATTCGTAGGCCGCTTTCACGCGCCGAAAACATTGAGTATACAACACGAAAAGGGTTCTAATACTGCCTAAACTGAGTGAGAGAAAAAAATAAAGGCTATCTACCTATCTAAAATGCTGAATAGGTGAGAAGGAGATTTTGCGTCGTAACTACTGCAGCGGTACTTCAGGAAGTGTGTTGGAGAAGGTAGATTGTGTGGTGGAGCCTGTAGGCCTAGAGATCGGCTTATTAATGCATTAATGCCGAACTACGCTCCAGATCTTAGCGTTACTAAGTGTGTTAAACTGTAGTGTTGTGAATTTGTGAACTTGTGAACTCGCGAGCTTGCGAGATACAAGGTGACGGAGAGGAGACGACGTGAAGAATTTACGCGACACAGCGACACCCATGATAGTGCTTGTTAAATTCTTACTAATCTAGCAGTGTCCGTAGTATTACGATCATGATCTCCCCATTGCTATTCCAAATTGCCCAAATTGTGAGTAATGGAGAGTACAAAAATGGGATTAAAGGAGTACAGATATTCCAAACGACGATATATCCGAAGGCGTCGCACAAAGTAATGTAAATGTCCGAGTCCGCCCTTTGACAACTTTACAGTCCAGACCAACAGCATCTTAATCAATGTCCAATAAAGGACTCTTTCTCTACGTTCAATTTCAAGCACCGACATCATGCGCTCTTTTACCGTCGCGGCCGGTCCGCTTTCTTTCGCAGCCTCAACTGCTGCCCGCATACCGAACTAGTTCATTGAACTCAAAGTGGTGGCCGGTTCGAACTTGGAGGGATACCAATTAGTTGGATCCACGGATTTCCCGGAATTTGTACCCGTCGATCAGATTGGCGACTTAGAAACCGACTAGTATCTTAATTATTATATCTTGATACCTGACTATGACAGGTATTTCATCGAAATCGGTATGTGATTAGGACTATTATGCGCTTTAAATAGCCACCAGGAAACCCATTTTACCCCTATCATATCGTAGGCATGGGGCTAACATAATATCTTCTGTCTAGATATACACGGTGTTGAGAGAGGGCTGGATCTTGGCGGCAACAAGAACAGCCCGGGCCCTTTGACATGGATCCCGGCGAGCTCATCTATTGCTACTCAAACACACAATATGTGGCAAGCCCTTGAAGCAGATCGAGGGAGCTAATTCATTTATCACTGTAAACACTTGCTAGTAGCCCGTTACCGATTCATCGGTTGATGCATTGTGCACGTTCTCACAAGTTGTCATTTAGCCACCGTGGCTAGTACCTCGGTATTCCCATACGCCTGTGCCAACTCCGCCGGCCGTTACCAGCTCAGTGTATATCCGTCGGGACAGCAACCCGAGAACTTCACGGAGGTTCAGTTAGTGTGGAATACAGCGGCCTAAGCGGAGCCATCCATAATAACAAAACTGGGGATAAAAATTGCAAGTCAGCCAAGATGTTGAAGTGAGCTATAGATTGGGTCATCTGAGCCCTTATTCATTATTGAATGAATGTCGTAATAATCCTACTCAATGGATCTACAAAATAGCCTATGTTCAGTAGTAGGGCCCTTTTTTTTCTACATGCTAGTCACAGTTATCCCTCAGTACTTCGCTTCAATATTCCTTAGCTATATAGTATCAGAGCTTTTCTTCTTCCCCCTTAGTCTCGTCTAATTCTTGCTTGAGTATGTCTCTATATACGATTGTAAGAGATCAATGTTTGATCTTTCAGTGTTTTACTGAGTCCTTATAGCATATCGAATGACATATAATTCCATATCATATTCGAAGACTAACACAAACATTCTACTTAGCCACTGAAATACGTGCTCGATGACGATTGCATATCCTGAATAGGAGGCTGCAAGTTTCGGCACGCCTGTGCTACCCCAGGTGAATTGGCCACGTCTGCGTAGAGAAGCCGGCAAAGGTATCCATCTTTCATTTAACTATTATTTCGCGGCACCTTCGGCCAACCAAGTATATAACATGAGAAAGCTGTTACACACAGCAGTATCATCGTAAACGATTGCAACAAAACTCAAATGAGATTCGGAAAGCGCCTCTAGGCCGAAATGTGAATCACCAGAACACCCCCCCGATCTCGCAGACTAGTTTCAGATTTCTGGATCCGCGGCATGGGAGAAGACTCTTTCAGCTTTATTAAGATATACCTAGCTTGGGGTTTCCAAGAGTAGCAATGCAGCTGCTTACGGCTTTTCGTCCTGTACCGCCTCTTTTGAGCCATTTCCTTGAGGACTACTAGTTAGTTCCCTGATGCCAAAGTGGCCAAGATATCGAATTGCTGATTAGTTAGTCTGTTAACCGGTCGACTGACCAGCTGACCCGGTGGCTGACCCTCCTGGCTGTTGAACTAGTGTTTCTACATGGGATGTCTTGTCCAACACGCCACCTTAACGCCGCCAGAGTTTCACTCTTGGGGTGTAGTAGAGAAGTGGATGTTAACTGAGCAGTTCATTAGTCGGCTGATTGACTGACCGGTGGGACTATGAATCACGACTGGATGATTGGCTAATAATTTGTTAATAAGGCAGATGGAGGCATAAAATTGTAAACATGTTCTATAAATATGAAGTAAGACAATACTATTCTGGCTCACTACGCTATGTTATCTGGGGAAGACATAGTTATTGACTTTTGGGAACATAACTACCATCCCCTCTCTTCAAATTATATATAGGCTCCGCTGTCCCCCTTCCTGGACCGTCAAGAAATCAAGTCGATCGCAACAGTAATCATTACATCATATGATACGACTTACGAAGATGAAGTTCGTCACACCAATCGTCGCCGTTTGTGTAGGAGCGGCATGGGCATCGCCATCGCAAATAGCAAGGCAATTCTATGTACCATGCCCCCTAATCGGGAATGAGTTTCCCCAGTGCTGCACGGTCAAATATCTCGATACTTCGCCAACAGTCTATGCAGAGTATGTTCTCTACTACTTGATCTGAACTGTTTTTCTACCTTGATCTACGCATTTCCTTCATGCACTTCGTTCTTATTCTAGCTGATTTTTTAAACAGCTGCTTCGATGGTAAGGATGCCTTTTGGGTTGTTTCTATAGAAGAATTATAAAACTCATGTTATAGCACCGGAGAACCTTCAAAGCTTGCAAGACTTTACAAATCGCTGTGGTATCCGCCATGCTGTATGCTGCTTGCTAGCAACGGTAAGCCCTCCCTACATCCGCTCGTAGAGTCCCTTAGTGATTCTCATGATAATACAGGACGTTATGGAGCAAAGGGTGTGCACCGCCGCCAGTCCCTGAGTGATGAAGTTAGTCGCGTATTGTGGGATAGTTATCTTTCAGTTAAGGGTGTCAGTGGTTATAGTAACTATGGACGACAGAGTGGATAGAGTGGCTCTGGGTGTATAAAGGGGGTTTTCCCCCTTAGATATTGGAAGGCCAGGGGCCAATTGACCAACCTTCACCCACCAATGGCCATTGACCCCTTAACTACCTTCTATCTGGCTGTTTCAAAGCTTCTATTCACTCTGGGACATATATACCTGACAGGAGGCTCCCAGACGTTGCATATCGTCGTGCGATTGCAGAACGGTCACAAGCAGTCAATCTCATATTTTATCGAGTCAAGTGATATGAACCTTTTTGTGCCGGGTTTCCTTTTCCGCCTCTTACCAACACTTTTTCTACAGCTTCGAGGGACACACACTTAGTAGTCAGTCAGTTATCATTGAACTTACATGCGTTGCTTCATGATCGGCCCATCCATCAAGTTAGAGCTAGTAATCAATTGCCCTTGACGCGTAGAATAATATCCACAGTCGCGATGGGTCCCTATGTTCCGCTTTATCCACTTCAGTGCGGTCCATACTTGCAACATCTAAGCTGGGCCTCAGGTGAGGTGAACAAGACAGCCAGATGATGGCAGAGACATATCGAGGTTTGCGAGAAGCCTGAATAACATATAGTCCTAATATCAGTAATTACCCTAATAGTAAGACTCATTTACGACACTCCAGTTAACAGCTCCATTTCGTAGAGTAAGCTCAATCGTAAAGCGGAACTCGATCGAAGCAGGTAGGCAAGCTGTTAGGACAGGGGCACCGCTACAATAAACCTGCACAAACACCGAAAATTGCCTTCACCATTAGCCACTCTTATAGCGTTCAGAGAGATGAAATCATTCTCTGTAGAATGGAAAGTACCATTATTATAGTAGCTTATATAGAAGAATAAAGCCTAGGGAGTTGCAATGTTTACTTTAGTAGAATGTAAATGCACTAACAGCTCGTCTTCGCCTAACAAAACATGAACCTACATCAGACACGTTGATATTGTACGGAGTCCATACAGATAAGCCATCTGTGTCGTAGAAAGACGCAGTCCGAATCAAATGGGAGTCTCACCGCTTCATAATATATATATTTTCAGGCACAACTCAAACGCCTATACCCATTGGACGTAGGTACTACTTTGGTTCCTGCCTCGAATTGAATTCCGGGTGATGCCTATTCTTCAGCCGCAGCTGGAATGGTCCACTTGGCCCAATCCTTCCGTATGAACCGTCGCCAATGCTTCCCTTTTCCAGATCTGATTGATAAGATACATGGATCATTGATAATGCCAAGGCGCTTACTGAGAGGTGATTTAGACCTAATTCGGTGTGGCGCAAAATAGCAGTCTCGACAGAGTTCAGCTTATGGTGCGCCAGTAGACATAAGCTTTCAACAAGTACTATACTTGGGTTTTTATCAAATTTTTGGAACTGAATTAAAGCTCAAAATATCTTCACCGAGCACTTTGGCGCTACGGTTAGTGGTTTACACTTGTTGAGTCAAAAAGAAGGTGACTAGCTTGTTCATCAGAATATCTACTGCGTAACAAACACGAGTGCCTACTCAGTAAACGGTCTAGCGTAAAGAGTTATTCAGCGCATAAGCATACGGGCATATCTCACCAGCTTCTTGTTTTGTCTAGCCGAATCCCACCAGACTTTCACGATCATGAATTGAGCCAAGATATCTTGACCAGGATTTATTTGACTAACTGCGCGCTCGGAGTCCGATGAGAAAAAATTGAACCAGGCTCATAGGCATTAACGCAATGACAGAGTGTATATATATTGAGGTTTCTTGTCGATGTTGCATGTTACAGTTTCTGAGACAGTCCTATAACCATCAATAACTAGCGGAGAGAATAAAGGCGCTTCGAAATGGCAATTATATCTTCCCTACTCACTGTCCTCTCTCTCGGCGCATTCGCCGCCGGCGCTAGCATAGGCTCGCCGCAACGCAGAGACGGTGTCAATGGCGACATCGCACAGTTCAGTCTAGGCTGGAGCACGTGCGCCGGGACCGTCGCAGCTCTATCTAGCGGCAGCCATCTCGAGTTCGAGTCGGACGGCAACTTGAGGCTTCACTTTAGTGGCGGCATCTCGTTCGACAGTGGCTTTTCGGATCCTAGCCTACCATGCGCAAATCCGTGCAATTGTCGACTGATACTACAGGGAGATGGCAATCTGGTGACCGTGAGTAGAATTTATCTCTGGGGCATTACCTGTGCGGGCTCATGTCGGTGTGAACATTTACTCACCATGACAGTATATCAACTATGGCCAACCTAACCAGGTTGTCGGGTGGAATTCGGGAACCGCAGGTGTTAACAGTAAGACGGGAAGCACGGCGAGCTACTTCGAGGTCTTCGGCAACGTCGTCGCCATTAACAACTTCCCATTCATTGCGGTAGTTGATTCAAAGGGTTACGGGCTATTTACCACAGGTGGGTTCACTTCCAGTCTTTGTGCCTCAACATGGGCCTAAAATATGAGCCCTTGAGACTCTCTCCCTATCAATACACTACATTTCCTCAAAAATAGCGCTAATGAATATTTCTGCAGAGCTTGATGCAATACCTGGTACGGGACCTACATCATGGTGCCCTGGGCGAACTTTAGGGCAGTGCGGGCTTCCCGTCGGCTTCCCTTAGGTTATAGAGAACAGTAGGAAAGGAATGCTCTTGCTCAAAGAATTACGATCCGATAGTTCGAGTGCCAATGCGTCAAATAGGAAACAACTCGGGGGTTAAGCTCCTTAACCAGGCAGACCATCACGCAATATGTAGCTGTATTGAACCCTAGGACGATATTATTCAATATTTCCCCATATCTAGTCCACGCACTACATGATAAAAAGACTTGTCAGATAGAAGTTATACATGTTGTTGAGTCTGAACGTTGCGGTATTAGCGGCCTAAAAGAATGAACTACACTATTGCTTCTTTGGAAAGAGATTTCTATATTCATAGTTCTAAAGCTGTCCGGAAACGAGGTAAGTACATGTCCAAATAAGAAGCATCAACTAATATCTCTAACATCGCTAGCATCGTAGACTAAGTGCTGTATCACTGCCCGGATTGTAGGGTCCCTCTCTTCGAAATACTGCACTCCAGGATACTCGGAAACAGTCTTCCTCAATCCGCGTGCGACTCGTCTATATGTTTTGCGAAGGCTGGGGCGATAATCGGGTTCCGCTAAGCTTTTGATGATAAGCGATCGTAGTTTTGGGTCTAAACCGGGGCACGGGTCAACCCCCTCTTGGGGTAAAAGTTGCCATGCTAAAGTACTACGCCCGGGTCTGTACTCCTTCCATAGCCCATCATAAAGGTGTGCACTTGGGTGTATGAGTTCATACATCACCTACAGTTTTCCACTTGGTCAGATACTTTAAAGAATATTTTAGGTAGTCAAGGTACGAGCTTACACGCGAGATCAGATCAAGATTCAATCCTTCAGCATCTCCTTCATCTCCCGGTCTTGTATTAAAGCAAACCCCGAAGTCGATCAGTACTAGCTTAGGGGCGATTTCGTCTTTTTTGATGATTTAAAGTTAGCAAGTCTTGTCAGAAACAGATAGAAAGATCTTGTAGTAAAGAGCTCCGGAGTTTGTCGAAAGGCAGAGAATACTTCAAGGTAACCTACGCTCTTTGTTTCCGGGCTCGGGCTCGCCAAGCATAATGTTTCTGCCGAAAATATCGTTGTGGACTAAACGATAATGTGGTTTGCCTTCTTGGAATTCCTCCAGCTCCAAGGGCCCATTTCGAGGACCTCTCTTTGCATAAGTCATTGCAATACAAGCCCGCACCACTTGATTTGTTAGCAAATCATATTTATGGTCCATGTTGGGAAAGACGATCTATCTTACGGCAGTGATAGAAACTCCAAAGAACGCGGTTGGGCAATTGGATTTGTTCATAGAATCTCCTCGAGTTGAATTTACTCAGCGATCCATTTTCTAAGTAATCTAATATTATCGCGGGGCCGCCGAGAGGGCTCAACGCTCGGAATATGTTCTCCGGAGGGTTGACTATCGGAGTGACGAGCGGCCTAAGAACGCGCGTGAATCTGTTTGTTCGAGGTGGAAGGAATCCGACTCCGTACAAATTCGCGCGAAGGGGAACTGGCATTAAATAGCTCGGTCATAGCGATAACGTTAAGATGCGATATATATCGACTGAGGAGTTTGATGGCTAACAGTCAAGAATGAATTTTAGATTTCGAACACCATTACGTAGCTGTTTCCGGTGATAATCTGCTTTGTTGTATCATTTAACAAAGAGCATCTCCTAGAGTTTACGTAAATCAGCACATGAATGTCTTAGCGCATTCTTGAATCGCATCCTGTCTCAGCCTCATTAATACACATTCTAGCTCTACTAAATTTCAAATTGGCCTGGCTGTTTGGTTTGATTCATTGTATCGGCCGGCATATAACGATACAAACAATCGCTATTGGGAGCTATTTTGCATACGAGTTATGAATTGAAGGCTACCTATTCCCGTCAATAGGCCAATTGAATAACCTACTGAGCCCCTTTTTCAGAAGAGACGTTATCTTATGAATCCTTTGAACAGATTCACAGAGTGAACTTAGCGACTAGAAAAAACGTGGTTGCATCGTAGAACTGTAAGCGGGCGGAACCCCCTTACTACCTTTCAGCTACTGAGTGGCTGTAATACCACCAACCTAGCTACCCCCTTGACATTCTACTTGGTTCTATACATACTTGCGCCTTCTCTCTATATGTCAGATGATCGAAGGCTAAGTGGTTCAACATTTTATTTCTTGCCGACTCGCACCTCCCATGTCATGGTGCTGCACATTATATTCCTCTGGGTGCGTCTGCAAAATCCCAACGCAGCCGAGGTCTGCTCCCTTTCGATGGCGGTAATAGCGAGAAACATGTAAAAAAAAAAAAAAGACTTATTCTGCCACTGATTATTGCTAGGTTGGGAGGCAAACGAGGTGATTTTATGTCCCTCTTAGCACTTCATTAACAAATGGGAAAAAGGATATCGGCCATTTGGGCATGTTGTGGTGTGGGCTACACCTTTCCCTATATTTATTATCCGTGTGAAAGCTACTATTAGTAAACTTGCAAACGTTGCACCAAAATCTTTAACAACGCTAAAAATATAACTAATTTTTATAAAACACCAAAAGTTTAATTAGCAATAGTTTTAGTGCTAAAACTGTAAACATTTTAATGTAAAACTTAATTATACTATTATGCTTAGCTATAATTTTTAAAAACATTTAACGTACTTAATAAGCATGCCGATTAAACAAGCATGCCGATCATTAAAACGAACTAGTGCAAATAATACTATAATAATTTAACCACAACGCTTTAAAGTGCTATTATTTACTAATAATTATTTTTTTTAGATATATTTACGTTGATTTTATAGGTGCGCGTATTATAACCGGTATTACCATATTGTTTATAGCGCTGTTGTTTTACCGAAGCCTTTTTAATAACAATGTAACTTTTATTTTATTTTTTTTTTTTTGCTTATGAACCTTTTTTTAGGACACAAGTTTTTGTTTTTTTTATAAAGTAAATAACCCTTTTTAACGGACATATGTTTTTTTAGCCCTGCGGCGCTTGCTTAAAGTTTAATTTGCTTTATAAAAGTCCCGGACCTTTGCTTAAAATAAAGCAACCTAATGCATTAACCCTTTTGCCCCTTTTGTTAACTAGTTAATTAATTGATAAATTAACGTTAAAAAACTATTTTAATAACAAGCGATTCGATTTTTAATATATTTAGTTTATAATATAGCTTTAATTAAGTTATTAAATGTTTTGAAAACCCATGGTATAAATAGCTTAAAAATTAACTTTAAAGGCGTTAGCGTTTATAACTTTACATTTATTTTTAAAAGTATAAAATTTAAATTAAAAGGCATAAGGCCAATTTTTTAAAAGCCGCTTTAAATATTTTTAAAGGTAAAAACTTTCGAAAAAACAGCATAAAAAGCGGGAAAAAAGTTAACCTTGGTAATATAAATAATATGCTTATATATTATATTTTTAATTTATTAGCTGTACGCTTGCTTTAATAAGCTAAAATAATTAATATTAAAAAGTTAAAAAAGGTAAAATAAATAAAAAAGCATATATAAAGTAATAAATTTATTATTTTTACAATAAAGCTTAAATTTAATTAAGTAATAGCTTTTATAATTATTAAAAATAAAAAAACAATAAACTTTAATTAAATAGCTTTTAATATATTTATTAAAGTATTAAATTTATTTATAGCTTTATTTATTTGTTGTTTAACCATTATTATTAACAATAATACGTTAATTTTTTAGTAATTAGCTGTTTTTATACCAAGAAAATAAGTAATATTTGCTAGCAATAACAATAAACGGCGAAACTGCTTACCCTTGAGAATTAACGCCTTAAATTACCGTAACCCATTTTTAATTACTTTGCTAAACTATTTTAGGCTTTTTAGGCTTTTTAGCGCTTGTAATTACTATTGCTATTAAAATAACGCCTATTATAAAGCCCGTTTTGTTAAAGTTATAAATGTCCGCTTTATTAATACCGTATTTAGCGATTGTATTCCGTACAAGTTAAAACCATGTGTTTAACGCGTCTAGATTTTCGCATTAGGCTCTTTGGTAATCGTATTTACGGTTAAAACGCGTCCGGAGCTTTGGTTGTTGCTTTACAAAGTTGGAAGCCTATCGCTTGCCGACGGGCGGCGCGTTGCGGTTGCAAAGTAATCGATTAGCCATATCTTCTACACTAGCTAACCTGGGAGAAAATGCACGAGCATTCAAGTCCAATATATACTGGACTATAGTCAATTCTTCTAAGTTTGTAAGTTTTCGAGATTTGGGAATGAAATCGCTTTAAGATGTACAGCTATAAATTTAATCATATAATGTTGTATAAAGTATAGCATAAATTCGGTGAGCGGCGCGAATGCTAAGCTTAGGGTTTTTTTTAATAGTTTAAATAGCTAAAAATAATTGGCTTTTGTTTTAAATTAATGCTATAATAAATGGTAAAAAAATCTTATTATAAAGTTAAAAATATATTTAAATGCGTTTTAATGATCGGCATATTTATTTAATCGGTATATTTATTAAATATATTATATAAAAGCAATTAATATTAATATTTTAATAAAAGTTAATTTATAAACAAAAAAAATAAAAATTTAATTAATAAAACTTTTTTTAAAATTTAAAATAGCTAAAAAAAACATTATTAAAATAAAACTTTTGCTTTAAAATATGCTAAACAAATAATATGCTAAAATAAATTGCAAAAATAAAATTTATTGCAAAATAATTATAATATTAACAATAATACTTAATAATTTTTTTTATTTTTTTTAAAAAAACGTTTATATTAACTATTATAAAATAGCAAAAAAATATATTAAAATTTTTAAATAGCATTTTAATATTTTAATATATATATAATTAAGCAATAATATTATAGCGTTTTTATAATTTGCTAACATTTTAGCAAAAATTAAAACGTTGCAACAATTTATATTTAAAACAACGTTAATATTTTATATTAAAACAATTAAATAAAAAGCCAAGCTTTTTATTAAATTGGGTTTTAAATTTATATTATTAATAGCTTTTAATAAACAGCTTTTTATTTGTTTTATTAATATAATAAACTTTTTAAAAACTTGCAAAAATATATATGTTTTAATAAAAATTAATAATAAAATAATTTAACTTTGCTAAACATTTATATATATAGCTAAAATAATGTTATTATAAATATTATAATTGTTAATTAACGCTATATAAAATATATAGCCTATAAAAACAAAATAAATTATGAAAGCTATTAATTTAATAATAAAAAATAAGCTTTTTAAAAAAAAAATATAAAAATTATTAAAACAATATTAAAAGCTTATATTATTAAATTATTAAAAAAATAAATAATATACGTAATTTTTAAAATATTTAACTACGTTTATTATTAATAACTTTATAAATATTATTTATAAAATAATAGTAATAAAAATTAAAGTTTAAATAAAATTTATTTTAATAAATGCTTATATAATTTATAAAAAAATAAACCTTTAAATTAAAAAAATAACTTAAATAATTTTATTTAAAAAACTAGTAAAAAAATTTAAATTATTTTTAGCTAATAAAATATTATAAAAAAAAAAAAAACAAGCAAAAATTTTTAAATATAATTTTAAATGTTAAAAATATCACATAATAAAAATTTGCATATAAAAACCATTATGCTATAATTATAGCATACGGTTTAACGTTTATAAATTAATAAATAATAAATAATGGATTTTATTATAAAGGTATGCTAATTATTATAGCTTATATTTAATAAACCATAATAATTGCCTATGCAAATTATATAAAATAAATAAAAAAATAATTTTTTTATTTTAAATTAAAATTAAAGCCATTTAATAAGCAAAATTTAAAAACTATAATAATATAAACTTAACGTTTATTATTATTAAAAGCAAGAAAAAAGTTACTTTAATTAAACGCTTTAAATAATAAAATAAAAACAATAAAAAAAAAGCTTTATTTATATTTATAAAATAGCTATAAAAAAATCAAGCTTAAAAGCTATAATATTAATTAATAATATAAATAATATATTTAAAAAAATAAATAAAGTTATAAAAAATAAAATTATTATAATAATATTATTTATATAATAATTTATAACGCATTTTTTACTTAAGCTGGCTATTTAAATTCCCATATAAAAATATATTAAAAAAGTCCGTGTATCTCGACGAAAAGTGGGCCTACAAACTAATAATTGGTATTTTTAAAATCTTTATTTAAAAAGGAATTTAATAGTAATTTTTTTAAATTTGCTACTATTTTATTTAAAACTATATTAAAAACCACGCTAAAATTTTAGCGTGGTTTTAATTGCACCTATAAATAAAATAGTAGCAAATTTAAAAAAATCACTATTGGATTTTTTTTAAGTAAAGATTTTAAAAATACTAATTATTAGTTTGTAGGCCTATTTTTCGTCGAGATGCACAGATTTTTTTAATATATTTTTATATGGGAATTTAAATAACTAGCTTAATTAAATAGCCAGCTTAAGTAAAAAATACGTTAACGCTAATTTTTTTTTTATAATTAAAAAAATTAATATAATAAATAATAATTAAAAACGTAAAACTTATAAAATTATTAAAGTTTATTAAAAAAGTAAAAAAATTAAAATAAAACACCGGTATATTTATTAAGCTAATAAATAAACAAAATAAAAATAATAACGTTATATAATTAAAAATTATTTATAAAAAAACATAGCTATATTATAAATAATATATATAGCAATATTAAATATAAAGCATAAAATAAATAATTATTCGATTTTTTTATAAAAGTGTTAAAATAAAAAAATAAATGTTATTATAATTATTAAATTATAAATAAAAAAAATAAAAAAAAACATAAATTTATTAAAAATATAATAATTATAGCTTAATAAACATATAAAATATATAAAAATAAAATTTATTTAAAGTTATAATATATATTAAAATACGTAAAAAATTAATAATTAAATAAAAAACCTTTGTTATAAATAATGGCTAAATATATTTATCGGTAAATATTAAAAATATTATATTAATTATAAAGTAATAAAAAATAAATTTAACATTAAAGCTTATAAAGCGTTTTAATTATTTATAAAATATAATTTACCATTAAATAGCACATATTATTTAATAGCGCATATTTATTTTAAATTTTTTTTTTAAACTTTAACATAAAATAACTTTTTAACTATAATAATTATTAAATTTAAAAAAAATCGAATTTTTTTAGCAATTTAAGCAACGCATAATAAACTAAATAAAATTAGCTAACGGGCTGCTGCAAGGCTTTATAATGTCCTTAAAACAATTTTACGCCATTAAATTAACGGCCGAACCCTAATACGCAAAATTAAACCTAATCGACGTAAATTAGATAAAACTAAAGAAGAGGTGCTTTAAAAGCATATAATTAACCTGGATACCCGAGGGATGCCTCTTAAGATCGCTGGTGTAGAAGATATGGCCAATCTCCTCTCGAAATCGCGCGGTGGCGAGCCCGTCGGCAAGCATTGGGTCAGGCGATTTATCGACTGCAACCCAGACCTTAAGACTAGAATAAATCGAAAATATGATTATCAGAGGGCACTTTGTAAAGACCCAGGCGTTATTTCCGGTTGGTTTAGGCTGGTTGCAAATATTAAGGCCAAATACAGCATTCTGGACGAAAACATATATAATTTTAACGAGACCGGCTTTATAATAAGAATGATCATGTTAATACTTGTTATAACACGTGCTAATTGGCGTAAAAAAGCAAAGTTGGTTTAGCCTGGCAATCGGAAATGGTTAACAGCAATTAAGGGCATTAATTTGCAAAGCTGGTGCATTTTGCCGTTTTTTATTGTTTTGGGTGCATGTTACCTTTTAAATTGGTTTACCGAATGCGATTTATTAAGCAACTGGGTGATCAAACCAATAGCAAATAGCTAAACTAATAATAAAACAGGTATAAACTAAATTAAGCATTTTAATAAGCATATTAAAACGTAAACAAAAGGTTTATATTGCCTTTTAATTTTAAATAATTATAAAAGCTATATTTTAGCAAAGTTTAAGCTATATTGCAAAAATAATAGCATTATTACGTTTAATATGCTGCTTTATTTATTTTATTTGTTTTAATTATTAAATATAATATTTTATTTACTTTTAAAATATATTTATTTAAAAAAAATTAAGCTGTTTATTAAAGCTTTAATAAATTATATTATAAAATTAAAGTTTTTTATTATTTTTAAAACTATGCATTTTGCTATTTTTATAAAAATTAATATTAAATTTAAATTTAATACATTTAATTTAATATTTTATTATTTAAATAAAATAATTAATAAGTTAAATATATATTTTTAAACGCTTATATTTAACCTGTTATATTTAAAAACGGTTAATATTTATAACTTTTAAATGTTATTTAACTTTTAATAAATAAATAAACATTTTTTTTTATTAAAATTAAAGTTTTAACTTATAAAAAAAGCTTTTTAATATTAATTTTAAATGTAATAAATTAAATAATAAAAAGTATAAATATAATAACGTATAAAATAACCTTTATAAAAAATTAAATATATATATTATAAAAGGTTAATTTAATTTTTTTTAAACGCCGGAAAATTAAAAAATTATATATATAACTTGGAAAACCTTTTATTATTAAGGAATTTTAAAAGTTATAAAATAATAAAGCAAAAAATAAACGTTTAACAATTAATAAAAATGAAAATAAAAGTTTATTAAAATAAAAATAAAAAAATAGCAAATGTTATAATAGCTATAATAAAATAAATTATAATTTAAAAACTTGTGAAATTATTATAAAATTAAATAACGAGTTAAATAACGATTAATTTAAATTAATTAAAGGTGTTTTAATTAAAATATTTTATTATAAAATAATAAAAAATAATAAAGGTGTGCTATTAAATAATATATGCCATTTAATAATAAACCATATTATAATTAAATGATAATTTATTAATTAATAAAATAGCTAATAAAATAGCTAATAAGGTTACCGATTAAATAGCTTATATAATAGCTATAAATTAAAAGTTAAAAGTTAAAGCTAGCTATAATAACTATAAGCTTTCATTATTTTTTAAAGTTTTTAATTATATATAAAATGTTAAATAAATAAGATTTTTAAAATATTAAAGGTTATTTCTTGTTATAAAATATAACGTATTTTTTTAAGCTAATAATTAATAAACATTAATTAAATAATTAGTTTTATTATAACGTTTGTAATTATTACGTTTTTTATATTTAAAACATTATTGCTTAATAAAATTAATAACTATATATTTTCTAAGTGTTTATATAAATAAAACTATAGGCTTTAATAAAGCAAACGGCTTAAAAATTAATTTAAATACGTTTAAACGTTTAATTTTAACAAGGCTAAGGTTTATAAGTTTAATATTATTATTTATATATATATTTATATAAAATAATTTATATTTATTTTTTAACTTAAAAAATAGCTTAATAAAGTTGTTATAAATATTCGAAATTATTTTGCGTTTATTTAGCTTAATTTATAGCTTAGTTAATAAAGTTAAATATAAGTTTTAAATATATAACAAATTAAATTATTTTATAATACCGGCATAAAGCCTTTAAATTTGCGCAATATATATATAATTTTATTTAAGTTATAATATATATATTTTAACGCTTTTATTATTTTTAAAAAGTTTTATTTGGTTTTTTTTATAGCAAATAATTATAAATATATAATTTATTATTAAAATTTTTAATAAAGCTATTATATAAATGTTATATAATTATTTAAATTAAAGCTTACGTATAA
Organism: Xylaria arbuscula; assembly: GCA_022385695.1. Taxonomy (NCBI): domain Eukaryota; kingdom Fungi; phylum Ascomycota; class Sordariomycetes; order Xylariales; family Xylariaceae; genus Xylaria; species Xylaria arbuscula. The sequence goes on along the minus strand of MU279358.1, from coordinate 685,863 downwards.
ATAACTATAATAAGTTAATTATTTAATATTTAAATATATAGCTAATATAATTTATATGTAAAAAACTAATAATTTATATAAAAAAATATAAAAAAATGTTTAATGAAAAAAAATAAATGGTTTTAAAAAATATTAAATTAATGGGTAGCTAATAAAAAAAGCTTTAATTAAAGAAAAATAGCCGAAATAAATAGCTAAAAAAGGCTAAATTAATGGCTTTTAAAAAAAAGCCGAAATAAATGGCTAATAAAAGGTAGCTATAATAAATAGCTAATAAAAAAAACTATGGCTAATAAAAAATAGCTATAATAATAAATTAAAATAAGTGTATATATAAGCTTTATAAAAAAAAGCTAATAAAATAGTTTTTAAAAAAGGATTTATTTATATAAAAGGATAAAGTTTAATTAATATATTATAAATTAACTTTTATATAATTTATATAAAAATATAATTTACCGGTATAAAGTTAACCATATAAATATACGCTAGTTTATTTAACAAAAAAAAACAAATATAAAACTAAGCTAATAAAAAAAGCTATTAAAAAAAGTTAAAGATTTTATAATTATTATAAACAACGGTTAAACATGTTTATTAATAAATATTAAAAATACCATATTAATTATAAAGTGATAAAAAATAAATTTAACATTAAAGTTTATAAAGCGTTTTAATTATTTATATATAGCTAAATAATGATTTATTAATTAATAAAATAGCTACTAAAGTAGTTAATAAAGTTATCGATTAAATGGTTTATATAATAGCTATAAATTAAAAGTTAAAAATTAAAGTTAGCCATGGTAATTATAAGCTTTCATTGCTTTAATATATTATAAAAATATAATATAACTTAATATTAACAAATATAATTTTATAGCTTTTTATAAAGCATTAAATAATAATATAATAATAAATTATATTATAAAATTAAAATTATTAAAGCATTATTTTATAATAAAAAACTTAAATATATAATATTGTTACGAACTAACAGCGGGCGACCTGTTGAGAGGCCACGGTGACTAGTGAGGGGCATGCGGCTGGACCAGGAGACAAGCCACAGCCGGAATGCATGCCCAAGTCACGTGATGGGCTTAAAGGGCTTAAGGGGCTCAAGGGTTTGAGCCGGGCGAGCCAGGTGAGCCAGACGGGTTTCAGGGGCTCAAGGGGTTTAAAGGCTTGAGCCGGGTGAGCCAAATGAGCTATAAGGAATTGGTGAAAGAAAGACTGTTTATATAATAAACCAACGTTTTTTATATATTTAGTTATAGTTTTTACTTTACAATTTAATTTAAGCATATAGCGACTTTTTGAAATAGCTGTGTAAAAGTAATCTTTTAACAATTATTTAGTTATGACCCAATTGTACAACGTTTGCACTTTAAGCACGATTTAATACATAAAGCTTTAAATATTAACGCTTTTATAAATTAACGGTTTGTTACATTTTAAATTATTAAATTTACTTAGTGTTTAAAAAATAACTATGTATAGTTATAATGTTTTTGCAGCAGCTTAAATTAATATTTGCAATGGTGTAAAGTTTTTTAATATATTTATAAAATAAAATTAAATAATTAAAACAATAAAATTAACAGCTAAAAACATAGGTTATAAACTTATTAAAACTTAAGCTTTTTAAGCTAATTAAGTTAATTAAGTTTAATAGCGATTAAAAACAATTAAAAAATTTTTTAACTTAAGTAAAAGCTTATTTACGACATTATGACAATAATTTTTTATTAAATGGAAATAAAATAATAACGGCTGTAAGATTTTTTACTAGCAACGCATTGAAATAATTTTAACCTATGATAAACGATTATATAAATAATAATAATATTAACAAAATTAAAAAAAAAACCAAAGCAGCGTTTGAATTTTATAACGGGTTTAAAGCGGCGTTAATTAATATGTATAAAAATCCAAAAAAAAAAAAACAAGCAGAAAAAAAGCTGCTTTTAATGTTTTAAACAGGAGCCACATATAAGTATGCAGTGAAATTCCAAAAAATAGCAGCTAAAACGACTTAAATTAATAGCAACGCTTTAATAACGGCTTTTTATTAAGGGTTAAAAAACGAGGTGAAAGATAAGTTATATAAAAACAAATAATTAAACAATTTTAAAACCTATATTGCTAACGCAATAAAGATTAATAACCGGTTGTACAAACGACGTTTATAAAAACAACAATAAACCCAACAAATACCCAACTTAAGAAAAAAACGAACTACCAAGTTTACGGCATTAAGTACCTATGCGAAACCTATAAAACTAAATGCAACAAAAAAAGGCGAGACTTAAGCAAGGTTAAGTGTTATAACTATAATTTAAAGGGACACTACGCCCGGGCTTACAATAAGCCTAAAAAAAAACGACAACTTAAAAAAGCAAAATAGGCTTTATTTATAATAATTGCAATTTTAAAAATTAGCAACCAATAGAGTTAATTATAACAACAACATATTAAAAAGGTATTAAATTGCGACATATATAAGAAAAAAAAATATGTGTGTTTAAAACACCCTTTTACAAAACAATTAAAACAAGCAAGACAAAACGGATGCATTTGCAATTTTATTAATTGCTAAAAACACAACATAAGCATTGATAACAAAACCAAGCAAAATATAGCTACTTGGGAAAATCCTATTTAAATTAACAATAATAAAAATAATTAGGAAAATATTAAACCAAAAAAAATCAGGGATTTTATATAGGATAAGGTTAAAAACCTAATATATAAATATTAAAAATGGCTTAAAGAAAAATTTTGTTTAAAAGGACATATATATAGCTATATAAAATATAACCACTAGTTTAAATAAAAATAGTTGGAAAACTTTATAGCAAAATTTATTTAACGAGGAGAATGCTTAAGCGAAACATCAAACGTATAGAAATCTCGAATAAAAAAAGCTAAAACAGCAACAATTTACACGCTAAAAGCCAAAAACAACATGAGAATATAGCCATTTTTAAACAATATATAATAGTACAACCCAGCACTTATAATAAAAGCCGGAATAAATACCAGCAATCAACTTAGCCTGGCTACTGAGCTTATAGTTAAAGGACATTATTACAGCAAGGTTATAATGAGTTAAAAACCAATAAAATTAATACTAGAAAACAAAAAATACAAATAAATCTTTTAAATATGCTGTGTAACATATTGTTGTATTATTTATTTGCAAGAAAAGCTATAACATATATAGTTTTTAAAACGATTAAACGGGAAACTTATAACGCAACCTTTATATAAAGCAGATAAAAAAAAGGTAACACCAGTGTACTAAAACCCTCGAGGATTTGCAATATTTGCAAAAGACCTACGATGGCTTATGGAATGCATACAGCAAATTTTACAACTAAAAAACTGCACTAACAACGGATATAAAATTTATGCTTAGTAAAAAGCAATAAAATTGTGCAAAATAATGAGATAAACGCAATAAATTAGTTAAAACCGACTAATGTTTAAGGAAAAAAAGCTTAAAAAAGTAACAAATAAACCAGCCTTAGTGGCAATAAAACAAACAAACTTTAGCAAAAAATCTTTTAAAAATACAACAAATTTTTATAAGCATGAAAAACTTAACATAATTTAAAATGCAAAAAATAAAAAGATAAAATACTATTTAAACAAAGATATAATAAAACGCTTTAAAAAGTTTTAAGTAGCAATTAACGCAACTAAACAACTTGATAATATGTTAACATAGGCAACAATTAATTAAAATTAATTAAAAAATAATAACAAATAGTTATAATAAATTAATAATTATTTTTGGGAAAACTTAAAAAACTTTGTGCTATAACAGCTAAAAAAAGCAAATATATTAAAATTAATTTAGTGTATTAAAAACATAAGCTATAAGCGCTTATAAATATAAAAGCTTAAGCAAGCTTTATTTTTTTACAAGTCATTAAGCAATTAAACATATTAACGAAGCTTAAAAACAACTTTTACCTATTTTTAACCGTTAATAAAAGTTTTATTGCGTATAAAAACGGAGTAGTTTTAAGGGAAACTGTAAAACTTTTTTTTAACATCCTTGGATACAAAAAACAACTAGTGCTTAATATCACGAAAATATTTAAATATAATGTTATTTTAAGGATACCTTAGTTGCAGAAAAGCAATCCTAAAATAAACTAGAGAACTGGCCAACTTTAATAAAATATACCAAGAAGAGAATTAGCTAATGAGGAACCTAAGACATAGGTATTAAGCAATTTTATTAGACCACTATTGCAAATTTGCATAATGATCAAAGAGTCCAAGCTTATACTCGACAACAAAGTACTAATAAAATATCGAGACTATGGCGACGTGTTTAGTGAAACACACGATGAATTACCAAAGCATGGTCTTTGAAACCACAAGATTCCGCTTAAAGAAAAAGCTAAATTACAATTATTTCTATTATATTATATAAACAAAGAACAACTGGAAAAACTACGAGAATTTCTCAAAAAAAATCTAAAGAAAAGATTTATTTAATTTTTAAAATTATTAGCAGGATCACCGGTATTTTAGGTACTACGCAAAACCAAAAAAAACAAAAAGCAACGTTAGAGATTAATAGTAAACTACCGAGACGTAAATTTTAAAACCATTAAATTTATGGGATTAATACCTAGAATTAACGACTTACAAAATAAATTAGTGCACGCAAAATGGTTTATGGCATTTAACCTACTAAACGCATATAATTAAACGAGAATAGCATTAAGTAATGAGTGGAAAATGGCATTTTGCATACGTTACAAATTATATAAATCTTTAGTAATGCCTTTTAAACTTACTAATGCTTTAGCAACATTTTAGGCGCAAATAACACACGCTTTACGCAAATTTATTAATATATTTGTGATAATATATCTCGACAACATTTTAATATACTTAGAAAACTTTAAAAAATATTAAAAGCACGTTAAAAAAGTATTAAACGCGCTATAAATTGCCAAGTTAAAAGTGAACCCTAAGAAAAGCAAATTTCACACATAGAAAGTTGATTTTTTTAGTTTTACAATAACTTTAAAAAAAATAAAAATTTAAAAATCCAAGATTTTAGCGATAAAAGATTAGCCGGTACTTAAATTAGTGAGTAATGTGAGGGCGTTTATGGGATTTACGAACTATGTCCGAAGCTTTATTAAATGATTTAGTGGACACGCCGGACCTTTTTTAGACCTGATAAGAAAAAACAATCCTTTTAAGTAGGAAAAGAAAAAACGAAAATCTTTTAAAAAGGTTAAGGCACTTATATTAAAAGAGCTTATTTAAAAGCTTTTTAACCTAAAAAAGGAATTTAAAGTTATAGTTAACGCTAGCGAGAGAGCAATGGGCAGATAACTAGGTTAACGAGATGAAAATGGAAAATTACATTTAGTAGTATATTTTTTGAAAAGATTTTCAGGACTAGCAAAGCAATACACGCTATTAAACAAAGAGCTTATAGCTATTATCCAAGCATTTAAAGAATGGGAACATTACCTTTATAAACTTAAAAAACCAGTTAAAGTGTACACAAATTATAAAAACTTAACTATGTTTATAACAATAAAAATATTAAACAAACAATAAATTAAATAGGCAAAGTTTTTATTTTAGTTTAACTTTATTATTTTTTACATTAAAGAAAAAGAAAATATAACAGCAAACATTTTAAGTTAACAAAGCAACCATAAAAAATCAAAAATAAAAAGCCAAGTATTGTTAAAAAAAACCCAACAAGGAATTATACTTGCAGCTATAACTTTATTTAATTACGATAAATAAATTAAACAATTATGGAAAAACCATGGAATAATTTCATAAGCATTACCATTATTAACTAATACACCACCAACCTTTAAGCAAAGTAAAAACAAGGATAAAAAGGTTTATTTAAATTTTAAACAACAATTTACAATTAAAAAACTAGTAAAAGCAATGCATAAACATTTATTAACAGGACATCAGGGAGTATATAAGACATTATCCCGGATACAAAAAAACTACAAATGCAGAGAACTCAAAAATATAGTAAAAAAAATAGTTTAAAAATGTATTTTATGCAAAAAAAGCAAAGCACCGCAACACAAACCATATAGATTGCTACAACTAAAGCAAATACCAAACAAGGCTTAAAAGTTTATTGCGTTTAACTTTATTGTTAAGCTACCTAAGTTAAAAAAACTAATAACCGGAGTATTATATAATTTAATACTAGTTATCGTGGAAAAACTTACAAAGTATAAATACTTTATACCATACTTAAAATTAAATACGGTAGAAAATTTGGCTTATATAATAATTAAATATGTTTTTAATAAACATGAAATTTTAAAAAAAGCAGTTATAAATAAAAAAATGATTATAACCTTTAAGTTTTATTAATTATTAATAAAAGCATTAGGCATTAAGCACCGATTGTTTACGGCTTATTACTTATAAACGGATAAACAAACAAAAAAACTTAATTAAACTTTGGAGCAGTATTTACGCTGCTACTTTAACAAATAATAAAACAATTAGGTTAAGCTTTTGCTTATAGCAGAGTATGCTTATAATAGTTTTAATAATGAGTTAATGGGAATGTTTCCATTTATAGCAAATTACGGATTTAACCTAAAAATAAATCGAACTGCAATTAATGGCGTAACGGCGCCTAAAGCAAAGATATAAGCGAAAGAAATCATAGGTTTACAGCAAAAACTACAAAACGAGCTAGTATTTTTACAAAACCGTATAAAAACTTATAGCAATAAGCATAGGTTATTAAAGCCAACCTTAAAAAAGGGAGACAAAGTGTATTTTTTAAGGCACAATATTAAAACAAAACAACTAAGCAATAAGCTTAATTTTAAGCAAATCAAACCATTTAAAATTAAAAAAGTTATTTTAAAAACCAATTATCGACTTAAGCTACTTAAAAAAGCTAAAATATAGCTAAAGTTTTATATCTTTTTTTTTAAACTAGCATTAAAAAACGCCGAACTTTAAACACGATTAAAAGTTAAACCAAATAAAAATCTATACAAGGTTAAAAAGCTACTAGATTTATGTTAAAACAAAAAAACTTATAAGTATTTAATTAAGTAAAAAGGTTATTTATACGCTAAAACCACTTAAAAACTTATAAAAAACTTAAAAAATATAAAATAAATAATTAATTAGTTTTATCAACAATATTTTAACCGATTAAAGCTAAAAAAGCGGGGTTAATTAAAAAAAAAAAATTAAGTGCATTTTAGTTAATAAAAGTAAAAAAGGCTAAAGCGGCTAAAAGGCAGGATTATTTAAAGGAAATTTGTTTTTTTTTTTTTTTTAAACAAAGGAATTTTTTTATAGCTTTAGCACTGTTAATTTTTTTACAAATTATTTTAATTTCACAACAACAAAAAAGCTTGCGTTGATTTTAAAAGCAATTAAATTTATTGCTAGCAGTATAAAAAATTTAACAAGTTTTTTTTTTTTTTTGCTTTAATTAATTTTTTACCGCAAACAATTTTTCGTATTTAATAAAAAAAAAACTAAAAGCATTATAAATACTTTTATACTTAAAGTAATAAAAGCATTTATTTAAACTAAAAGCTATTTAATAAATTTTATTATTTTTAAAACAATGCAAACATAATATTAAAAAAGTAAAACTAGTGCGCTAAATATAAGCTGTAAAATTAAAGGCATTTTAACGCTTACGTAAGCAAATTTTAGTATAACCATTTAGCATAGTAAAAAAATATAAAAAATAAAAAATTTATTTATTTACCAAGGGCTAAAACGCTAGTATTTATTAAGGACAATAAAACGGGAAGTAAGGAGATAATATTATAAACCAACAGCGGGCGACCTGTTAAGAGGCCACGGTAACCAGTAAAGGGCATGCGGCTGGACCAGGAGACAAGCCACAGCCGGAATGCATGCCCAAGTCACGTGATGGGCTCAAAGGGCTCAAGGGGCTCAAGGGTTTGAGCCGGGCGAGCCAGGTGAGCCAAACGGGTTCCAGGGGCTCAAGGGGCTTAAGGGCTTGAGCCGGCTGAGCCAAATGAGCCATAAGGAATTGGTGAAGAAAGGACTGTTTATATAATAGACCAACGTTTCCTATGTATTTAGTTGTAGTTTTTACTTCACAATTTAATCTAAGCATATAGCGACTTCTTGAAATAGCTGTGTGAGAGTAATCTCTTGACGACCACTTAGTTACAACCCGACTGTATAATGTTTGCACCCTAGGCATAATTTAATACGTGGAGCTTCGAGTATTAACGCCTTTACAAACTAACGGTTTGTTATAAATATTTTAATTAAAAACTTAACGTTATAGCTTTTTATAAAAAGCAATAAATATTAAATTAATTAATTAAAACAGTAATAAATTATATAAAAACTTTAAAAAATATAATATATAAAGCAAAATATATAATAAATGTTTTATTTTTAAATATTTTTTTTATTAAAAGTTAAATAATTAAAAAACTTAAAACTTTTTTAAATTATAAACTATTATAAATTATATTATTATAAAAAAATTTAATTAAATTTTTAATAAAAGTTTTTAAAATTTTTATAAAAAATAAAAAATTAAAAAAATTATAAAACTTAACGGCTATAAAAATAAATATATTATTAAACATATAAAAAATTAACTTATTTAAAAAAATAAAATTAATAATTAAATTATTAATAATTTTTATAATAAAATATATAAAAATAATTAAAATTAAAAAATATAAATGCAATAAATTAACATTATAATAAATTAATAATTGCGTGTAAATATAAAAAAAAATTTAATAATTATTTAATATTAAAAATATTAAAATTATTAAAAGAAAATTTTATATTATAATATAAAAAGCTAAAAAAAAATATTAAAAAAATAAAATTAATAATATAAAAATAATAAAAGTTTTATAAAAATAATTAATTAATATAAATAAAGCAAAAATATAAAAGCATTACTTTTTATAAATAATAAAAAAATTATAATAAAAGCAAAAAAAAAAGCAAAATATTTTATTAAAAATATATTTAAAAAATTTAATTTAAATAATAATTTATTTATAATAAAAACTTTAAAAATTTATAATTAATTTTTATTTTTATAAAGCATTAAAATTATTATAAAAAAAGCTTATAAATATGTTATAAAAATTAACTTAATAATATTAAATTAAAATTTAATTACCGTTAAATATTTTATTATTATATAATTTATTATAAAAAAATATTATTATATTTTATTAAAAAAATGCTTTAAATTTAGCGTTTTTTTAAAAGTTTAAAAAAACATTAACATTATTTTATTATTAAAAATTATTAAAAACAAGTGTTAATTATAATAAATATAAATATTATATTATAATTAATAAATAATTATTAAAAAATAGCTATAAAAAAATATAAAAAATAAATATAATGTTAAAAGCAAAAAATATAATAAATAATAATTATTATATTAAATAAAATAGCTAAAAAAATTATTAAAACATAAAAAAAATTTAAAAATTATATATTTTATATAATAATAAATTTAATATTAATAATATAAAACATATAATATATTATTTATTTAAATAAAAAAAATTAGCTAATATAATTATATTAAATAAAATTTATAATTATTTAAATTAACGCTGCTAATAATATTATTTAATAAAAAATATAAATTAGCCGGCTTATTTTACATTAAATATTATAATTAATAATTAACTTTAAAATAAATACTTTATAATAAATACTTTATATAAAGCAGCTTTATAATAAATATTTTATATTTTATTTATTTACATTAAAAAATAATTACTTTATAACATTATTTTTTAAACCGGACGGCTTTATAAATAACGCTTTAAAATAATTTATAAGCTTAAATTTTAATATTTATATAGCTTTGCATTTACTTAGCAAAAGCTTTATATATATTTAATATTTTAACTTAATATTAATAAAGCTTTATAATTATTTATATAAGCTTTATTTATATTTAAAACTAATGTAAATTAATTTACAAAAGTTTTTAAAATAGTTATTTACCAAGGTATAGCTAGCTAATAGCTATTGCAAAGGTATTTAAAATAGCTTACTATAAAATATAACGTAATTACTTGAAAAATATATATTATAGCTAGCTTAAAAGCCATTATAATATATTTAGCATAGTGTGTATTATATAAGCTTTAATTAGCCCGGCAATATTTATATTTGCTTATTAATTTTAACAAAAATAAATAAAACGGATTTTTTTTATATAAATTTTAAAAACCTATTATTTTACTATTTTATATTAATAAAAGCTTAGAAAAATTTATAGCAAAAAAAATAATATAAATAGCTTTAATAATTAATTTAATAAGCTTATAATATGTTAAAACAATATTTAAAAAATTAGCAATAAATTTAATAATTAATTTAATTTATAATATTAAGCTAATTTTTATTAATGAAATAATAGCTATGTTAATAACCTTAAATATATAAAAAGCTTTTAATGTTTTACTAAAAAATAAACTATTAAACAAAATAACAAAGCAAAAATAATTTAGCTTAATTATAAAGTTTATTAAAAGTTTTTTAATAAAAAAAACAATTATTATATATTTAAAAAATATAGTAATAAAATTAAAAAAATTTATATATAAAACATTATAAAGTTTTTTAACATTATTAATGCTTTATATACTTTATTTATATAAATTAATTAAAAATAACTTTAATAAATAAAGTTATGTTAATAATATAATAATGTTTGCAATAAAAAAAACCTTAAAACAAAGCATTTAAAAAGCTAAAAAATAAGTTATTAAAGTTTTAAAATATAATTAAAATAATAAAATTATATTTGTTTTAAATAAAATAAAAGCTATATATTTTATTAAAAGTTAAAACAAAGCTAACTTTATAATAAACTTTAAAAATAATATAAAAATAAAATTAATTTTAATAATAAATTTTATAAAAATTAAAAAAGTTTTAGCTTTATATTAATTATATATATATTTAAATAAAAAACTATGCTTTAAACGTTACGTTAAAAAATAAATAACTAAAAATATAAAAATAATTAATTATTTAAAAGTTATTTTAATTATAATTAAAAGCTTATTAATTATAAGCTTTTATAAAATTATTAATATAATTTTATTATTTATTTTTTTATATAAATATAAGGTATAATATAAAAGCTAGCAAAAATTAATTAATAAAACAGCAAATAATTAATATAAAATAATAAACATAAAGCTTAATAATTATATATTAATTATTTAACAAATATTATTATAAATAATAAAAAAAATATTATTAGCTTAAAAAATATTTTTTAAAAATGCGTTATTTATAACTAATAAAATTTTTATTATAAATATAGCTTTAAAATAAACTAAGCATAAATATATTTTAAAATAAAAACAATTTATAAAATTTATTTATTAATAATATAAATAGCATTAAAAACAATTTAATAAAGTAAAAAAACAAGCTAGCAATAAAAAGCATATATTAATTTTTAAATAATTAATAGCTTTATATTAAATATAAAGTAAATAATGTTATATTTATTAAAACTTTTAAAAAAATTATAAATTAACTTTATAAATAAAATTAATAAAAAAACAGCAGTAAAAACATTTAAAAAATAATTTGCTAATAAATTAATATTTAACATTATTATTTTTTTAAATAATTTAAAAATAAAAAACAATTTAAGCTATAAATACGCTTTATATAAAAAATAAACATTAATTATAAAAAGCTATGCAAATATAAATTTTTGCAAAATAATTTTTAATGTTAAAACTTTAAAAGCTTTTAAAAAGCTTTGAAAAATAATATAAAAATATTTAATTAATATAATAATAACCTTTTACATAAATAATATTGCAATATTATAAAGCGCTTAAAAAAACAATTTAATAACATTATAATAAATTTTTATTAAAATATATAAATTAATAAAATAATATAATATTAAATTATATTAAAGCTTAAAATATTATAATATTAAAAAAAACAAACAAATAAATATATAAGCAAAATTAAAAATTAAAAAATTAAAAAACTTAAAATTAACGTAATTTATTAATAAACCGTTTATATTATTAAATCGTTTATTTTTATTATTTTTTACTATTATATAATTAAATATTTTAATTATAATCGATTTAATTAATTAAAATTAATTGCTATTTAATTCGCTATTTAATTTAATTATAATTTCATAGGTTTTTAAGTTATAATTTAATTTGCCGCAATTGTTATAATATTTGCCGTTTATCGCTTTTTATTTTAATAAACTTTTTTTTTCTTTTTTATTAATCGTTAAACGTTTATATTTGTTTTTTTTATTTTATAACGTTTAAAATTCCTTAATTATAAAAGTTTTTCCAAGTTATACTCAAAACTTTTTAGCTTTCCGGCGTTTTAAAAAAGTTATATTAATTTTTTTTAACATTTAAATTTAATTTTACATAATAATTATTTTATATATTATAGCTTATATATTTTTTGTTATTTAATTTATAACTTTTAAAATTAATGTTAAAAAGCTTTTTTTATAAATAAAGATTTTATTTTTAATAAAAATAAAATGTTAAATTATTTGTTAAAAATTTAAAAATATTTAAAAGTTATAAATATTAATTATTCCCGGCTATAATAAGCTTAAAATAAACGTTTATAAATATATATTAAACTTTTTAATTACTTTGTTTAAATTATAAAATATTAAACCAATTATTTTAAATTTAAATTTAATATTTTTTTTTTAAAAATAATAAAATATATAACTTTAAACATTATAAAAAACTTAAGCTTAATTATATAATTTATTAATATTTTAATAAATTATTTGATTTTTTTAAAATAAACACATTTTAAAAATAAATATAATATTATATTTAAAAGCTAAAAAAAATAAAATAAATAAAAAGGCATATTAAATGTAATAATATTATTATTTTTGCAATATACCTTAAATTTAGCTAAAATATAGCTTTTATAGCCATTAAAAACTAAAAAGCAGTATAAACCTTTTATATGCGTTTTAATATGTTTATTAAAATGCTTAACCTAGTTTAGGCCTGTTTTGTTATTTGTTTAGCCGTTAAGAGTTAGTTTGATCACTTAGTTAAGTGGTAAGCCGCTTTTGCGCAACTAGTTCGCAAGGTAATATTGGCCTAAAACGATTAAAAAGGGCAAAATGCACCAGCCTTCCGAATTAATGCATTTAATAGCCGTTGCCTATTCCCGATTGCCAGGCTGGACTGACTTCGCCTTTTCACGCCTATTAGCGCATGTAACAACAAGTGTTAAGCCGATAACTCCTATTATAAAGCCAGTTTTGTTGAAATTATAAATATCCTAATCTTAAATGCTATATTTAGCCTTTATATTTGCAACCAGGCTAAACCAACCAGAAATAACACCTGGGTTTTCACAAAAAGCCCTTTGGTAATTGTATTTCCGATTTATTTTAGTCTTTAGATCCGGGTTGCGGTTGATAAATCGCCTGGCCCAATGCTTGCCAACGCGTTCGCCGCCGCGCAACTGGGACAGGAGATTGGCCATATTTTCCACACTAGCGATCCTAGGAGGCATTCCTCGGGTATCCAAATCAATTATATACTTGTGCAGTGCCTTCTTTTTAATTGCATCCAGTTTAAGCCCTGGGTTTCGGGTTTTGTGTCTCGGTTTGCGACCTTTGATTCGGTTGCGTAAGGTTTTATATGGTATATTGTATATAGCAGCAGCACATCTTTAGCTAAAAGGATTATCGAAATTACGCGTTGCTTAAATTGCCAAAGCAATTTAATTGTTTTTTAAGCTATTAAACATAGTATTAGTTAAGTTATTATATGTTAAAGTTAAAAAAATTAAAAATAAAAAAAAATAAACAACTCGATAATATAAATAGCTTATTAGTAAATTATATTAATTTTTATTTTAATTAAATTTAAAAAAACTTTAAAAATTTAATTAAAAAACATAATAAAAAATTAATTAAAAAATAAAAATATTAACATTTTTAATAAATTTATAATTATTAATATAAAATATAAATTAAAAAAATGCTTAAAAACATTAAAAATTTTTAAATAATTTTTAAATTAATAATTAAATATTATATTTATATATAATAATTATAAATAATATTATAATAAATTTAATTATAATAATATAAAAATGCATTATATTTATATATTTTTTTTTATAAAATAATAAAAAAAAAACTTAAATATATAATATATTATAAAATTACATAAATTATAAAAATTAATTAATTAAAATTACTTAAGCTAAAAATAAAATTTAATAATAATAAATAAGCAAAAAATAGCTAATTTATAAAATTTTATAAATTTAAGCTATAAACTTTAAAAAATAAATATAAATATTAAACTTAATTATTATTTAAATTATAAACATTTTTAACTTTTTATTAAATAATTTATTATTATAATTAAATATGCTTATTTATTTAATAAAAAAAAATAATGCTATTGTAAATAAAATATAATATAAACTTAAGCAAAAAAAAAAAAAAGCAAAAAAAATAAATTAAAAATAATTATTTTATAAGCTTTATATTAAAATGTAACAAACCGTTAGTTTGTAAAAGCGTTAATATTCGAAGCTCCACGTATTAAATCGTGCCTAGGGTGCAAACGTTGTACGGTTAGGTCGTAACTAAGTGGTCGTTAAAAGATTACTCTCACACAGCTATTCTAAGAAGTCGCTATATGCTTAGATTAAATTGTGAAGTAAAAACTATACTAATTACAAAAAAAACGTCTTGTTATTATATAAACCGTTTTTTTTTTTCCAATTCCGTGGTGTTTTTTATGTTTCCCAAAAGACATTAAAAACTTGTCTTTTATTTTTGTTTAAAAACCAGAGACGTTTTTTTGCCCTTTATTGTCTCTACAGAGACCAGGGTCACGTGACCTTTATTCTTAGCTGTGGCTTGTCTCCTAGTTTAGCTAAATACCTTTTATTGGGCCGTTTGGTCACCTTGGTTTACCAACAGGTCACCCTGCTGTTGGTTTGTAACATTATTCCCTTTTTCCTAGGTTTATTATCTGCAATAAATACTAGTGCGTCTTTTCCCTTTAGTAAGTAATGTTGTTTTTTTTTTTTAACCACTTGTTTTTTAAAACATAGCCGGTTGCGTTTTTAAATCGCGCAAGAAGTCGTTTATTAAAAGTTATTGCGAACTTTTTAACTTCATTAATCAGTTTAGTTTCGAAGTTATGCCTTGCTCTTGTTGTTTCGACAAGGGTTTTATTTGCAAAATGTTGAAAAATCGCAGTCGATGCAAAAATTGTAACAACGTAAACCTTTAAACTTGCGATAGTAATCACATCTTTTTTTATTTCTTCTGCTAGATCTGCGCCGAAAAAACTCGGATAAACAAGGAAAAATGGGAAGTGTTGCGGCGCTTTTAAGAGACAACTAAACAACTCTAAAAATTGTCTGCCTGCATAAGTCGTTTGGACTGTTAGTCCGAATTTCTGCATGAGAGAGGTGTAAAATTTATTCAGCGTGGTTTTTAAAATCTGGATAAATTGGAGGAGCAAGAGCGTTTAGAGAAGGAACAAGGGCGCCTTGCCGCCAAGTCCTCTCTACCGTCACCTCTTAGTGTAGATTGGAACGCGCTAGATCTTTCTTTCGGGGTCGACCCTTCTTTTTGGGCATTGGTTGGTCAGGATGTCGTAGGTAAAACTGGTTAACTATTTACTTTACATTTTTCAAGTTTTTTTTAAGTTCTTATATAGTTTTTGCATATAAGTATTTTTTTTACTTAACCAAGTACTTATAGGTTTTATTGTTTTAACGTAAATCCAGTATTTTTTCGACATTGTAAACATCCCCGTTTGGTTTAACTTTTAGTTGTGTTTGGAGTTCGGCGTTTTTTAGTGCTGGTTTAAAAAGAGAAATATGGAATTCTGGCTATATCCTCGCCCCTTTAAGTAGCTTAAGTTAATAATTAGTTTTTAAAATAACTTTTTTAATTTTAAATAGTTTAATTTGTTTAAAGTTAAGTTTATTGCTTAGTTGTTTTGTTTTAATATTATGCTTTAAAAAATATACTTTGTTTTTTTTTTCTAAGGTTAGCTTTAATAACCTATGCTTATTGCTGTAAGCTTTTATACGGTTTTATAAAAATATTAGCTTGTTTTGTAGTTTTTGTTATAAACTTATAATTTTTTTCGCCTATATTTCTGCTTTAAGCGCCGTTACGCCATTAATCGCAGTTTAATTTATCTCTGGGTTAAATCCATAGTTTGCTATAAATGGAAACATTTCCATTAACTCATTATTAAAACTATTATAAGCATACTTTACTATAAGCAAAAGCTTAACTTAATTGTTTTGT
Organism: Xylaria arbuscula; assembly: GCA_022385695.1. Lineage (NCBI taxonomy): Eukaryota > Fungi > Ascomycota > Sordariomycetes > Xylariales > Xylariaceae > Xylaria > Xylaria arbuscula. The sequence continues at coordinate 669,485 of MU279358.1, read as the reverse complement.
TGTTTGTTAAGGTAGCAGCATAAATACTGCTTTAAAGTTTAATTAAATCTTTTTGTTTGTTTATTTGTTTATAGGTGGTAAGCCGTAAACAATTGGTGCTTAACGCTTAATGTTTTTATTAATAATTGGTAAAACTTAAAGGTTATAATTGTTTTTTTGTTTGTAACTGCTTTTTTTAAAATTTTATGTTTATTAAAAATATGTTTAATTATTATATAGGCTAAATCTTTTGCCGTATTTAATTCCAAATATGGTATAAAGTATTTATACTTTGTGAGTTTTTTTACAATGACTAGTATTAAATCGTAAAATATTTTTGTTATTGGTTTTTTTGACTTGGGTAGCTTAACGATAAAGTTAAACGCAATAAACTTCCAAGCCTTGTTTGGTATTTGCTTTGGTCGTAGCAATCCATATGGTTTATGTTGTGGTGCCTTGTTTTTTCTGCATAAGACACATTTTTAAACTACTTTTTTTACTATGCTTTTAAGTCCTTTACATTTGTAATTTTTTCGTATTTGTGATAATGTTTTGTACACTTTTTGATGTTTTGCTAGTGAATGTTTATGCATTGCCTTTACTAGTTTTTTAATTGTAAGTTGTTGTTTAAGATTTAAATAAACCTTTTTATCTTTGTTTTTGCTTTGCTTAAAAGTTAGTAGTATATTTGTTAGTTGTAATAATGCCTATAAAACTATTTTATGGTTTTTTTATAATTGTTTAATTTATTTATCGTAATTAAATAAAGTTATAGTTGCAAGTGTAATTTTTTGTTAGGTTTTTTTTAACAACACTTGGCTTTTTGTTTTTAATTTTTTATGGTTGCTTCGTCGATTTAAAATGTCTGCTATTACATTTTCTTTTCCTTTAATGTAAAAAATAACAAAATTAAACTAAAATAAAAACTTTGCCTATTTAATTTGTTGTTTGTTTAATATTTTCGTTGTTATAAACATAGTTAAGTTTTTATAATTGATATATATCTTGACTAGTGTTTTGGGTTTATAAAGGTAATGTTCCCATTCCTTGAATGCTTGGACAATAGCCATAAGCTTTTTGTTTGGTAGCGTGTATTGTTTTGCTGGTTTTGAAAATCTCTTTGAGAAGTATGCCACTGGGTGCAATTTTCCATTTTTGTCTCGTTGACCTAGTTGTCCGCCCATTGCTCTCTCGCTAGCGTTAACTGTTACTTCAAATTCCTTATTTGGGTTAGGAAGCTTTTAAACAGGCTTTTCCAATATGAGCGCCTTAACTTTTTTAAAAGATTTGCGTTTTTCCTTTTTTTACTTAAAGGGATTGTTTTTTTTTATCAGGTTTAAAAAAGGCCCGGTGTGTCCACTAAACCATTTAATGAGGCTTTAGACATAGTTTATAAATCCCATAAACGCCCTCACATTACTTACCGATTTAAGTACCGGCTAATTTTTTACTGCTAAAATCTTGGACTTTTAAATTCTTATTTCCCCTAAAGTTATCGTAAAACTAAAAAAATCAACTTTTTAAGTATAAAATTCGCTTTTTTTAAGGTTTACCTTTAACTTGGCAATTTATAGCGCGTTTAGTATTTTTTTAACGTACTTTTGGTGTTTTTTAAGGTTTTTTAAATATATTAAAATGTTGTTAAGATATATTATTATAAATATGTTGATAAATTTGCGTAAAGCATGCGTTATTTACGCTTAAAATGTTGCTAAAGCATTGGTAAATTTAAAAGGCATAACCAAAGATTTGTATAATTTATAACGTGTGCGAAATGCCGTTTTCCACTTATTACCTAATGCTACTTTCGTTTAATTGTATGCGTTTAATAGGTTAAACGCCGTAAACCATTTTGCGTGCACTAATTTGTTTTATAAATTGTTGATTTTAGGTATTGGTCCCACAAATTTGATTGTTTTAAAGTTTACGTTTTAGTAGTCTACTATTAATTTCCAACGTTGTTTTCCGTTTTTACCGGTTTTGCGTAGTACCTATAGTACCGGTGATTTTGCTGGTAATTTTAACAATCAGATAAATCCTTTCTTTAGATTTTTCTTAAGAAATTCTTATAATTTTTCCAGTTGTTCTTTATTCATATGATATAATGGAAATAATTGTAATTTGGCTTTTTTTTTAAGCGGAATTTTGTGGTTTTAAAGACCATGCTCTGGTAACTTATCGTGTGTTTTACTAAATACGTCGCTATAGTCTTGATATTTTATTGGTACTTCGTTGTTAAGTATAGGCTTAAACTTTTTGATCATTATGCAAATTTGCAATGGTGGTTTAATAAAATTGCTTAATACCTGTGTTTTAGGTTTTTTATTGGCTAATTTTTTTTTTGGTATATTTTACTAAAGTTGGCCAGTTTTTTAGTTCACTTTAGGATTGCTTTTTTGCAACTAAAGTATTTTTAAAATAACATTATGTTTAGATGTTTTTGTAATATTAAGCATTAGTTGTTTTTTATGTTTAAAGATGTTAAAAAAAAGTTTTGTAGTTTTTTTTAAAACTATTTTATTTTTGTACGCAATGGGATTTCCATTAATAGTTAAAAGTAGGTAAGGGTTATTTTTAAGCTTTGTTAGTATATTTAATTGCTTAATGACTTATAAAGAGATAAAGCTTGCCTGAGCTCCTGTATTTATAAGCGCTTATAGCTTATATCTTTAATACACTAAATCGATTTTAATAAGTTTGCTTTTTTTAGCTGTTGTAGCATAAAGCCTTTTAAGTTTTCTTAGAAACAATTGTTAATTTGTTATAACTGCTTGTTATTGTTTTTTAATTAATTTTGGCTAGTTGTTGCCCGTGTTAGCATGTTATTAAATCGTTTAGTTGCGTTAATAACTGCTTAAAACTCTTTAAAGCGTACTATTATATCTTCGTTTAAATAGTATTTTATTTTTTTATTTCCTATATTTTAAATTATGTTAGGTTTTTTATGTTTATAAAGGTTTGTTGTATTTTTAAAGGATTTTTTGCTAAAGTTTATTTGTTTTATTGTTACTGTGGTTAATTTACTCGTTATTTCTTTAAGCTTTTTTTCTTTAAATGTTAATTGGTTTTAACTAATTTATTGCGTTCGTTTTATTATTTCGCGTAATTTTGTCGCCTTTTATTAAGCATAGATCTTACATTTGTTGTTAGTGCAGTTTTTTAGTTATAAGATTTGCTGCATATATTTTATAGGCCACTATAGGTTTTTGTTAAATATTGCAAATCCTCGTGGGTTTTAGTACATTGGTGTTACCTTCCCTTTATTTACCTCGTACAAAGGTTGCGTTATAGGTTTCCCGTTTAGTCGTCTTAAAAACCATATATGTTATAGCTTTTCTTGCAAATGGTAAATACATCGATGTGTTACACAGCACATTTATAAGATCTGTTTGTGTCCTTTGTTTTTTGGTATTATTTCTGCCGGTTTTTATCTTATTATAACCTTGCTATAATAATATTCTTCGGCGATAAGCTCGGTAGCTAAGCTAAGTTAATTGCTGGTATTTGTTTTGGCTTTTATTATAAGTGCTGGGTTATACTGCTATACATTGTTTAAAAATGGCCATATTCTCATGTTGTTTTTGGCCTTTAGCGTGTTAATTGTTGCTGTTTTAGCTTTTTTTATTTAAAATTTTTATGCGTTTGATGTTTCGCCTAAGCATTTTCCTTGTTAAATAAATTTAGCTACAGCGTTTTTTAACTATTTTCATTTAAATTAATAATCGCACTTAGTATAGCTATATGCATGTTTTTTTAAACAAGATTTTCTTTTAAGCTATTTTTAATATTTGTATGTTAAGGTTTTAACTTTTTTCCATGTGGAATCTTTTGGTTTAATATTTTCCCAATTATTTTTGTTATTGTTAGTTTAAATTGGATTTTCTTAAAAAGCTATATTTTTTTTAGTTTTATTATTAATGCCCATGTTGTGTATTTAGCAATTAATAAAATTGCAAATATATCTGTTTTGTTTTGCTCGTTTTAATTGTTTTGTGAAAAGGTGTTTTAAATACACTTGTTTTTTTTTTTTACATATGTTGCAATGTGGCACTTTTTTTATGTGTTGCTATTGTAGTTAACTCCATTGGTCGCTAATTTTTAACATTGCAATTGTTATAAATGAAGCCTGTTTTGCTTTTTTAAGTTGTTGTTTTTTTTTGGGCTTGTTACAAGCCCGGGCGTAGTGTCCTTTTTGATTGCAATTATAACACTTGACCTTACTTAAGTTTTGCCCTTTTTTTGTTGCATCGAGTTTTATAGGTCCTGCATGGGTACCTGATGCCGTTAACTTTATGGTTTGTTTTTTTTTTAAGTTGGGTATTTGTCGAGTTTGTTGTTGTTTTTGTAGACGTTGTTTGTATAGCCGGTTGTCGATCTTTATTGCGTTAGCGATATAGGTTTTAAGATCGCTTGGTCGTTTGTCTTTGTACAACTTGTCTTTTACCTCGTCCTTTAACCTTTGGTAAAAAGCCGTTATTAAAGCGTCACTATTAATCCACGTTGTTTTAGCTGCTGTTTTTCGGAATTTCACTGCGTACTTGTATGCGGCTCCTGTTTGAAACATCGAAAGCAGCTTTTTTTCTGCTTGTTTTTTTTCCTCTGGATTTTTGTACATATTAGTTAACGCTATTTCAAACCCATTGTAGGATTTGAACGCTGCCTTGGTTTCTTTCTTGGTATCGTCGATGTTGTTGTTCTCTATGTAATTGTTTATCATAGGTTGAAACCATTCTAATGCGTTGCCAGTAAGAAATCCTGCAGCTGTTATTACTTTATCTCCGTCTAATGAGAAACTATTGTTGTAATGTCGTAAATAAGCCTTTGCTTAGGTTAAGAATCCCTTTAGTTGTTTTTGGTCGCTATTAAACTTAGTTGGCTTGACTGGCTTAAAAGGCTTAGGTTTTGGTGAGTTCATGACCTGTGCTTTTAGCTGTTGATTTTGCTGTTTCAACTGTTTGATTTTGTCCTGTAAATGCGTCAAGGAACTTTGCACCATTGCGGGTGTTAATTTAGGCTGCTGCGAAGATATCGTGACCGTATACAGTTGTTTTTTAAATACTGAGTAAGTTTGACAATTTAAAATGTAACAAACCGTTAGTTTGTAAAGGCGTTAGTACTCGAAGCTCCATGTATTAGATTGTGCCTAGGGTGCAAACGTTGTACGGTTGGGTCGTAACTAAGTGGTTGTTAAGAGATTACTTTCATACAGCTATTTTAAGAAGTTGCTATATGCTTAGATTGAATTGTGAAGTAAAAACTATACTAATTACAAAGAAAACGTTTTGTTATTATATAAACCGTTTTTTTTTTCTTAATTCCGTGGTGTTTTTTATGTTTTCCAAAAGATATTAAAGATTTGTTTTTTGTCTTTGTTTAGAGACCAGAGACGTTTTTTTGCCCTCTGTTGTCTCTATAGAGACCAGGGTCACGTGACCTTTATCCCTGGCTGTGGCTTGTCTCCTGGTTTAGCCAAGTACCCTTTATTAGGCCGTTTGGTCACCTTGGTTTACCAACAGGTCACCCTGCTGTTGGTTCGTAACATAAAAAATATAATTTATTTTTTATTTTTAACATTAAAAATTATTATAATTATAAAAATTTAACTTTAAAGTTTTAAAAATTTAAAAATATATATAAAATATTAAAATATTAAAAACAAGTTATAAAAATAATATTGCAAACTGTTTATTTTAATAAATAATATAAATAAATTAATTAAAGAAAAAACAAATGTTTAAACTTATTAACACCGCTAAAAAACTTAAAAATAAAAAAAAAACAGCTGTTTTTAAAAAACACAATTTAACATTATATTTAAACGCAAAAAATATATTTAAAATGAAATTTTATAATTATACTTTAACCTATTATATACTACTATAACTTAAATAAAGCTTGCTACGTCTCATACCTTTAAAGTGGTCCGCAAAGTGGTAAATAATGCCCCGCACCGACGTTAAACAGAATTAATTAATCAATCAATGTGGTGTGGGCTGTCCAGGGGTCGTGCTCTTACCCTCCGAGGCGCTGTGGTCATTGAACGACAGCGGCTTAACAACAGCCGAATATACAACCCTGGAGCTTTGGCGGTTATCATTTTGATTTCCGGCGACAAGACCGGGCGACAATAAAGGGGTTGAATCATTCGGGAATAGGCGCCTAGCATGATTACCGGAGTGTTGAACGACGATGTCCTGTGACCCTATTCCTTGATATCGACATGAATAGCATGGGCTGCTAATGATGAAAATAATGATAACGAATACTACAGGCAATCTAACTGGATAGTAAATGACTCAAATTAAATGAGCTTGTGGTCTCAACATTCGACCAAGTGTTACCATATGGGCCTCATATCAACTCTGCACACAGTCCAGGGACAAAGGTATGAGTATGAGAGTTATAAAGAAAAATATAAACTGCCTGGTGTATCAATGCGTCAAAATCATTATAATCAGCGGGTAATCAAGAATGAGACCAAATTTCAGCGACAAAAGCAGCATAGTAACTCCATCAAGCACCACAGGGATATACCGTCACTCTCGATCGCAACACATTTTGAAACCCAACGTCCCATTTCCATATCCCGAAAACAAAATGGTCGTCAGTAAATACCGTGAGCCAGTAGCACTACTTATCGCCCGTCGATTCTTTCTCATATGGAGGCGCAGGCTCGTACCGCGGCAACTCGGACTCCTTGTTTTCAATATCTTCAGACTGTGGAGGCGCTGAGGAGGGACCAGCTACAGTAGGTGGCGGTGGTGGAGCAGTTTCAAGTGGTGGAAGTACCGTAAGTAGGAATTCCTTGTTGACATACTTCATCTTATCTGTGAGCTCGAACGCGAAGCTGATCTTGCAGCTATAGGCATGTGAGATGTTATATGTTGCAAACGACGTGGCAAACATGCCTATCTTCGAACGGAGGCCAAGAGGTTCTGTGTTTATAATCTTGGTGTTGTCATTGGCTTTTGAAAACGGTTCGTTGGAGTCTTTGAAACCCAGAATTCGGCACACCGTATAATTTCCCTCCGCCCCAGGAGTCCTGAATATGGACGTATGTGCCCGGACTTGCGTGTGGGCCGAGATTTCTATTTGGAAGTGCTTCAGCTGAACTTGGGGGATGAGGGGCGCGCTGCTCTCGTGTTCCCGGGGTTTTATTCTGACTTCAAAGCACATCGGCTGCCCGATGTGGACCTTGGTAGGCGCCAGGCAGGACCAGTCAAAAGCATATACAGGAAAGTGCCCTGCACCGAACAGAGCTTTCGTTTTCTGTCTGAACCCCGCTGGTCGCTCAGACTCGGGCAGCAGTAGTTCATTTCTCACTGATACATACCCGCGCCAATCGGAAGGCTTTGGGTTTGTGGGACGAGAATGTCGCGGGCGCTCATAGTGAACAATGGGTTCCGCATACTTAGTTGGCTTTTGTACGTCCACCTGCAACCTAGGCATATCAACATCAACCCCGACGCGGTACTCGACAAATGCCTCGTATCTGTTGGCGAAGCCATGATAGTCACTTTGAAAGCTCGGGGGAAGCGGTTGGTTGGGGTGACATATGAACCTGGGGTCCTCATTGAAGTCGTCCATAACCACAGCATGCGCAGTCTCGGGAAAGAAGGCTGTGAAGGGAAACACGGTCAATTCCCCCGGCTGTGCTCTGAGGGAATCATTGTACACGAGCACCTTTTGTGAAAATAGCGATGCCCGTCCGCGATAGATACTGGTGGTTTGACCGCTGGACTTCCACACTTTTGTTTTCGCGCGTCCGTGGAGAAATATTGAGACCGTAAGCGGCCCAAATAGTTCAGCACCGATATTTTTCTGCCCGGGCTGGTACCTTATCTTGACAACTCCCGAAACTGGATCGCTGGGTCCGCAATGGACTTTGACAGGCTCGTCGAGGACGATCTGTGTGTGAAGCGTGCCGACCGACATGGTCAGCACAGATTGAATTAGACAAGCACAAATGATTCCTGGGCGCCGGAGCTGTTTAAATGTTGTAGAGGGGGGAACCGATGGTCCATGGCGGAGTGCACCGCCGCGAATCCTTCATATATACCGCCCTATCGCAGACAGCCAAGAAGATCCTGCTAGGGCGATTGTGTGGCTGTGTAAGCGGCCGTCACCTATGACAGGCACATGGAGCGAGTGACACAGATAATAGAAATATAATCAATAAATCCAGCCTGGGCATTTGGACGATCGTTGGACCTGTGGTCTTGTGAGGTATTTCTGTATAGTTTAAGATACAGGCGAAGTGACTTTTATTAGGCAGGTTTCTTATGATGTAGGTTTTGTTGGTACTAAAAGAATGTACTGAAATGGTACCTACCTCGCAAACTAACGGGCTTCAAATAGTCGGAGCATTGACGCAGACTTCTGACATCGTCATTAACCTTTGAAAACAACTAAGAGATGTTACCATCAAGAGACTGCAATCACTCAAGTAAATAATGGGTTTGAAAGAGGTGGAAAATAAGACGGTGAAGCGAAATATTGGCAGTAGAAGAGGTGCTAGTTTAAATGCTTGTAGCGCTGAAGGGAGCTGAGGGTGCTACAAGCGGACCACTGGGCTGATTTTGGCCTGGACAACTGCCCGGTGTAGAGGTTTTACTTAGCACACTATAACGCCGACCGTCAATTCTCTAGGTACAGTAGATGCGCTATTGTGATCGACAAGTGCCTTCTTTCGCTCCAGCCAACATTAGCCCTGCTAGGTATAGCCCTTTGCGGGGTCATACCCAAACAGGCAATAAACAAGATATTAATCTGCTTAGCCTGCTAGAGCATGGAGGCATTATGCTACCCGCCAATACGTCACGATGGAGTTTTGCTACCATTTTTATATATGTAGTCGTAAGTGTTAAAAGCTAAGCGAAGTAAAAGTTGAATTTAGGTAACGACATATCTTAAGTCACCCGATTACATAACAATGGTTTCTGGTTCATTGTCTCGGTTAGCACATGTTGCTTAAGCAGTCATGGTTATAAACCACTCCTTACTTCCGCTCACACATTCATCTACCTAGTATAGAGGTTTCTTGCGAATGAAAAGTCCTACAATAATTGTTCGTTTCCTTTGAAAGCAGTATATTTTGTGTAAACGGGCTCGCTAGCTATGAAAACCCACTGCCGAGATAATGAAAATCTCTCATATCAGTAGTATACATGTAGAGCTAGCAGTGGAATTGAGTGTCAAGCTGAGTACTCAAGTAATGTCTCCTCTATCTCTAGAATAGCCTCATATATTTGAATGAGCAAAAATGTTGAGTTTGAGATAGTCTTCGGGCTGAGATTAGGAGTGGAAAAGCTCTTGAGGAAAATCCATCTCTTGTTTCCTTTTGACATATGACGATGGAAACGAGGCTACGACAAGGTTGTAAGCATGTAAGAGGAGAACTTCGACTGCTCGTAGTTCTTCGAAATAATTGTTTACCAATTCCGATCGAGGCCAATTGGACTATACTTCCTCGTCGAACAGGTAAGTTTATTCTGACGTATTGTTCAGCGTCGGGTGTTCCGACAACGGTCGCAGTGGCCAGCGTACTCATAACAGAAGTTTCCAGTTATATAAGAGTGACGGGTTCCAGTCCGGTCGTACCTTGCACACCTCCTCTCCAATGGTCCCTAGCGCTATGCAATATATGCCTCGCATTGGCTGCAGAGAATTTCAACGTATGTGTATTTACACATCTTGATGTGGGTGATAGTCGAGATGAAATGTAAGAAATTGAGATAAGGTGAATAAGGGAAGTCTCAGGAGCTTTTCGAGAACCGATGTGTGCGTGCGCTGAGTGTGCTCTAGGTTAACAGCAGGTGGAGGAGATAACAGATGCTATATGAATTGCTTCGCTGTATGCGACAGAAGGTCTCGATTGGAGAAGGGCTAAGTGCCTTATTATACTGTGGACACCGCCACCGGACTTGTTCCTTACGTATTGCCGCTCAGTGTCGTATGGGTTGATTCCATATGACGAGGCACATTTCTTCGGCAACTGTGAACACCAAAGAAGGGAGATAATCGTCTAGAAGAGCCCGAAACCCTTTCGTCGTGCAAAAGTTCCCATCATAGTTTGAACAAACTTTGGACTTCGCCACCAGTATGCGTTTGTCAGCCTGCTTAGATTTAAATTTATAGGCATGTGTGAGCTCCTGTTGTCGCACACACGGCTAAGTTCCCTTGGGATTCTAGTTCATGGCAAATACTCATGACAAGGGGTCTCCAACCCTTTGATTTCCCTATCAAGGGTATCGAGGAGTGTGCCAGTGCAGAGCATTGGGTTGTTTGTTGCGGGCAAACAAATACAGAAGGTTATCGACTCACTAGATTCCCACTGAAAATAACCTTTTTAATAGACTGTAACATTAGTAAAGTGAAACATAATCACGTCAGGAGCTTGGCCGCTTCTGCAGCTACCAAGCTGTACTGTGGCATAGACCCAACACTTGAAATCTTAGAAGTAATCTTTTACACATGGTTAGAGTTGTTGAAATATGGTTCGTCCGTATGACATTATCCGTATGACAGCTACAATGGACCGTTCTTCGGTAAGACCGGGAGTTAATTGATTCTCTCAGGTCACGGTTGAAGGGTAAGATCAGGTCTGGTGCGGCCTAACATTATATACATTACATTCACTTATATACCTTCAGCTCTCGAAGTTTACTGGCATTTTCACTCTGAACCATCCAATGCAAATGGAACACGTTACGTCGACAGCGACGTAGCTTGAAGTTGAAATCCATAAAACATATCTACTTTCCCACATCTCTATGTCTATTTTTCACCCCCAATGATCTTGGAAATGATCTTCTCACAGAATGCCTTCATCGACGGAGTGTTCATGATATCCAGCGTCGTCACCTGGGCTCCAAGCTCAGTACGCACCCAGTTGCGCACCTCCACCGCGGCGAGAGAGTCTATGCCATACACGGCCAGTGGTCTTTCCGGGTCCATCGGCTCCGAAAGTCGCAGCATGCGCACGAAGCAGTTATTAACTACCTTGATCATGGCGGCCAGTCGCGACGCGTGATCCGCCGACTTCGCTCGCAATAGCAACAAGAGGGCCTGTACCTCGGAGCTACCCGAGCGATTTCCGTCTTGGGCGCCCGAGTGCAGCCCTTCAGTTTGCGTGAAGAGCGCGGAGAATCGCGGGTCGCGCGCAAGAAGCGAATCCGTGGGCTGGGGCACGATGATGCCGGAGATCATCTGTGCTGCGGATCCTGGGCTCACCGCCGTCTTCTCCGTCTGCTGGAGAATGGAGAGATAGAGGATCTTCCGGAGGAGCTGATCGTTGATACCGCAATACACCCGGGAGTCGAAATGCTTCTCCTTGAAGCCGTCGTTGTCCGCCAAGAAACCGGAATCCTCAATCACGCCGAGATCGATCGAGTTCGCGGGAAGACCTTGTTGCTGCCGGTAGGAAGCGAATGAATCCATGAACACATTGGCGGCGGAGTAATTGGCCTGGCCACGGGTACCTGTGACTCCCGAGATGCTGGACAGCATGGAAAAGAAGTCGAGATCAAAGTTGAGTTTCAATGCTACATTGTGCAGGTTCCATGTACCCTGGATCTTGGGAGCAACGGCCTCGTGATACTCTTTTAGTGTCATGGAATCGAAAGGGCGGTCCTGGAGTCATATGAATTAGTTTACTTGAGAATCATATTGTTGGGGAGAATCAGACGGATGACATACGCGCAAGACCATGGCCCCCTGGATAATTCCGGCGATCGGGGCAGACGCTTTGGTCAATGTAGCCTCAAGATCTTCGGCATTTGTGATATCCGCCGTCAGAAGATCTATGTTGGCACCAAGTGCGTTGATCTGCTTGACGACTCCTCGAGACTTGTCGTCATTATAACCGCTCCGCGATACGACGGCTAGTCGTTTTGCACCGCATTTCGCGAGGTAAATGGCCAGTGACCCGCAAAGACCTCGAAGACCTCCTACTATCAGATAAGCGGCATCGTCTCGCCAGGTCAACTGTTTGGGTGCTCGCCGAATCTGTTCACGTCAGAGAAGGTCCCACGTAGAAGGTCCAGGGTGACGTAGGCTACGTCAGAGGGGAGAGTACTCACCGACACTTGCACTCGAGGGCTGACACCATCTGAAAGAACGATTTTGCCGATGTGCTTTCCAGCTCGTAATAATCGGATGGCAGATGGGGCATCCTGGAACGAGAAATGATGGATTGGATGGATCGGTTTCACATGGCCCGCCGTTATTAGTGTGAACAATTTGCCAATAAGTCTGTTTGCGTTGCCGTGTTGGTTAGTACTGTGGATGTTCGGGATGTTGGGCGAAACTTACCGAGCTATGAGATGATCGGGTGCCCTCTCATGGGACATGTCCACAGACCTGAACGAGATGTTGCGATCGAACGGCTCCATCGAAAGACTATTGCGGTCGAGTATGTCCTTCTTGCCGATCTCGATCATGGTGCCCCCGTCGGCTAGGATACGGAACGACTCATCAAGCATATCGCCGGTCAAGGAGTTGAGCACGATATCAACACCCTGGCCGTCAGTGGCGGCCATGATTTGGTCGGCGAAATCTACATTCCGGGAATTGAAAATTCGGTTATCGGGGATCCCGAACCTCTCCTGGAGGAATTGTTTCTTCTCCGCTGTTCCCACGGTGACAAAGGTCTGCATTGCCAAGTTAGCCACTTCCACCGTTACAGGCTCAGGTAAGGAAACTCACATCGGCACCTGCGTACTGCGCTAGTTGGATGGCAGCAATGCCAACGCCGCCAGCCGCAGAGTGTATCAGTACTTTCTTGCCCTTTTCAATATTAGCAAGATCGAAGAAAGAGTATATGCTGGTAAGATAAACAGCACAGAGCGTGGCGGCTTCCTCGAAACTCATAGTATCCGGGATCTTGTGGACTCGCGCGGGCGTGGTTTGGACCCTATTCGCAAAGCAGCCCCGAGCGAAGACCACCACTCGCTGACCGACTTCTACACTCGTCACGCCGGGTGACACTTTGGTCACGATTCCAGCTGCCTCGCCACCCAGCATACGCTCGTCACCAGGGACGATGCCCATGGTGACGACCACGTCCTTGTAATTGAGGCCTGCCGCATACACTTCTACTTCGATGAAGCCGTCTGGTAGCGGTGTCGGCTCGGGAGCAATTTCGGCCCAGTGGACAGAATCCACGTTTCCAAGACGCTCGGCTCCAAGTCGAACTGTAGTTTCGTTCTCGTGGAGATCGACTACTTCGGCTTTGCGATCGGTGACTTCGTCGCTTTGAAGGGTGGTAAGAACCGCATCCGGCAATACCCTAGCAATTTGCAGCATTCCGTTGCGTTCAACGAACTCGGTATCGAGCTTTTCGCGGTCTTCAGTATCGACAATCATGTCAAGGCAAGATGAGATTGCATTCGCGGCTAATCCTGGACGCTCCACGTCGAGTGTGATCAAGCAAAGTTGCTCTTCGGCGCGTATAGTACGGAAGAAGCCTTGTACTGCAGCTCTCGAGGGATGCTTGACGTCGGATTGAGCGCCAGTCGTAACCCAAAGAACCTTGCATTGCATTTGTACAAGATGTTTCAGAACCGCCCATTGTCGCTCGTTAGGTCGCTCCATCACCGACTCGAACAATTCGTCCGTGACCAAGACCGTCTGCGCATCCGCGACGTCTTCAAGTGCATCTTTGCATTTTTGCACTTTCCATCCTCGATCCTCAAGCGACTGCAATATTTGATCTCGAATGGTGATAGACTCCGAAGCGAGATTGGATCCATCTATCAATCCAAGACTCACTATGGATGGTCGTTTGGACATGCCATCACTCGAGCCGGCATCCGTTCGCAGATAGATCGAAACATTTTCGCCGACACGTCGAGCTTCTTTGAGTAGTCCAGAGTTTAGTCCTGGTCCTACAGTGACGATGATCCCATCGGGGCAAAGCGAGTTCATTGCCTTCTCGATGGCAACTTCAAGAGCTTCGTGACTAATGGCTCTGTTTGTAGACGTCCGGAGAATAGCCAAATCAGCAGAAGCTGGTGAGCCCACTGGTTGCGAATCAGAGACATCAAACAAACTGAACTCTGCATTTGGAATCGATATCGCGAGCTTTTCTTTTGCTTTTACCAACATGTCCGGATTTTGGACAGCCAAATGATACCTGGAGACCGCGGCTCTTGTCGGGTTCGCTGTGTCTTGAATCCATTCAGAAGACACATCATCCAAACCCAAACCCAGCTCTAGAACGCTCAATTGCGGATTCTTATGCGCAATGAGATCTAGCAAGACCTGCAGTTTGGCCGTGTCTTGCTTCTGCTCCAGGTACGACAGCAGCTCTGTCTCTGGAGACTTGAGGAGCATGGAGATATCGGCGTCCCAGTGGACACACGTAAAGCCGTGTCCGGGACCCTGGTCCTCTCTTGCTTCTATGGCGCCCGTGGTGAGGCCTTTCATCTCGAATAGAAGCGCTCCTGTTTTGGGGTCGTATAACGAGCAATTGGTACCGTAATTGCGTGGATTCCCCCGATCTCCAACCCCCAGGAAGAAAGCAGATGCCAAGGCCGTTCCTTCAGTCGGGAAGTCTTGCCTCGACTCGATAACTAGACTTCCGAGGACGGCAGGTACCAGGACGACACCCGCGGCGGGAGTGTCGCCTTTCCAGACGGCAGGGGCGCCAGTGTGGAAGCAAGCATCAATCACCGTAGGGTGCATAGGGTATGTTGATTGTCCGTATTTAGAGGGTGGGGGCACAAGATCAACGGTTGACCGACTCTGTCGCTTCCCCATGGTTGTTTCCACCATCAGATGTTTCCTGAACGTGGGTCCGTAGTTGTATCCCGAGTCGGCCATCGCTTTGTACCAGGTGCGAGCGGATGATGCCAACTCTAATGGTCTCGTCGCATCTTCTGGAACCGGTGCGTCTTTATAATCTGTCTCAATACAGATGAGACCAGTGCTGTGTTCTGAGTGAATCGTGTCATTCAAGGACGAGATGCGGAACTCGTACCACGAGCGGACTGTGCCTTGCCCGCCCCTATACGGTGTCAATGCGAGGGTGTACCTGGTCTCTGAGTCTTCCTGTAGTACAAGGGCACGCGAGAACTTGACATCTCGAAGTTTGTATCGATACCGTTGCGGCTCTTCCTCTCTCCAGGAAGTCATGAAACTAGTTTGGTACATTGCCTCCATAGCCATGGCAATGTAGCCAGCACCGGGGAACACAACGGACGACCCGATCTTATGATCTGCGAGCCACGGCAGATCCGCAAGTTTCAACGTCTTTTTGAACACTGGCGAGTGCCAGCTCGTCCCATTCATCTTGGAGCCAAGGAGGTCGTGATTGATGAATTTTTTGAATCTCCAGTCCTTGCTTGCTTGGCTTTCGTGCCAGTACTTTGTCGAGTGGTTCCATGAGTAGTTGGGAAGGTCAACGATGACCGATTTTCTCTTACTGCAGTTTACTTTTGCCAAGTTAATGGTACCGCCAGCAAGGAATAGATTTCCTGCTGCTTGATATAATGGGAGACTTGAGTTGGCCCCACGCTTCAGTACGGAGACGTATGTCGCGTCTGTTCCAGAGCCCGAAAGTGTTTTCTTGATCTGTGCAATAGGACCAGAGAGCGCGCCGCTTGGGCCGAGTTCAATCAAGAAATCTGCACCTTTCTGGTGTTCGAGTAGGTATGAAGTCGCTTGAGCGAACTTGACTGGAGAGACCATGTTCCGTCGCCAATAATCGGTGTCTGGCGAGTCTGTAACCGCCTGGCCAGTAACAGTGCTGAACATTGTAATAGCTCCATCCCAACTCTTCTGAAGCGAGTTACAATTTTCACGAAGCAGCTGTTCATATGCCGCGCCTATGTCTTCCATGTAGGTTGAGTGGTATGCTAAGTCAACTTGCAGAAGTCGGGCGAAATGCCCATCCGCCTGCAATCGATCCTTCAGAGCCTCTAGCGATCGCTGAGTCCCCGAGATTGTAATACTATTGGGGCTGTTATAGCAGGCAATTTGCAGGTTTTCATTTGGATCCATGTACTTTTGCACCTCTTCTGAGCCGACGCCAACAGCCAACATGCCCAGGGGCTCAGGGTTGGTCACTCCCTTTGCGGCTTGTCCACGGTAATAAGCAATCTTGATTGCCTCTCCGGGCGTGATGAAACCGGCGGCCGAGGCTGCTGCGATCTCCCCCGATGAATGACCAACAACACATGTTGGACGGACTTCCCAGGCTTCCAAGATGGCGACGAGAGCAAGCTGTAGCGCGGTCACCAGGGGCTGCGAAAACTCGGGTTGTCGTAAGGATTCTCCTGTGCGACTCTCGGTCAACTCGGCGAGGAGAGACCATTTTGGTGGATTTGGTAGGCTGTGCAGGACTTCATCTAAACTGGCGATGAAGTCCCTGGATGCAGGAAATGTGTTGACTAGATCAAGCCCCATCTGCGACCACTGGGCTCCTTGCCCAGTGAATACGAAGCCCACACGAGGTGTCTCCGAAGCTTTCTTGCCGAAAATCAGAGAAGATTGGTCAAGGTCGATGTTCTCGCTCTTGGAAGCACGTGTGATGGCGAAGGCGCGATAGTAGTGTTTGCTTCTTCGCTCTGAGAGAGTGAACGCCAGATCACCGACGTCTATAGACACACTTGGGTTGATCAAGTGGGATGATAGAGTGCTAACGTACTTCGTAAGGGACGCTTTGTCATTCGCCGAAAACGCCAGTACTGTGGGGGCGGATTGAAGATCGTATGTATCGTCAACATCGTCGCCGAAGAAGTCGGCGGTGATCTGCTTGTAAGAAGTCACATGATTGGCGGCGCGGTAATTCTCAACGACCGCATGAGCATTGGCACCGCCAAAGCCAAACGAATTAACACTCGCACGTCGCAGATCGCGAGGCGTAGCAGGGTTTACTGGCCATTTGATAGGCACCCTTGTGACACGGACTCGCGAGCCCTCGAAGTCAATCTTGGGGTTGGGGTCGACGAATGTCGGATTGCCTGGGATCAAGGCATTCTCGACAGCCAGGCTCGCTTTGATCAATCCAGAGAGACCAGCAGCTGCCTCTGAATGTCCGATGTTACTTTTGATTGACCCGATGATCAGGTCCTGGTCCCTAGCTTTGGCGAACACAGATGCCGCCCCTTCGACTTCAATTGGGTCGCCAGCAAGCGTGCCAGTACCGTGGCACTCTAGGAACGCGGTGTCGTTGTAGTTAGCGATGCCGGCATTTTTATACGCGGCTCGGATCGCTGCAGCTTGTGCCGCAGGACTAGGGCTGGCCAGACCGGGAGTGCGCCCCGCGCTGTTGGTTGCCGTGCCACGGATGACGGCTCGGATTGGGTCGCCGTCTCGAATTGCATCATCCAGACGCTTGAGATAGACGCAGTTAATACCCTCCGCTTTGACGTAACCATCTGCGTTGGCGTCAAAACTGTGGCATTTCCCAGACGCTGACTGCGTCATGCGCATCATTCCTGTCTCCTCGTTGTGCTCAGGACTGAGCCATACTGTGGGTGATCATAATCAGTTTCTGTCTGGCGATAGGAGCTTGGGAAACTCACTGTTGGCACCGGCGACAAGCATGCCATCGGCTTGGTGGCTATCTAAGTATCGGCATGCCACATCGACCGCTACGAGACTGGCTGAGCAGGCCGTGTCAATAGTCATACTGGGCCCGCTGATGTTCAAGAAATGGCTGATCCTGTTGCTCAGAATCGACGATGCCACCCCTATCGTGGCAGATTCCGGCCTGTCCTCGGGATCGCGATTTTGGATCGCGCCATAATCTGTGGAAAACCCATTAATACATATAACTTTCAAATTCAGGAGAACAATCGGAGTCTTACCAACGATGTTCGTTCCAACCAAACACCCTACACTCGTTCCGCTTATCGCCTCAAGCGGCACACCCGCATTTTCGAGACACTCATACGTGACTTCGAGCAACTGTCTCTGTTGCGGGTCCATGGCGATGGCATCGAGACGACTGATGTTGAAGAACTGGGCATCAAACACCTCGGGCTCAACATCTTCCATGAACATGCCTCCAGGGCTCTTCATGGTTCGCGGTCGTCTATGCTTGTCATGATGACCCGCCAGGCTGAATCTCGAAGCTGGCGGCTCGTTGACAGCAATGCCACCTTGCTTCAAGAAATTCCATAGCTCAGTTGGCGAGTTGCTATGACCAGGCAATCGGCAGCCCATGCCAACTATGGCCACGGGTACCTGTTTTCGCTCATGATTTCGACTGGTGCCGCTCGAACGAGCTCGGGCAGTCTGCGGTACCCCATCATCACTGGAGCAGGAGCTGGTGATGCTCGTTGCTAATGAGATGGCTATGCTGTCCATGACGGTGGCTATGCAGTCGCATATGCAGGTTCAAATTTCAAAGTCAAGTTAGTTTGGAGTTGATGAGATCAAGATCGCATCTGACTTAGATTCTACGAGTATGTTACGAGATCCCCTTACATACCCTATTATACCCTACACAAGTTCCAGCAAAAGCTTCATCAGAACTTTAGACCCAGACCCAGCTCAACCCCCCTCTCGGTTAGAACCAAGTAAGTCTGTCCGAAACAGATAACGCCAACAGGATATTCCGCCGAAGCTAACAAACTACGCCACCGGCAGACATCGCCGCCGAAAAACTACATCGCCGGCCAACATCACTGTTGGCTGATGAGATATTGCAATACGACCATCAGGCTTTGCCAATGATATACTTGGACGCAGTGAATGCAGCCCTTACTTGATATTATTGCGTAACATCGCGTCCATATTGCGCTCACAAGCTTATGCTGCAGGTCTCGGCGTTCATTATTCATTATCACCGTGCCGAGTAAATATTAGTTCCCTTATCTATCACAAGCTGGTAGGGACTTAGAAAGATCAACGTAAGCAACAGTCTGACGGCTACATGCCTGTCCCCGTTTCACGTGTCTTGCGATAATCAAATATGCACGACTACGACTGACACAAGATGGAAGATCTTAGATGGGATAGAAAAGTCAGGGACACTAATGCATTAAGCTATTAAGAGGAACCTAAAGATTTCACATATGAGGTAGCAGTGAACACACCAACAGCCTTCCCTCGATTGTTCGACAGGTGCACGCGTGTGTTGCTCTTGAACTAAGAAATCATGGCGAACCGCGAAAATGTCGAGTTTAGAACCGTTGATGGTTTGACTCTTCGAGGATGTCTGTATCCCGCAGCGCAGAAAGGCCCCGGCATCATTTTGACACCAGGAGTAAGTACTTTGCGTCTTTGAGCAACCCGAACCTGAACGAAGCTTTTCCGCTAACCGAGGCGTAGTTCAACTTCACGAAGGAGATGATAATAGCTGAGATCGCCGAATACTTCCAAGGAGCAGGCTTCACAGCATTGACGTTCGACCCTCGATCTATAGGCCAGAGTGATGGCCTGCCGCGGAACGAAATCCATCCCTCGCGCAATGTCGAGGACTACCACGACGCCCTCACTTTTATGAAGCGTCAACCTCTAGTGGACCACGCAAAGATCGTCTACTGGGGCTACTCGTTCAGCGGTATGGTAGCTCTCGTCGCCGCAGCACTCGATAAGCGAGCCAAAGCCGTTGTTGCCATGTGTCCCCTGACTATCTGGGAGTTTCCCGAGGACAAGTGGGCGCGCGTGCTCACGCAGTCGATGCGCGACAGAGAGTCCAGAGTCGCAGGCAACAAACCTATCTACATTCCCATGCTCACCGAGGCGGGGGAGAATCCCGCCGGGTTCGGGGCGGGCTTCAGCGTCGACAACTTCAACCTCATCGCTGGCGCGAAGGAGATGCAGCCGAACTTCGAACTGCCCACTACCCTCAGCAGCTACTACCACATCGCCTCGTTCAACCCGTTTGACCTCATCCCGCGCGTTTCACCGACGCCCGCGATGATTGTGACTCCCGAGAACGACCAGGTGTCGCCCGCTGAGAGGCAGAGGACCTTGGTGCATGATGCCTTGGCGGAGCCGAAGGAGCTACTTGTAGTGGCCGGGAAAGGCCACATGGATGTCTTGAGTGGTGAAGACTTTGAGCGTGTGCTGGGAGCTCAAGTCAAGTACCTGAAAGACGTTCTACATCTTTAGAGTCCTAATTGCTGGCACAAAGTAGCATACTGCGTAATGAGACGCTTACTTCTTGGTAACAATACATCAATGTACACTGTGTTGATTACGCACCGACCCTTGACATGATGTCGAACAGACCTATCTATATGTGGCAGAGCAATAGATAGAACAACGTAGGAGAACTATACTTCGCGACATACTTGCTAAGCTTGGAAGGAAAAACACGTAGCCTCGCTTCAGGCCCACAAAAGGAATGTCGTCTATGATATACCGTGCTACCGGTATTAAAAAGCATATCCCGTCATCCCACCCTCAGGTAAGGTACCTTGTTCTCCAAATCTCCGCGATTGGCCAGGCCAGATCCAGCTCTACCTTAATTCCGACACCCAGGTAATCTGCAGTCAGTCAACAAGGGTACCTCTTCTAGAGATCTGGAACAGGATGGAGTTACGAACAGTTGCTTGGGACTAAGGATCAGCGGTGAATGCCATGCGACATCAACGCTTTGAAGAGACGATAGGGGCCCCCCTCGCCTTGACAGTATCCACTTGCGGATCTCGCGGCCGAAGGAATGCGGTAGGGTTCGGATGATCAAATGTTACTTTGTATATGGAGACACGCCATGCGCATGTACAGTAGTAACATCTGTGACCCCAGACGTCGAATATTGGCCAAACATACTTGCATGCACTCGCGTAGCCTCGTTATCACAGGCTGTCCATCGGACTGTGGCTGGCCAGTTGGCAAGTTCGCGCTATCTGCTTACAGGTAGGCTTACTGTGCCAATAATATTGGTTCGTGACAGATCACACGCCTTGTGACGCAGTGAGTTTATCAGTTAACAATTCTGGTCAGCAGACCTTAGGATTTGAATTCACTAAGAGCTTCAGCCGCAATGTGTTGCCTGGAAAGGGATTTACTTTGCTATTCTTAGAATACTGTGAGAAAATGGGCGTTGTCGCTCATTCCTCTGAGGCTGATTCCACCACGGCTGCTGGCAGATTCCATCATTAGTATGGGGGCTGTTTACGCTGATAGTTGATATAAGCCGTTTGAGACGACGGGCTCTCCCAATATGCAGAAGTGATAGTCGAAAAGCGCTTCTTTCTGTTGTTCTTTCCAAGTCAGCCTTTCGTAGGGTCAATTACTATCGATCATGTCGCAGAACAGCAGATCTCAATTCATCGCCACATGTCTCTGGCTGCTGAACTCGTTAATAGCTACTAGCGTCTGCATGCCCTCGACATCGCCTATTGCTGCAGCGTGTAAGCCTATACCTGGTGACTCGACTTGGCCCTCTCTGGCCGAATGGGGTGAACTCAATGACACGGTGGGGGGGAGATTGATTGCTACGCTGCCTATCGCGCATGTTTGCCATGACCCTACATACTCTGACGAAGAGTGCGTTGTGCTGCGGGAACGGTGGGGTATTGCTGAGCTGCAGTGAGTTTCACCATGGTTCTGTCTCATCTTTGATGTTAAGAACATGCGAGAGTGAGAATCGCTAACATAATCCGAAGAACTTCTCAACCTGCCGAGTTTCTTGCCCCCTTCTTCCAATCCCAATCATGCACACCCTTTGAAGCGAAAGATAAGCCATGCACGCTGGGCAACTATGCAAGTTACTCGATCAATATCGCTTCCTCAGATGACGTGACCACCAGTCTGGCTTTTGCAAAGGCCAAGAATGTCAGACTCGTGGTGAAGAACACGGGTCATGAGTGAGTTGTTTTCCCCGCTTGATAAGGGGACAGGCAGTCCTCACCGACTAACCCCTGCGCAGTCTCCAGGGCAAAAGCACCGGCAAAGGGGCCTTATCGCTCTGGACACATAACTTGAAGAATCTAGACCTCATTCAAGACTATGAATCCGGCTATTACAAAGGTCCGGCCATGAAGATGGGGGCAGGGGTCCAAGTCCTCGAAGCGGTAGACCTCGCAGCTGAGCATGGCTTCCGACTGGTCGTCGGAACTTGCCCAACTGTCGGTGTCGTTGGCGGTTTCTCGCAAGGTGGTGGCTACGGCCTCCTGGCCAATCTGTATGGTCTAGGCTCTGACAACGTTTTGGAGTGGGAAGTGGTCACTCCTGACGGAAAGTTGGTCACGGCGACTCCAGAGAAGAACATGGACTTGTACTGGGCCCTGAGCGGTGGCGGGGGAGGCACATACGGTGTTGTCATCTCCATGACTGCGAGAATTTTCGAGGACGGCCCCGTCAGCTCGGCGAACTTCTTCTTCAATGTCGACACGGCGGGTTCTGTAGATGCGTACTGGAACGCTATCAGCGTTTTCCATAGCCATCTCCCCGCGCTCGTCGACAAGGATGGCATCGTCCTGTCATACTCGATTACGAAAGATACTTTCATACTTTACACAATAACCGCCCCGAACCGCACCGCCAACGACGTCGTCGAACTCTTGAAGCCGTTGACGAAGGAACTTGACACAGCCGCGTTAACCCTCGCATCCCTGTTTTTCAACACGTCGGAAAGTCCGACGTACGCAAGTTACTACAAGGGCTCGCTTGAACCCATTCTCGCAACCACACCACTCAGCCCAGTCGCAGGCGACCGCTTCATCTCCCGCAAGAACTTGGAAAGTAACCCCGAGGCCGTGTTGAAAGGCTTTCAGGATGTGACGGCCAGTGGGAATTTCACATTAGCCTGCGTTGCGCTTAACGTCGACACATCACACACCATGCCACCCGTCGCTGAGAATTCCGTGTCGCCGGCGTGGCGGAAGGCTCTCGTGACGTGCCTCATTGGCTCGGTTTGGTCGTGGGGACAGCCCTGGGACATAGTCGTTCGGCAGCAAGAAGAGTTCGAGAACAGCATCTTGCCGGCGTTCGAGGCCGCTACGCCAGGGGCGGGGGCGTACGGGAACGAGGCGAATTTCGCCCAGAAGGATTGGCAGTCTACGTTCTACGGGGCGAACTACGCTCGGCTGTCGAAAATTAAGAAGAGGTATGATCCGAAGTCCCTGCTCTATGGCATCACCAGTGTCGGCAGCGAGGCTTGGACGCAGGATGCAGATGGTAGACTGTGTCGTGTTCATTGATGGAATCGCTGCCGCACTGGGACCCGCAGGGGGGCAAAAAGGGGCAAAAAGACTTCTGCGAAGAGAACTCTTCTATGAAACTGTGGAATCTTAATCTGGGGAAGACTTGCTGCATTTACAAGACTTGGCGTTTTTTATAGACCCACTATCACATAGAACGATGGCTTTGAACGCAACTATAATTTCACATACTATTGATAATTCAGGACATCTTTAGCTTTTCGCGAGTGTATTCCCTACATTCTTGCTATAATTTCAAGTCTAATGCAAGCTTTGCAAGATACCCTCGGAGCAATTCTACATGGTCTTTCTGGGGCTCGTGGATGAGCTTGTTCTATTGGCTCGTGCCCCTGTAACAAGCATTCCATTTAGCACGGAAAGCAAACGCCACCAATGGGAACGTAAAGTCGGGCCCAGCTGAGCAAGCTGACCCGTGGGGAATTCAATAAATCTTACACGCCATAACTAACCTCCCGCATTGTGCTGACGGGATGCCTGATAAACTGTGCCGCGATAATGCGCCATGTTCCCCGGTAACCCTCCCGCACAGTAGTTCCGTTCTATGCACGTGGTATGTTAGGTCTTACCTCACGAATCCACCCTTGACTCAGAATGCAAGTTGGTTTTCTGAGCACGTCATGCGTGTTAGAGGCGGCGAGTTTGTCGGGTACTCGGTGACCTAAAGATAAGAAACGCTATTCATATGACAACCTTCGAATATGGAATGCTAACGTTATGTTAATCGGCTCGTACAATCTTACCAACGATGCAGGTCGTATCCAAAGCGGAAAACCCGAAAGCATCCTGGACAAACCTAGCCGAACTAGCTCTCAGTAGAGCAACAAGAGCCTATAGGGCAGTCTTAGGCTTTCATTCATTGTATGAGTTCGATGCCTATTCGGATTCTAATGTCGGACCACCAGACCCTGGAGTTGATATGCACGTCTTACTGTGAGACAGATTATAGCCAGCTGCGTAATCATTCGCTGCAAAGCCTGTCAACAAAAATCTTAGAATAAAGTTGCTCGGCTTGTACATCTTAGTATTTTTTCAGTGAGAAAGTGAATCCTTCAAGTAATTCCAGGTTGTGAATCATAATAGAGCACTAGAGTTTCAAACGAAGCCCAGATACCAGTTGCAAACGCTTCTCACTACAATGGAAAAGAATAGCACACAAGCGGCTTTAAGCCGCGTCTTCTCAGGCGACAATATCCACCTCTTTGTTGTCACCTCGCTAGTGTGCTGGATTGGGTACGGGATCTGTCTGGTAACCTATCGCCTGTACCTGAGCCCCATCGCCCAATTCCCAGGTCCGAGGCTGGCAGCCCTCACAGGATGGTACGAAGCCTACTTCGACCTGGTGGAAAAAGGAGGCGGGCAATTTCCCTTCGAGATCCGGCGGATGCACGAGAAGTATGGTCCCATCGTCCGAATCAACCCTGATGAGCTGCACGTTGATGATCCGGAGTACTATGACGTGCTGTACTCGACGAATAAGGCGTACGACAAGCTGGAGAGACTCCAGCATCGCTTCAGCATTCCGGAGGCGACTTTCAGTACGGTGAGGGCAGAGGATCACAAGATTCGGAGATCCGCCCTTGCGCCCTTCTTCTCGAAGACCAAGGTTCGCGACCAGGCGGCCAGCGTTCAGGGGCTCATGGACGCCATCTCGGACAAGCTTAGCACAGATTATTCTGGCCAGAACAAGCCCGTCAACATTATGGACGTCTGGAGTGCTTTGTCGGCGGATGCGATTGTCAGTGTCGTGTTTGACAAGCCCATGGACTTCTACAAATTTCCCGATTTCCGATCTCCCTTCACCGTTGCCGTTAACAGCGTGGCCATCTACTGCCATATCACCTTGCATTTTGGGTTCTTCCTGACCATCATCAACAACCTACCGGACTGGCTCGCGATGCGCGTTTTCCCTCCCTTCCGACCTGTCATCGAGTTCCGCTGGGTGATGGAGAAGCAAATCGCCGATGTCCTCGCGAATCAGAAGGCAGAAGCAAAGCCATCCGGTAGGCGTAAAACCGTCTTCTCCGAGATGGTGGCTTCCGATATCCCTCGGAGCGAGCTGCGGCCGGGCCGGCTGCTCCAAGAAGCGCAGTCTCTCGTTGGGGCCGGCTTCGAAACGACGGCTTGGACGTTGACCATTGGCACTTTCCACATTCTCGACAATCCGTCGGTATTGTCGCGATTGAAAAGCGAGCTTGGAGAGGCTATGCCAGATGCGCGCAGCATTTTGCCTCTACTCGAGCTGGAGAAACTGCCATACCTATCCGCTGTGTCTAAAGAAGGTAAACCGACTAATCACCCCATGATCCATCTCCATTTCTGTTGGTTAGAATAAGTGAATCACTCGCTAACACACTGTCTTTTCGCAGTTTTACGCATTGCTTTCGGCGGTGTCGAGAGACTGCCTCGTATCAACCGCACCGGCACCATGACTTACAAGCAGTGGACAATCCCGCCCGGAACACCGGTCAGCATGGATCAATACCACATGCACACTAACACGCAAGTGTTCCCCGAGCCCGATGTCTTCCGGCCCGAACGCTGGCTCGTTGATGCTAAAGGGCCGGACGGCGTCAAGCCTCTCACAAACTATCTAACGACCTTCGGTCGGGGCACCCGCATGTGCCTTGGTCTGAATCTAGCGCATGCGGAGATCTACATCGGGCTTGCTACCCTGTTCCGTCGACATGAACTGGAGCTTTTCGAGACGACGCGAAGAGATGTGGAATTTTATACGGAGTACTTGAAGGCTGCGCCTTGGCCTGGGAGCAAAGGTGTCAGAGTCACTGTGAAGCAAGCTTAGATTCTCTCAAGTGCTATGAACCGTGAACGCTTGGACCTCTAATTTCAAATGAAGTCCAAGACTCCCAACATCAATGATTCGCCTGTCTAAGCTGGAGTGAGACCACGTGTGACCATGACCATCAACCACTGACATTGATTCGGTGATGTTGATGAACTGTAGACGCCTGACCATGGAGGGTACTATGGTAGTACTGTTAGCACAATACCCCGGCTGTGTGTTAACGGGAGCAGCGTGTCTGACAAGTCAAACGAAACAAAGAAACACCCTTTGACTAGTTGATTGCTTTAAACGCCTATTTCTGATGATTTAAACTGGTTTGGCTGACTTTTATACTTAAATTAGCTTAAATTACTTAACTAAATAAGTTAAGTAATCTTAACCTAATTAAAAAATTCATAATTAATTTAATTAAAAATATATTATAAAAATATTTAATTATAATTAAATAAATTTATTTATAAATAATTAACAAGTTAATTAATTTTTCATTTTATTTAAAAGTAATTTTAAAACTGTAATTTTATTTAGTTTAGGCCAATTAATTGCAAGTCAAGTTTAAATATTGCTTGACTTGCCAGACACGCTGAACGGGAGCCTACTATGTAGGGGAGGTTGTTGGAACTTACATGCAGGCAGTGGGTCCTATCGGTCCTATCGGTCCCATCCATGATCCCGTAACCCCGGGCGGCCGGGTCTGCTGCTACAGTGAAGTGTATATCTGCTGACTGCCTGCCTGCCAAGGCCCAGCCCGCCAGCCTGTGTTTGTGACCACCCTCCCCAGCATGCAGCCAGGTTTGCGTTGACCTCACCCGTCATCGATGATAGGTCAGTCTCCGAGTCTACCTCTTCAGTATATTGTAGCATATAGTGCAGCACTGTAGCGGGTATTGGTATTGGTATCGTTCATTCATTCCATTGTCACTTGTTAGGCTACCGCCAACCCAGCGTGTTAATCCCCATTCTCCATTCTCGTAACTCAACAGAGATTCCAGAGTAAAGATCGATTCTTGCCGGAGTCATATGTACTCATCTATATCATACATCTTCCCCTATATTACAGCCCAATCCTACCGGTCCACCATTCATCGTCCCAGCAACAACCATTTGAAATGCAGGCCTTCCGTAACTTCAAGACCCAAACATGGCCGCCCAAGCCCACCTTCACAGAGGCCAACGTGCCGCCTGGCTCGCAAACAGGGCGTGTCTTCATCGTCACAGGCGGCAACACTGGCATTGGCTTCGAGCTGTGTAAAATCTTGTTCAATTCCGGCGCCACCATTTATATGGCATCACGATCCAAGGTGTGTACCATGATCCACCATAGCAACTGATAATTGTAATATTATCCTAATAACAGGCGATAGGACAAAGCGACAGCAGCTATTAAGGAAATCGTAAATGGTGCCCCTAAGAACGCATCAGGTACCGGACAACTCAAGTTCCTACAACTAGACCTGGGCGACCTCAAGTCCGTCGTGGCCGCAGCGGAAACCTTCGCCGCCCAAGAAGCGAAACTCGACGTCTTGTGGAACAACGCCGGCATCGGCGCCAACGTAATGCCGTACGGCGAACGCACCGCCCAAGACATCGAACCATTCTTTGGCGTGCATTGCGTCGGCACCCTACTCTTCACCCTCCGCCTAACGCCACTCCTCAAGGCCGCCGCAGCCGCTTCTAGCCCAGGTCAGGCGCGTGTTGTCTGGCTGGCCAGCGGGCTCATGGACCAGTCCGCACCTCCGAATGGCGTTGACTTCAACGCCTTGGACAAGGGGCTCAAAGACCGAGTGGCCAATTACGGCGCCTCCAAGGCCGGGACGTGGTTCCTGGCGCGAGAGTACGGGCGACGTCACGGCGCCGAGGGTATCTTGAGCGTGACGCTGAACCCGGGCAATCTCCGCGCCGGCGCTTTCAAGGGCACGCCGGCGCCGGCCTACTTCATCTTGAATACATTCATCTTACATGAACCCGTGTTCGGCGCTTATACCGAGTTGTACGCGGGTCTGTCGCCGGACCTGAAGATGGAGCATAATGGGACGTATGTCATACCTTGGGGACGACGCAGGCTGGACAGTGAAATGACACGTAAGGACATTGTGCAGGCGATGACCTCGGAAGCTGAAGGGGGGCTGGGCTACGCGACGAAGCTGTGGCAGTGGTGTGAGGAACATTGGGAGAGGCATATTTGATGGAGCTAGAGTGGTCTCTACTCTCAACAGTACTAATAGTAAGGACAGGAAACCATGTAAGGGGTAGACTAGTGATCACGGTGGCAGGACTATCACAAGGGACGTATAAGAGGCTTGGAAATAGACTCAATTATCATGATCCACTAGGGGGCAACTAGGTCCTTGACCATTCGGAAGACTTCCTGACCCTCCCTTAGAATATCGAGGCTATTTATAATGCGGAAGAAGAAGATGATGACGGCGAGGCGGATGCTCGTTGACCCGGCGCCGTAGAGGACGGTGCCGATGAAGATGAGCTGTGGGTTGCGGGTGGGTGATGGTTAGTGACGGGTCCTCTGAGAACATCATGAGGATTTTAATGAAAACGAGACATCGAATGGATGGAAGATGCTTAATTATCGGCTCTCCATGGATCGATGTCGAGTTGGGACAGGCAAGGTACCTCCTATCTATTATCTAAGATAAGCAGATATGTATTCACCTTCTGCTCGGAAGCCACCGCCGGATCCGCCTGCACAAACCTTTTTGTGTTGAAGCCTAGCCCGTCCTGGAGAACGGCGATGAGGACGGTCGCGTTGAGGGCGTGGTTCACGATGAGCGTGTCGAGCGCCAGCCAGTCGTCGACGTGCGTTCCAAACCTAGAGATGCGTCGCGACCAGAAACGCCCGGCCACCGTCAGCGACGAAATATAGCTCCAGTTCCCGGGCCAGTCACCGAGATTCGACGACATGGCATGTTGGGTTGCTGCCAAAGACGGCTGGGAGGGTGTTAGTGAGGGACCAGGATGAGTTGTGGGATTAGGAGTCCGAAGCGCTAGCGGGCTGGCGGGAGTTCCCGGTAGGCAGGTAGGTAATGTGTTCAATGTTGGACGGGCGGAAGGGGTGAAGGAGGCCTGGGTAAGATGGGGGAAATTCTGAGCTAACGTAGGTAGAGGCTGCTGAAAGGAGGTTCTTTAGAACCCATGGTCCCGAGTCCTAATCCTACCTAAAGAACGTCCTACGGTTGGCATGTCGTATCCCTTGTCTGGTAGAGTTGGGTCAGGTTGTTGGATGCGACGTGATGGGGGCTGATGCAGGCGTCGGAAGGTAGTAATATTCCGCCCCCCCGTTACTGTTGGTAAGCCGGCGTTTGGTGCCACTGACTCGCATGGAGATGGAAATAGCTATTCGACAAGAGTGCAAGCAAGTTCCATGGTGATTAACCTAGTGCTGGAGAGCAATGAGAAGGAAGGTCGCCATTTGGTGTGTATAGAGAGGATGGCGATGGTAAGCGGCGGCACCGGGCTTTAAATGGATGAGCTGGCTCTTTCGTCCTACTGATGAAGTAGAATAGGAGATGGAGAGGTTGACCTGTGGAATGGACTGTTGCGTCCTAGCGCGGCCCTCTTAGCGGCACGGACGCAGGATCAGCTAATGGAGCCCGGCCATTTCGCGCCAAGGGGCCCGGAGGTAGCCCGATTAGACACACACCATTCGGAGCAGGGGGAGAAACAGCCGCTGTGCTTCGATGGTTCCGTTTCCATCAGTACGGTATATGGGTGGGGCCAATACGCTAATTACAAAACGGAGCCCCGGCGGCTATCCCGTGTGGGTCATAGAACCAGTTGCCCCTCCGCACCGCCACGATGAGCCAGCACACCCTTTCGTACTGAGTTCTTTATATTGCTTACCACACAATTGATGCAATCATCATGACTTTTGGGGTTGCAGACCTGACTTATCTGTTAAGCTACAAATTGGGATTCTAGCCATAATGCTTTCTATTTCCTAGCAACTCGCTTGTCCCGACCAAAAAGCAATCGAGCTATATTCCCGTCAAAGTGAACTTAGTGCCTCACGGAAAATCCTTTCTGGAAATCATCGATCTATTTATAAGCTAATATAGACATATCTGTAGCTATTAACTATACCATCTGGTTTAATAACTATGTTTAGATTATTTTTTTGTTTTGACCTGGGTGGGTGGAGCATTGTTACTTTAGATCAAGCCATTTGAAAGTTGCGCCAGGCACCGTTTTTCCGTTTATGATACTATTTATATACGCTTCGTTTATAAGTTTAAATTTACTATTTTGCAGCGTTTGAAGTATATACGGCACCTGCGCGCTTTTGAGTATGGCTACAATGTTGCCTGGTCAAATGTTGTTGTAGCTAAGGCCCGGCTTTTTTGTTGTTGTTACAAACAGCACCTGCTTGAGCGATTTTTTAGTAATGTTTGCTATTAAGCCCGTTTATGGTATTTTATTAGACTTAAATGCGCTTTTTTTTAATTTTGTACTTGTGAGAAAATTTTGCGCTTTGCGTTTTATTTTTTTGTTTTTGATTTGGTGTATGCTATGCTGCAGAAAACGTTTAGCTTTTGCATAAAGGTGCTTATTGGTTTTAACAAAGTTGCTTTTTGTGTTTTGCTTTATTTCGGCGACCGGGGCGCGGGCTACGGCCAAGGCGTACAGCACATCGAGAGCAAAATCGTGCCGGCATTCTACAAGCTCCTGCAGCACACCCCTAAAAAGAAATACACAATCAACAAAGCGCGAGAGAATTTCCTAGGGCACATCAAGGCCTTTATAAAAGAGATGAATAATAATAATGCTAAGCCATGGTTCCTAGGGAACAGGTTTAGTTTTGTAAACGTCTTGCTTGCGCCGTAGGCGAAAAGAATGTTTCTTATTGATCACTATAAGCCTAAGGGTGTAGGCATTCTAGCTAAGGGGGAATCAAAGGGTAAGGGTAAGGGAGGTAAGGATAAAAAGGTCCAGAAAAGGTAGAAGGTGTGGTTTAATGCCATCACCTAGCGGAAGAGTGTGCTTAATACCTAGAGCGATGGCAAGATATATATCTTGGCATATAAAAGGTATGCGGAATATACCACGCAGTCTGAGGTCGCAAAGGCTACGAGGAAAGGCCAAAGCTTCCGTAATGACTGTTTTTCTTATCCCTATTTCCGTCTGACATTATCGTTTTATTTTTCGTGTAAATATTTTCATTATGTCGCAGCTGTGCTACCTACCGAACGTCAGATTGGCTCTTGTTCCTGCAAAAAGATGCCTCGCGTACCTGGAGGCTTAGGTGGCGGCGCAGGTCGGCACGAGGCTTGCTTGTATCACATCTAATGATTTCGCTTTAATTAAATATTGTTAGCTATCCTCTAGGTACATGCCTTAGCTGTTTTGTCTTGCTTTAAAACTTTAGTTAAAGCTGTAAAATATTCCATCGAGTTTGCATGATCTGCAAAGTACCTACTATAAATACTGTGATTAATTGTTTGCATGTACTAACGATCATAAATGTGTTTAATAAGTAATTTTGATTTTATATTGAATATCTCTCTTCAGACAGTGAGGCTCGCAACAGTACGAGTCGCAATGCCGCCGAAACCTCGAACCAGAAATTAAAGGACTACATGAAGAATCTAATCAAGGATAAGATTGCCCAACAAGGAGATAATATCATAATTAGGCTTGTCAAGGAGCAATTGACACCCGGTAATCTCACGGAGGACGACATCACGACCTTGGGGTTTCTCGTGTTAACAGCAGGTAACGATGCCCTTATCGATAGCATCGGACTGGGTACCATGACGTTACTTCAACATCTGAACCAGTTGTCAGATTTCAAAAAGAACCCACGACTAGCAACTAAGGTAGTAAACGAAATTACTCGGTACCACACGGTTTCAGCGCTAAACAGCCGTCGAGCTATGAAGCAGGAGGTGGACATCGGGGGCCAGCATCTTGAGAAGGGCGCTGGTGTCATATGCTCTGTACAAGCCGCCAATCGTGACGAGGAGAAATTTAACAATCCTCAAGCCTTCAACATCCATCGTGATGTAAGCAACGCCGATTCTTTAGGGCTTGGTCATGGGCCTCACCGATGCCAAGCTGAGGCATTCTCTCTCGCTCAGTTGAAATTGTCTTTACAAAGTTATTTCAGCGACTCCCGGGATTACGATTAGCTAAAGACCTTTCAGAACTGCCGTACACTGAGCTGACGATTGAAATTGGTGTCACTGAGCTACCGGTATACTTTAAGTAGCGCTATGTATCATCTTTCAGTCGACGCTTGTAATCAACACCTTTCTATAAGTCTGCTGTTCAAATCTGAAGTACTAGGTTATGGCCTAAAGATCTACTACCCCTTGATAACTCCGGGCGACAGAGTGACAGAGAGCGCGGGGAGGAGCGTGGAAATGCATAAAGCTCATTTGAGACAGCAAGCTGCTATGATGACAATGGCAGTTCTTAAATTAGTCAACTTGGGCATCTCCGACTGCCGCGATCCTCTCAAAACCTATGCATAGAAAAATTGCGCGTTGTGGCATGCGAAAATCTTCAGGTACTTTGGCTTCCTCCCTGCGTCCTTTGAATATGGTGGCACGCACTGCTAAGTTTCTATATTAAATATCCATACATGGGTGTGAATAATTTTTAACTTGCACATTCCAATATCTCGAACCCGGATAGACCAGGATTCTAAGCCATATGTCGGACTGTTCTAGCTCCCTTGTGGTAAGAATCTTGTGATCCAAAGCCGGATATCTCCCCCACAAAGAGACGCCACAGCGTCTCATCTCACAGCGCGCTCATGAAGTCAATTGGAAAGGATATCATATTTGGGTATGCTTCAAAGTCCATATCCACAGTGCATAACTTACATGACAACAATATTCAATCAAGCATCTCTTATATCGGCTGCCTTAGTTCTGACAGCTCTTCCTCACTATCCGTACTTCCCCTCATTCTTATCCGTCATAGACTGTCAACGTCCGGACCATCACCTTAAAATGCACGGTTCAGCATAAGCATTATATATCGCTATTGATCATTTAGCAAGTTTACACGTCTACAGGGGGGTAGGTCCCAGCCTACTTATTCATCAAGAGGCCGACAGCGCAGTACTAGTAGTAAATAGAGTGTGCCATTGTTTATAGGCGATTACCGGATATCATCTTCCAAGGTATAATTGATCTGATGGAGCTGCGTTGCCTTCTTAATTATAGGTATCTGATATGCTGTGATGCTGTCATCATGATGAATCGACTGCATCGTCAAGCCGCCAAGCACGGGCCTAGCTTACGGGGATGTGTTGGGAGTATCTCCGGCCCAGAATTGGGCAGTCCAGATCGCTAGAATTGGCTGTCGGAGTTGATTGTGAGGAGCGTTGACGTAAGTCAGAATCCACACTACCCCCAATTCTACCCAAGTACGAAGTACAGTTACCTCTCAGTGCCGGAGGTTTTAACCCATCATTTCCGGATTAGCCATTTACCTAATAGCCTTTCGTTAGCACCATACTGTCTAACTAGTGTCCATGAATTAGACAACAACTAGCCCCCCCAGCAGCTATAGAGCTTATCCCATACAGATCCACGTTAGTAGAATTTCTAGAATACGCAGGTTGCGGGCGGGAAGTTTGGACTCCTAGTGTTAGCCAATTACAAGAAAGAGGACGCCGGAGGTTCCTCCGAGCCGCCTAGTCCACATTAGCACAGACACATAATTAATATCCCGGCAGTGGATAGTTTCCCGTCATGCGATCACAAAACCTCCGTACCACTTAGAAACCGTCCGTAGAAACCAGCAGGGTCTTATTTGCTTCTAATCGACTAGAATCTATGACAATCCCCCAAACCGCTGCCCCAAGAGCCGTTAGTTCTTATTGAATAGAAAGCTAAACTTGAAATTGGGGGCGTAGTTATCTAAGCTTGAGTTATTGAGGAAATACTTATTACTCGTTCTAATTTTAGGCACAATCTACTGTCTATCGTATTTGCGAGACTGATTAGTGACCTTTTTGTTGTTAGCAGGGTTGTAGCTCTTTCACGATCTATGGCGGATTAGGACGCTCATCATGATGCAATGCTGAGGCATAGACATGAATATAGGCGAGAAAACAGCAAGAGTGTTATAACTTGCTCCGGTAGCTGATAGTCGAACTCTCTACCTCTGGTACCAATGAGTTCATCTATTGGCAACAACTCTGTATAATATATCTTCCCCTTGCATTACGAACAACCGCCATTGCCACGCCACCATCTCTGCTCCCTACAAATAATTGACAACTAACCTGCCATCTCCCTTCAGCTCTGTGTTAATTCGAAAGATACACTACGAACATGACGACTCTCGTCACATCAGTCTTCCGTACAACCTTGAGAACACAGCGTTTCAGTCCCGTCAAAGCCTTTTCATCACCAGTATTCAGCACTGCGACCATGGCCACCATCTCTCAAGCCATTACCAAGGATCACCGAGAGCTCGAGCAGTACTATAACGAGATAATCAACTCATCTGACCACGACCACCAGCAGCGGTACGGTAACCAGTTCACCTGGGAGCTGGCTCGCCACTCTGTTGGCGAGGAGCTTGTTGTTTACCCGGCCTTTGAGAAGTATCTGGGGGCCAAGGGCAAGGAGATGGCTGAGAGCGATCGTAAGGAGCATCATGAGGTAAATTGTTGATTCTAACTCAGTTGAGTATATACAATGCGCAAAAATATCAATCTGCTCGAGAATATGTGTGTACTGTTTGACTAATTTTGAAATCGCTCAAATTACAGGTGAAAGAGATGTTGAAGGAATTTCAAAACATGAAATCCACACAGTCCAAATATGTGCCCAAGCTGAAAGCATTGTGGAGCTCGCTCTCTCATCACATCAAGGACGAGGAAGAGAAAGACCTCCCAGCGCTCGAGGAGACGCTACAATCTGCCCAAGGCGAGTCCCAGTCCCTCGCGACTACCTTCGGGCGGACGAAAGCCTTTGTCCCGTCCCGTAGCCACCCCAGCGCTGGTGAGCACCCTCCCTTCGAAACAGCTATGGGCCTTTTGACAGCACCCTTTGATCATGTCGCCGATCTCTTTAGGAAATTCCCTGACAAGACTATTTCGCCAAACCCGTCTACCAAGTAAGGTATGGGAAATTGTTGCGCTTCTGAATTTGTTAAATGCGATTTGAGCATCAAGGGGGGACTGGATATAGACCAGCAACGAGTTACATGGTCAAATATCTCATTCTGGCGTTCGTCCGAATGTGTATGGTGTTTTATTGCAATAAATATATCTTCATCGGTTTTAAGTGTAAATAATAGGTGTATGAGCATTTTATCGCAGCTGGTCGTGATTTGAGGCAGCATGTTCTTGTGTGTAATTGAGGTACACCTCACAATTGATGCGTTGATGTAGTGACGATCAGACCACGCCGTGCCTCGTTTGTACATGGGCGTGTAACTAGTTTATTACGGCCAGTATGATTACAACTAGCTTTTTAGATCACTGCGCAGGGCAACTGAAACGGGATAGCCTCAATATTTCGGTGGCAAAATACGAGGGTAGTAATAAAACTATGTGTTCCTAGCTTTGCTCGCCGAGTCTTGGTACATTGGGAGGGTTGGGAGGATTTGTTCCGTGCTCCCCTCGACTACCCCTCCAATTACTACCTAGTTATTCCATTGGCGTATGAATACCATGATACTACCTGTGAGGCGTTTGACATCCTAGTGATGTTCGAACAGAATGACGTAACAACCGATAATGGTGATGGAAAGGTCAGAAGCTTGGCTGACGGAACTAGCAGTTTTCCTACGATGATGGTCATGGATGCAATCTTAGGGAATTTGGCATTTATATGAAATTTGATAGCCTTTGCATTGCTGAACGGCCAGGTACACATTCGTCCTTCACGCATGGATTACATTGTGTCTTAGGTATATCTCAAATACATCAGTCCAACATATCACAGGAAAGTCAATTTCCAGCGTCCCAGAACCGATCACGTCGCATTACCGGATAACTTATCTCACTCACACTACAAAATTGTATTATACCAAGAGCATTCTACCTCCGCCGTCGTCCGCGACTATAAGTGACCATGTCGCGAAACGTTTGTGTCACGGCTGTAGAAGGCAACACGGGCTTCCTCATAGGCGAGCTGCTGTTGAAGGCGCCGTTCTCGCGCAAGATAGACTCGGTCGTCGGGCTGGCCATGGACCCTAACGCTGAGCGGGCTAAAGAGCTCGTATCACTGGGTGCCAAAGTTGTGCGCCACGCGCCGGGCCGCGAGCGTGACGTCGTGAAAGTATTGAAAGGCACGGGCTGCGACGCATTATGCCTTGTCCCGCCCGCGCACCGCGAGAAGATGGACATCGCAACCGAACTGATCCGTGCGGCCAAGAAAGCCAGCATCCCAAATGTCCTGCTCATTAGCTCAGTGGGATGCGACTACGCAGACCCTAAGCGACAGCCACGCTTGCGCGAGTTCATTGAGCTCGAGAACCTACATCTCTCGCTTAAGGGCGACTCGTCTACCCAGACGGGGCAGTCACCTTGCGTTATCAGGTATTTTCATTCTGTGTTTCTCTCATCTTTGGGACAGTTTCTTTGGTGAACTTCGTATTAATTACACAAAAATCCAGAGCTGGCTTCTACGCCGAGAACCTCCTGATCTATGCGCCCCAGGCGCAGGAAGAGGGGCTGCTCCCTATTCCAATTGGGGAGAATCATACATTCGCGCCGGTTGCGCTTGGCGTATGTTGAGACGAACCTTTATCTCCCGTCAAGATCCGCTAAGAAGTTGATAGGATATCGCACAAGTTGCGGCGCATGTCCTCAGTGGCAAAGGTCCTAAAGGTTTCGATGATAAACATCGGGGACAGATGATGGTCGTAACAGGTAGAATCAGACGACAATCGATCCGAAATATCCTTCAACAATATCTGACAAGACATTTCATAGGGCCGATGTTGTGTACCGGTCAGGAACTAGCCTCGGCGGCAAGCCAATCTTTAGGTAGCGAGATGAAGTTCGACAATATCTCCTCGTAAGTTGCACAACCATCCAGTCTACATCATTCCCACCTTATGAATTTGAAACTGCAGCAGCTAAAGGCTTACCCGCTATTTAGAGCCGAGGCCAAGAAAGTATTGAAAGCGCAGTCGGAGTGCGACCAGTCGGAGATTGAATACCTTCTTGAGTACTACAGCTTAGTGCGAGAGGGTAAGACCAACTACATCTCGACTAACACCTTTCACGACGTTACCGAGAACCATCCGACGCAACCGACGGACTTCTTCAAGTTGTACGCGTCCGAATTCCGACCCGCGAAGAAGGCTAAACGGAATCACGGTCATGGCAACCACCACTGATGATTCATGCAGGCTGGCGTTTCGAAAATCATGCGTTAGGGTCAAGTGTATAGCTCAACTTTTCGGTCAACTTTTTCAGCTCTTTAAATGTCGGCGGGCAATCAACAGGATTTTAACTACTCAACTTGAGCCCGGGTTTATAGGTGTCAGGATCTGATTCGTTGCAGGGATTTTTGGTTCTCTATCGGCAAAAGCGAACTTTTTAATGTCAAGTATCTTAGCTAATATTTAAGGAAGTAATTATGAGTATACTATTGTAAGTATAATGTCTTATTAACGTGACTATTTCAAGATGCAAATTTACAAAACTTTCGGGCGCAGGTGACATTGAAAGCAGTCGCACTTAGAAAATTCCCTCAATTTGAGACGTTGGCCGTAACCTCGTAAAGGCGCGAGTTTGGCATGCCTAACCAGAACGTGGCCACATTCCATACAGCAACAACGTCTCGGGTACCCAGGTCAGCAGCAACACCCGAAGCTGCGGCGGCAGCAAGAGGTGTAATTAGGAAATAGCGCATTACGAGTAGCTATATTTAGTACAACATGATACGGTAAGTGCCAATGCATTTATCCTCTTCAGTGATGTTGAATTGAAGGTGGTTCGATTCAATTGATACCTGACATGGGCGTGTTCCAATAGTTTTTTTTTTTTTTTTCTCTTTTCGTAACACGGTCTAGGTGTCTTCTTTAATTCTAAATAGTAAATTCTAGTATTCAGTATCTGCAAGCTCCAGAATTTCGTATTGTTTATTTGCCTGCGAGGTCTGCCCTCAAGATGAGACTGCCCTTTCGGAAATAGATTATGTCCAGAGATAGTTAAAGCTGATTCCGATGTCCTGATTTCCTCATTTAGATGTGCTGACATCTAAAGCCGTTACTGAAGCTGAAATACCCTCGTTTGCTCCTTATTCACGGGATGGAAGTTTATGTTAAATTGCAATGAAGCGGTGGTTACGATAGGTAGCTGCATATACTACTTACTTATGTAATAGCTGAAGCAGGCTCTTCTTTCCTAATTAGCCCAGCTCACATTGGCCCTTAATCTCTGTGAGGTCTTAGTACAGTAACAATCGCAGGGGTCCTTGTCCTCAGCGTATTTGCGCAGCGATGTTTGCTGTGTATTTCGGGTCGGATTTATTTATAGTACGGGGGTAATATTAGCCGATTCAATAAGCCGCCCAGCTTTCGGCTCAGCGAACATGGGACTTGTCGATTTCTATGATGTTTGCTGGTCGTCTAGTTTGCAGCTTTTAAAAGATAAAAGAGTGCTACCTACCCTTTCAGCTGATCAATATGCTCGTACGGCCTCCTCCTATGTTTACGAATGTATATACTCAACTCATATCGGTGGGCCTTCTTCAGCTAGATTGTAGATGGCAGGTTCACTGAAGAGAAAGCTCTTTTGAATATTCTATCTAGAGAGTGCACTAGTCAACCTTTCTTATGACTAAGCGGAGATTAACCTTCATTTAATATGTAAAAATAAACCTGCGACCTCCATGTAGCCACAAGAGTAAGTCCACTTAAAATGATATTCAGATATATAAAGGAGGACTTACAATTTATTCTATCGAATATAAGTATCTAAAGTTGTTGTCAAAATCGATGTAACAAGATATACTATTATGTTCTATAACCAGGGAAAAAACCTCAAAGGATTTTTCATGCTCCTTCCTCCCCATGCTCTTCGTTAGTGATACATTGAGTTGATACAGTGCAGATAAAAGAGATCTCATGAGAAAAGGAACCGAAAACGTTTGATATCTCAGTTGGTTTATCTACGTATGGCCACAACTATACACTTTAGAAAATAGCTTATACTTCGAAGTAAAAAAACGAAGCTGTGTGAAATAAAGATTTCTAAATGAAGAATACTGGATATGAGATTTCCAGCCTTATGAAAGGCGGAAGTAATAGACCGACAATCGGCGTTGCGCTAATAATAGATGTTTCAGTGGCTAAGAGCCCCTGATGTTCAGTCAATATCCAACTATGCTCTCTCTTTTGTCCTTCGGAGCACATCTAACCTCGAAGGCGTTATCACAGCGCATACTTACCTGAATTACCCCGCAGCTAAATCAGTATCACGTATGTTTGGCCTGGGTACATAGAATAGCGCCCTATATGATAACAATTCTTGAATAAATGCACAGATGTAAGTATTATCTGAGCTCTTTCCTTCATATTGCGTTTTCTATAATCTATGTAGCTCTGATATGACTGCAACACGTATCTGCGCCTCTAACACCCTCATTGGGTAGTAGGATTCTGTACAAAAACCCTGGTATTAAGGCGCCCTGATACCCCTGCCATCACCATTCGAAACCGCCACTTATCAGCTTTGCATGGGTTAATATAATCGTACGGATCAAGATGCTGACACTGGGCTTTTGCATCTCATTGGCGCCCGCGTCATGTAAAAAGCCCGCGCTTAGCATGTTTTTTCCCCTCAAACTTTGTGTTTTCATGTTCTGTCGCGTCTTAATAGCAGCTGCGACACCATGTTTAGCTATCGCAATTCATCAAAGCCATGCCACTGTCAACCTTGGCACACAAATTGCGAGCCTTCGAATTGCCCACAGGCCAAGTTCGCTTCTGAAAAGGTGCCGGCTGTCTCTCTCAAAAGTATCCGGCAGAGCGGTGAAGAAGGTTGTCCAACATGTGCTACTATTACAAACGCCCTTAACATCCCAAACATCCGAAAGATATGGCAGCAATCTATTGAGCTTGCGCTTAAAGCCCAGCGCTCAGGGGTCATAACTAAAATGAGAAATAATAAAGAAGAAGTACGAATAGAATTTCTTGTCGCCAACAACAGAAAACAGCGACGAGTCTTGCGAACGTGGGCATCTGACGGCTCCGAAGATTGGAGACACTTCAACTTCTGGCGGGAGGGACACCCTAGTAAGAGCCATTAAGCAGCATGAATAGAAAGCTATAAATTGTCGTCATTAAACTTAGCTTATGTATAGGCCAGCGAAATGAAGACTGCAGCGCCTTTCCTACGCTCAACTTTCACCCTGTAGAGCGCACAGATTCGGCACGCAGTATTGAACACTTGCGTAGTTGGGTTAAAGCATGCACCGAAGATCATACATGCTGCTCCAGCGATGATCCAATTCTCCCGACACGTCTTGTCAAAGTCACGGTGAGACCAGCATTGCGAAATACGCACGAAAATTCAGCTCGCTAAACTGATCTATCTCAATAGGAGAACCGCGTTAGGGTCTTCGATAGCCAAGGCAGACGGGGTCGATATACGACACTCAGTCATAGATGGGGGACTAACGAGACTTTCAGATTGATAAAGTGCAACATGAACGCCATGTCTGATGACATCGCTTGGGACTCAATCCCAAGGCTATATCAAGAATCTATAGCGTTAACACGACTCCTTGGTGTCGAGTATATATGGATCGATTCACTGTGCATCATTCAGAATGATGAAGAAGACTGGTTAACAGAGGCCGGAAAAATGAAAGCCGTTTATGGTAACTCGTACTTGAACATATCTGCTAATCAAGCTGTGAATTCCTACGATCCATTGTTCTCGTCGAGCAATCTAGGAGCGGAATACCCAGCCCAGAAGGTGCCCGAAGATCTCGATATACAAATTCGACCC
This sequence comes from Xylaria arbuscula, assembly GCA_022385695.1. NCBI lineage: Eukaryota > Fungi > Ascomycota > Sordariomycetes > Xylariales > Xylariaceae > Xylaria > Xylaria arbuscula. The sequence continues at coordinate 628,630 of MU279358.1, read as the reverse complement.
CAACCTCACCTTACTCACCGGCACTTCGGCAGCAACTACACCAATCTTCCCGCAGAGTCCCCTCTCATGCAGCGTGGGTGGGTTCTACAAGAGCGCATTCTCTCGCCGCGAGTAGTGCACTACGATGCGGAGGAGATAAGATGGGAATGCCCAGCCATGACCGATTGCCAGTGTGGTGGCATGGTGGTGATAGCGAATTTCAAGCTTGACTACTACAGTGGACTGAAACCCAACGGAACCCCACTGCCGTACCAGTGGATGCGTATCAGCGAAAGATACTCTACTCTAAAGTTTACATATGAGAGTGACCGGTTAGTTGCGCTGGCTGGACTCGCCGAGCAAGGTGTTCAATCCCGCAAGGGTGGTAAATACCTCGCCGGGCTCTGGGAAAGCAACCTCGCGCATCAATTATGTTGGCAGATTACCAATACGCACAGGAGACCTGAAACTCGCCTCGTGCCCAGCTGGTCTTGGCTTTCAATTTTTGGGACAGTACGCTACACTAACCGCATGGATTTCACCTCGACCTGCTCAACTATCGATTTCCAGATTATGGAAGTAAGTTGCCTCAGTACTGAAGGCGCAGCTCCCACCACCAGTACCAGTCCTATTGTGGGATTTATTCGACTCAAAGGGCAAGCGCTGAGAATGCGGGCCGAACTCACGGACCCTGGATCTCCATCAGTGCCGCCAGTTTTCCGTTTACGAACAGATGGTAGTGACAGAAAGGGGCTCCAAGTCCTGATTCGAACGGACTACATAATGAATCTAAAAGACGCCAGCGTTATCAAAGATGTTCTTCTTTTATTCTGGGGCTCTTTTTGGCCTAACGAAAACATATTCCTTGTTCTCAACCCGGTTTCCGGCGAAAGTCACAAATTTGAAAGACTTGGGATAATGTGGACTGGAGGAGAAGAGCAGAGGCGGATACGCGCATGTTGTGAAATGGAGAATGATATTATTCTAGTGTAGGCTTTGATTAGGCATATCACATATTTTGTTGAGGGCCCGAGGAAAATGAACGGCGTAGTGCAAAGGCGGAGTTGTGTGAAGGACTCTAGTAATTCTACAGGTCAGATTGTTCGCTTATAAAACCGTTGCTGAAATCTCATTCGAGCCGCATTGTCTCTGATGAATCAACTTTCAAAATCTATACCACATAGAGTTTACAAATCCTGCGTAGCTCAAACTCTCACTGAATTACCCCTATTTTACGTACTCAGCTCTCTAACAGTGCAGTGTCAGCAAAAGGACCAAACATGGCGCCCCTATCCCCGCTAACTCCAGCCTCTGATACCAGTTTCCTCAGTAACTTCTCCTCCTCATCCGTCAGAGTGACCTCCGATGCCGCGAAATTCTCCTCAAGATATGCCGTTTTCTTCGTGCCAGGGATAACAAAGATGTTATCTCCCTGCGCAAGCAGCCACGCGAGGACAAGTTGGCCACTAGTGCAGCCCTTGCGTTGCGCAATTTCGGCGAACTGGTCCACTAGTTTCAGGTTCTTCTGGAAGTTCTCTCCCTGGAAGCGGGGCAGCGTGGACCTTGCATCATCTGCACCGAAATCCGCAGCGGTGCGGAAACGCCCTGTCATTATACCTCGACCGAGTGGTGAGTAGGCGAAGACGGACACGCCTAATTCTTTGCAGGTATCAAGTATATGCGTACCGGACGGACCTTCGATGTCGAGCGTCCACGGGTTATACTCAAGCTGCACGGCGTGGATTGGGTGAACGGCATGAGCCCGACGGAGGGTCGCAGATGAGACCTCTGATAGACCAATGTATCTAATTTTCCCTTCGCTATATGTATTTCTTTAGCTACATCCATTGAACGTTTAAAGACTGAATGTGAGACCAACTTCACCAGCTCTTTGAGAGTATTCATTGTTTTCTCGATCGGGATTTTGGGGTTGGCCCGATGCATGTAGTATAGATCGAGTTGTTCAACCCCTAGGCGCTTCAAGCTGTTCTCGATACACTGTCGGCAATACTCAGGGGAAGAGTCAACGGCGATGCCATCATTCTCTTCATGTCGAAGGCCAAACTTGGTAGCAAGGAAAATATCTGTGCGACGCTCAGGATGAAGCTTAAACCACTTCCCTATTGTTTCTTCGCTATCACCGTACGCGTCTGCCGTATCCCAATTTGTACAGCCTAGTTCCCAAGCCCGATCGAGGAGCTTGAAGCGGTCTTTGTCGGCTCTAATATTGAGAATGTTAGAATGAGAGTCTCAATCCGGGGGAAAGAAGCACTTACTCGGCTGCGCCATAGCCAACGCTAAACCCCATGAGGCCAAATCCAGTGGCAGGAATTCGGGGTCCTCCTTTGCCGAGTTGGCGAGTCAGGGTTTGTTTCGATGCGGCCATACTGTCCAGATGCTTTAAGATTGGGGTCCTATGTAAATCAGCTATGGGCTTAGCAGAGAAGTGCAAGAGTGCAAACCAGCGGCAGACCTCTCTTATGTATCGCGTCCCATGCGTACCAGAACCTTCTCACTTCTCTATACACTTTTACTAATGTTAGTTCATGGTGAGGATTTGCATCATCTATGCACTCTGCTTATTGTGGTGCTCCATGAAAACGGTTGGACATCAATCCGCAAACCCCTACCACCTGCAAGGTGCGCGCACAGAGCCCGTAATTACGAAGGTTGGGGAAGCTCATGAAGGGCAATTAGTGCTACACTAACAAAACGTCCGAAAATAATACTTAGCACTTTGCAGATAGCACATAACATATATATATGCTTAGCATTTAATGTTTAAAATTTAATATTAGCAGTTAATATTTAATATATAACATTTATTTAATAAATATATTTTATATTTAGCATTTAGCATTTAGCATTTATTATTAATTGATATAAATTTGCTTAAAGAAAAAAGGGGGGAGAGGGGGAAGTAGGTGTGACCTAGCCACACCTGACCTAACCCAACCTAACCTGCCTGAGCAGGCCCCTAGCCACCTTCGACCTCCAGGTAGCCTAGCTTTTGTAACTTACCTATGTACTTTTTTATATATATTATTATTTTATTTTACCAGAAGTTACAAACCTAATTAAATAATTATATAGCTAGCCTATTTAGCTTTAGTATATTGTAAGTGCTGCGCAGGCTAACTAAGTGCTCTCTTCCAAGAATTATCTCCCGAAAGTCGATCTCCGACGTTTTGTCAGCGTGGCACTAATGGCCCACCGTCGAAGCTAGCGCGGAAGCGGGAGAGAGACTTACAGCAACCCAACTGCTGTTAGCTTTTTTTCAACTGGGCTAATTACTCCGTTTACCAAACGTGGATTGAATTTTCTGCCAAGTGATTTAAGCACCTCCACCAGATATCTCAAATTTACGACGGAGTTCCGGAATTTGTAGAAACGAGAACCGGAGTACCTTACGAAGTAAGCATTGTTATGGTAGAGAGCGACGTCACTGCACCAATACCCTCACAAATATAGATTGAAAGTATCATAAATGGGCATGCTTCTTTGCATTCTCTACCAAATGTGAAAGCGTAGTAAGATCGCAGACGTCAGCCCAGCGCATGACTGGGGTTAGCATAAGAACACTCGTAGGAAGTAATTACCCTAAGCATTTGAGGAGATTGGGATACCTGTTACTTCTCAAAACCTGATAATAATAAAAACTTATGCGGTATATTCATTTCAAGAATCCACTGTAGTACTAGCGCATCCTCAACACTGAAAATAACAGTCCATATTGCGATTCTAAGCAAGTCGTTAGCTCCGGAAAAAAATCATTTCCAAGCACACTTACTGCAGGGGTGTAGTCTGCTGACCAGTCGCCAGTCTGGCATCTCGCATTTCCAGTGCTTGTTGTCGTAGTCCAGCTTTGCGAGCCGATTGCGAATTGGACATAATTCCTGGGGTTTCCTCGTGCTTCAGGCGTTATGACGAGAGAGTCGGGTAGCTTTGAGTTAAAACTCAGCGGGTTTTTATCACCAGCACTTACAAGCGCGGGATCTACACCGTTGGGCGCAAAACCAAGCGTGCCAATGACGTTATTTGCTCCGTCTTTCATCGTTGCTCGTTCTATAAAGTAATGGAATATTCGCTCGGTACCGGGACCGTCATAACCCTCCCAACCCTCATCCTCCTGTAGATGAACTAAACAATTACCCGGAGTGTAACCCTGGTCGACCATTGGGACAATATCGTAGTTGACCCAACCTGTCCCAAGGCGCCCACCGCGTTTCCAATTTAAGGGGTTGTTGGTATCATTCCCGCCACAGCCTGCGTTGTTGAGTTAGTATGATAGGTGTATGGGAGACACGAGGATAGGGGTGAATAGAAGCATAATTATATAGTCCGTCTAGGAGAGAGCGTACCGTCCATAATCACAGTCATGTTATTAAGACAGTTTGCCTCCATGTTTTCCGATATATCCAAGCCTTGTGGCCAATCGATTGAAAGGCGAACTTCGTATCGTGTACCAGGGTTATAAGTACGAGTAATAGAACCACTGTTATGGTCGTGATCTCTCTGTGCAGTCGCATCAGTACAAAACCTGGCGATCTTGTTACTGAGATCATCCCGGCTAAGGAACTTGGTAACTTTTGTCCCTGTGCAATGGACTCCCTGAGGATAGCCTGGATCTGCGGGCCCTACGCCTGTCGCACTGTGTTTCAGCACTTCGTCGATGACAGCACTTGATACCTGCTTGTAGCCCGAGCCTTTGGGATGCATAATACGAACCCATGAAATTGGGAGTTTTTCGTACTTAGCGTCAGCCAGGGCTAGCTGGTTTAATGCGGATGTCATAGAGCTAACGTTGTTGTATGCCGGGTTAAGCGCAGAGAGATTTCCGTTCGCCTCTTTGATCTGCTCTGCTGTCGATTTGCCGTCTTCCGATGGGATCAAGATAGAATCGACGACATCGAAAAAGGTGCCTGCACCTGAGCCTGTAACTATAGAAGAGTCTCCATAAGGACTCCCGGGGTGTATTATCCATGTGCGCTGGTCGATTGGCATCCTGTGGTAAGTGTGATCGATTTCCTCTTCACAAAACCTATGGCCATCGAACGTGTGCTCAAAGTTGTTGACAAAATATACCCCGCTAAATGATGTCTCTAGGTTGCTAACGACTTGCTGAGTCACGTCATTCAGCCTGGTTCTTGTCAGCTAAAAAGTCATTACCAATACCACAAAGAAGGGTTTACCTTGAAATAAGTGAGTTTATATCCTGCCGAAGGCTTGTGGTGAGATAAACGGGAGGTTTATATAAAGGTGCCCAGCTGATTGTATCACACTGGGTATTGGTATCATTCCAGAGTTGAACATAGCCGATAACGTATCTGCCGAGAATTGGTCAGCGGTTGTTGATCTTTTCACAAAAAATGACGGTCCACCGTGATTTACGCACAGTTGAAAGCTTGGATTAGCCGTTCGTCCTTTCTTTAGGATGGTCATGAGGCTGTTTGTAATTTTTGAAGCGAAAGGCCCGTTGGTGTCGTGCAGGGCTGCGTTTGCCGCTGCCAGGGCAGCATTGCAATCCGTCTTGTCCAAGTTAACGTTCAACGCACTTCAATAAAGCGGGTATTCCGTAATGATGCTTACACTATATCCAACCCACTGATAAATGCAAGAATTGAAAATCTGGGATCCTCTTTAACTGCTGTCCAGCAACGCTCAAGTCTTGAAGAATATCTTACTTCGGCGAAACCAAGGTCTTCCCACGAAAGGCTGACCGTTCCTATCTGTGGTTTTTTCATCTTGGGGAAATTCGCTTTGGGATCAGGCAAGAAAGAATCAACTTGGTTATAGACATTTGTGTTCGAGTCCGCGCAAGAAGCGAAGACGAAAGTCCGAGAGGTCGGGCTGCCGGGCAATCTCGCATCTTGATTCATCTGGTTAGGATATGCCATTCGGAAACGACTGCAATCAGCATTCAGCAAATCACCGGGCACGTCTGCGCTAACACCTGCAGAGAAGGAGTCACCAATGGCAAACCATTCTGTGATATCCCGATTCAATGCCGGTGGGGAATATTTTGGAAGGAGTGAAGGGTCAATAGCTTTGGAGGTGGTTGAATCTGTATCGCGAGAAATGTGTTGATTGAAGGGATTGGCGGCGGCGATAATACCAAGTCCGCCCAGGAAACCTCCAAAAAACCGACTTCCAACCATCTTGCAAAGCTGTATGGCTCTTTGGTCAAAATAGTCTCTCTGCCTTGTGGTGGGTTGGAATGATGATTAGACACGACCGAATACGATTTTGGGAGACTGGGCTGCTATGTTATGTATATACCCAATGAAGCAAGGTGTCACAATACGACATATAAAACAAAGGATGCCCATGCCTACAGTGGGGGGACTACAACACGAGGGAGATTCGGTATTTGATGCAAGGTCTGGTTCTCACGCACGAGCAAGCACTGGACTCACGAAGGCCGAACACGGGGAAAGGGATGCACTGCTGAACGGGAACCGTATCAAAATCCAGGAACAACAAACACCTAGAGAAACTTGACGCTTAGCGGGACAGGGGGTTTGCACCAAACTAATACCCTAGAAGGCAGCGCAATGCTGCACAACATCGGTAGGCCATAGATTTTCCGCTCTTGCGTCCAGCTACTGTTAAGGCGTTTCGTAGTTCATGTACGGAAGTAGGTTCCTATTTAAAGACCACATTGTAGTCTCGATAGAACCCTTGCCCGAAAGATACTCTATCATCTACGCATCCTAAAATAGCTATCATTTGGAGAACTTCGCAATCAAATTAAAAGTAAACTGTATTGAATGAATGAAGCTCAATAACACAACATGGCCGTGTCCGATCTTCCTGCGCCATCGTATTATCATCCCTCCCTGTGTTGTTTTTCTCACCTAGCCACAGCCACGATGTGGCTAACCTACCCTTAATTCAGCCACCCCCTTAGCACTTTATTTCGGTACTAATAAAATGTCTCTCCCTTACTTCACCCTCCAATTTAAGAAGACCCTATTTTCTTCGAGAATTCAGATCGAAAGAAGCTTGACTGAGATAATTCTTCATATCTTCATATCCTGAAGAACCACGGTAGATACGACTTGCGATAAAACAGCGACGCCGGTGTCTCTGTAGGCGAAAACCGAGGCACTCGTTTAAAAGAATGGTTAAAAGGGGCTTAAAAAGGTTCGAAAAGGCCGTAATCAATATCAAAGTTCAGTATGGCCTATGGCCTACTGCCTATAGCTTTAGGTGGGATATGATAACTTTTAAAACACGTGTCAAAGGTGAAACTTATATGATATATGTAGAATCGCTTATAGTATTTCATCGATATCATAGGCTATTAGCTCACGGTTATTAAAGAGTGGTTGGTATGCTAAAGCACTTGTTCGAATACCTATTAACTTCCAAAAGAATGTACGCTTAAGACATTTGGGTTTGAGCCTTAGCGGCGCCCTTATACCACTGCTACTTTATCCAAAGATGTTTCATGAAAGACCTGCCTTTCATGAAGGAAAAGTCGAACTAGTTGTGAACATCCCCTTCAAGGAAGGATGCGCGCTTCTCAGCAGCAGGCTTATCGTAGAGCACATCCCCATCAAGGGAGGATGCGCGCTTCTCGGCGGCGGGCTTGTCGTACAAAACGTCGCCGTCTAGAGCTGATGAGCTCCGAACGAGGGCTAGCCATGAGTAGGTAAGTCAGCATGTATGGCGAGCCAACTGAACTTTCCAAGGACTCACTTTCAGAGCGAATCGGAGTGGCGCTGACTCCTGTAATCATCAAGGCCGCGATGCCTAGTAGGACCTGGGACAGCTTCATGGTAGAAGGCAAATGTTCAAGTGCGGGTTGTTGTAAGAACTCTTGTATGTGACTGGAGTGGGAAACCTGCTGAGTAGAAAGGAGGGCGTGGAAGAAGGGCGTGGAAGGCAAATTTATGTACAAAAATCAATAGGTCACCGGCATCAAGTCATGCGGAAATCTGGAGCATCGGGACTGTATAATTTGACGATACCTTTTGCCGCTTGAAGCGGCCCAAAAGCCGCTTCAGCAAGGATCCCATGTAAGATCGGGTTCTATCTACAACTCATCGGAACAAAGACTTGCATGTGTTCGTCAGGCTGATTGCGATGTGAACGCTCCAAGGGCATAAAATGTTGTATTCTAGGTCAGATATCAACTGAGAGTTCTACGCTTAGGGTTGAAAATGAGTATAACTCATGTAATATAGTAATTGCCTGTTGTACTACATACTACATACTAATGTTTCAGTCCTTCCTACGCTTCTTTGTGCATGAACTTCCTGCTGTTATCTCACCGGTTGAATCGGTGAAAGTTTTCCTCTCGAATGAGTGGTTGCACCTTTCTATGATCTGACTTCATCATCAGTTTCTCATACATCTCCATGACGATCGATGCAACATACTAGGGCCAGAGTAAAGAATCACAGAAACCTGTTTATGCAGCCAGCGCCAGGTATCAAGTGTAGGGAGTTCCACGGCCCTCGCCTCGGGTCACACTAAACTCTGCATCTAACCGCTATGGCTGGTTGTTCATGATGAAGTGAGTAGATGTCAAGACTGTTCTATGGTTCAGTAGGTCCGCAGCACGCCTCAAGGATGCTTTCTCCGCAGATATGGCGCATAAGTTGATTAATTTATCGATTCATTGATGGTTTTCAACATCATTTGGGGGTCTTAAGGACTCCACCGCCTCCTGAATGGCATGCAGATATAGTAAGCTGTTCTATATGTAAGCTAACCTAGGGTCTCACGGCCCACCCCATCACAGACCACCCAAATAACGCGTTTTCTCCCAGCCACCTATTTTTTCGTTTATATAATAACTCAACAACCACTTAACTTTAAAAGCTTTTTTTTTTTAATTTATTTGTTTTTAACTGCTTTTTTTTATAATGCTTTTAATTAATTAAAAATATTGCGCACTTATAGCAGTACGCAATATTAAACTTAAAATGTTATAACAAGCAGCCGTTAAAAAGTAGGCTATACTCCGCAATTATTTATGCTATTATATTAAAGGTATTTTAATTTAAAAAAAAGCATATTAATTATTTTAAGCTTTATTTATTAAATTTAAAGCTTAATTAATTTATTAAACAATTAGCTAAGCTAAACTAAACATTATGCCTATTATAATTATTTTTAAATATATAGCTAAATAGCTATTTTAAGCTTTAAATAACTTTGTTATATTAAATAAATAATAACATATATATTTTTTAGCTTAAAATAAAATAATTAAATTAATTAAAGTTAAAATAATTAATTATAAATATATTAACAATATAATTATAATTAATATTAACATTTTTTTTAATTGTTTTAATATAACGCATTTCTCACTTAAGCTGGCCGCTTAAATTTTTATATAAAAATATACCGAAAAAGCCCGTGCATTTTAACGGATATTAAGGCTACAAACTAATAATTAATATATTTGAAATCTTTATTTAAAGACAAATCCAATGGTATTTTTTATAAATTTACTACTATTTTATTTAGTGCTATATTAAAAACCACGCTAAAACTTTAGCGTGGTTTTAAGTATGCCTATAAATAAAATAGTAGCAAATTTATAAAAAATACCATTAAATTTGTCTTTAAATAAAGATTTTAAATATATTAATTATTAGTTTTTAAGCTTACTTTTCGTCGAGATGCACGGACTTTTTTAGTATATTTTTATATGGGAATTTAGGTGGCCAGCTTAATTAGGTGGCCAGCTTAAGTGAGAGATGCGTTATTAAAAATTAAAATTATTTTTTTAATACGCTAATATAACACTAATAAAATAAAAGTTAGCTAAAGCATTAAAAACAGCTATTAAAATATTATTAAAGTTGTTATATATATAACTTTAAAGTATAACATTAAAAAAAGCAAATAAATAATTTATATTAAATATATAACGCATCTCCCACTTGAGCTGGCCACCCAATTGAGCTGGCCACCCGAATTTCCATATAAAAATATACCGAAAAAGTCCGTGCATCTCAACGAATACTAGGGCTACAAACTCATAATTAGTATATTTGAAATCCTTATTTAAAGACGAATCCAATGGTATTTTTTATAAATTTGCTACTATTTTATTTAGTACCTTTTTAAGAAACCACGCTAAAATTTTAGCGTGGTTTTAAGTACACCTATAAATAAAATAGCAGTAAATTTATAAAAATTACCATTGAATTCGTCTTTAAATAAGGATTTCAAATATACTAATTATTAGTCTTTAGACCCACCTTTCGTCGAGATGCACGGGCTTTTTCGGTATATTTTTATATGAGAAATTAAGTGGCCAGTTTAATTAGGTGTCCGGTTTAAGTGGGAGATGCGTTAAATGCTTTTAATAATATTTTTTTTTTATTAATTATTTTAAAAAGCATTTATATTTAATAATAATAGTTTTTTAATAATAGCTATAAATTATTTAAAAATTAATAGTTTAATTATTTATTTAATAAATAAATAAATAATTTTATTATATTAAACTAATTTTAAAACATTTTTATATTATATATTTAAGCTTTTTATAGCAATTATTAAATAATTTTAATATATAATAATTATAATAATTATATAAATAATAAATTTTTATTAATTTATTTATAAAATAAAATATAGCTTGTTTTTTATAAGTTTTATTATAATTATATTATTTAGCTATTAAATATAAAAATTTTTAACTTGTTAAAAAAAAAGCTAAAAAATAAACTTAAATTATTATTAAACGTTTATTTTAACATTAAAGCTTTAAAAATAAATATGTTAATAATTTATTATAAAGTAAAAATTATTATTTTAATTTTAATTATAATTAAATATTTTTAAAAAATAGCTAAAATATAGCTATAAAATTATTAAACAATGTTAAAATTAAAATATATTATTTTTTATAATAAAAACATTTTAAATATATAATTATTAAATTTATTAAAGGCGTTTTGGGATTCGATTTAAAACGGGGGATTCGGAAAGCTTAGCGGTACGCAGTAGCTAATTTTAAACTACACTCTTAGACTTGGATATTCTGTATGGTTCGAGGCTTTTGTCTGCTACTATATCTCCGTAGAAAATGCATAGTCCGGGTACAGAAAGGCTTCAACAGGGAGAGTTTTGGCAGAACGATGACCTTTAGTAATTCTACTTATTTGTCTACGCGAGAAAAAGCTACGTAGTGGATCTCAGATTTTTCCGCTACAAGGGAATTCTTGATATTTTGGAGTTTTTGTTATAATCGAGCGCGTCCAACGCCAGTAGATAATAAGTGCACCTTGTAGTTTGGTTGCTAAAATGGTGACTAAGAGGGGATGCAGAGGGCGCAATATATGTTTTTCAAGCTATAATGACCTTCCCCGATGTGTAACACTGCTCTGAAGACTTAGCATCAGCATTGGAAATATGTCCCTCGCGCTTGTTGTCACATAATTCCTGCTTAGAAACCTGGATGTCTTGACCATTGCTAGAGAAATAGACAGTGCAACTCTGCAAGTCGGTGCCTCAGGGGTGAAGGGTCCCTTAAGTAAGTGGCAAATCCAATGCGGAATGAAACCCTCTAGACGGTATTTTGTTGGCGATACAACAATGAATATTATGCTGCTTTTAATTCCAGTTGTAAGCGACTTCCTAGGAAGTTGTCTTTAGGCTTCATACCAGTCCGACCTGGTATCAATACCACGTCGTACTGGTCATACATAATGTCAGAATAAGCGAGCCAGTTAATTGGAGGTTCAGAAGTGTGTGTATTGTGTTCAGAGCGCGTCTTGCTGTCTCTCTAAGATGTGTACTAATAAATAGTGTGGCGGGTTCACAGGGGTTAAGCAGTCTTTGCTTACCCCCTGATATATTAGCCCACAACAATCCATTCAAATTAACTATTAATTCTGACACACCCCCTCAGGGCCAATTACTTTGTACTTTGCCCTGATTCAGTCAATGAGGCTATTCTCGTGGCCCTTATGCTTTTACTTTTTTTCCAAATAGTTTATCTTTAAAGTTATCGAGGTTTTCCTAAGTGATTTTTTTCTGCTTTTGCTTCAAAATCTATGCTTTCACGTTTTTCAACCCTAATTAAGTCATAAATCCAGCTTATTTAGTTGCTAAAAGTGCTTTTATAAATCCGTTTGCAATTATATCGCCTGTAAAAACATAGGTTATATCTAGGGTTTTTTATTAAACCTTTTGTTTTAACTAGTAATTATATATATTTATATATTAAAGCTTGGTCTTTAGTGTTAATACTTTTTTTTTTAAAAGCTTAATAGTTTGCTAGTTATTGCACTAAAGGATAATTTGTTAATTATTAAGCGTAACTTTTAGCTTTTTAATTAACCGATTAACAAACATAGCCTTTTTAACAGCTTGCGCAAAAGCTAGGAGTTTCGCTTTTATAGTTAACGTAGTAACAGTGTTTTATTTATTGGCTTTTTAGCTAATAACTCCTTTAAATAGCTTTATAATATAAGCTTGTGAGCTTTTGCGGTTAATAGTATTATTTGCAAACGAGGAGTTGCTAATAATAATTAGGTTATTGCTGCCTTTAAATTTAAAAGCATAATACTAAGTTTAAAAAAGGTAATTTAAAGTTTGATCGGCTTTGCAGTAGTGTTTAAAGCTTGGATTTAAATTAAATTGCAAAAGTTTTAAAGCAAAAAAAGCAATATTTAAGCGTGTGATCACTGTTATATATATAATAAAGCTTATTTTTTTTTTAATAAGCATGGATTTTTTTAGCTGTAGCTAAGCCTTTGTAAAAAAGTAACTTTTAAATTTTTATAAAAATAAAGTGTTTTTTTTTTTTAAATTATTTAACTTGTTAATTTTCTCGATATATAAAGATTAAAATAATTAAATTAGCTTTTATTAGCGATTTTTAATAACTTCGATTTTTAAAAACTATTAAAAATCGTTTTTTCTGGTTAATTAATACTTAGTTTTAAATTTTTATATTAATTTTATAATAAAAACCTTTTTATAGCTTTAATAAATTAAAATTATATTATTTACGTAAATAAACACGAGAATTTCATTTTTAAAATAATAATAAAGCTTATAAAAAACTATTAAACAATTTAATTTAAAAAGCGTTAAAGTTAATTTTTTTTGCTATAGTAAAAAAAACTCCTTAAATTTATATAAAGCTTTTTATAGCTTTAAAAAAATATTTAATTTATAGTAGCTAAAAGGCATTTTCATGTAAATTTTCTTATTTAGCTTAATATTAACAAAGGCATTAACTGCGTTATACTGCTTTAATTTTAAGTTAAACTTAATTATAATTATTATTAAAATTTTAAAAGATTTTCTTATTAAAGTAAAAGCGTATGTTTTTTTTAAGCTTAAGTAAAGCTGTTAATTTCCTCAAACAATTAGCCGTGCTTTGCACTTTATAAAATAGCCGTGTTTATTAAACTTATAAACGTATACCCATATGCAGTTAAGGGTAAATTTCCCGTAGGCAATCCTGCGATCGACCTCACGCTACAAGGCTATCTTTTTATAGCTTTTGAGGTGTAGCCTTTCTGCGGCATGGAAACCCTTTTTTACCGGGTGTGTATTTAAATCTTTGTAAGTTTTTAACAACGGTAAAAGCTTGGTTTTATAAATTTTTTTTATTAGCAATCTTTGCTTAATATTTTTATAGTTTTTTGATTTAAGGTTTTTTTTAGCATTAAACGCGGCATTGCCTGCAGAGCTTTTTTTTAAGGAATTAAAGTGGCATTAAAAATGGTTTACTATTCTGGCTTTTTTTGCCTTGCTTACCGGTATACCGTTAAATAACTCCGCGGTGCATAGGCGTTTAAAATTAAACGTGGCCTCTTAGCATCTCTTACGTGTTAAACCTACAGTATAAAAATTAAAAGGGTTTTTCTTAATTTTAAATTTTGGTTTATTAGCGATTAGCATAGCTTTTGCGGGGCAAACCACTAAATTAGCTTTTTTAATTATAACTATAAAAAGGTTTAATAAAATAAATGACTTTAAAAGTAAAGGATACAGTATAAAAATAGCTTGTGTATAAAGTTAATTAAGCTCGCAAATTATTTTAAAGCCCGTGGCTTAAATTTTAAATATATTTTTTTTATTTTTTAAATTCCTTTGTTTTTTAACGTTATTTTTTATTATATTTTAATAAACCTTGTAATTTAATTTAAAGTATTTGTTAATTATTTTAAGCTAAGTTTTTTAAAGGTTTTTTTTTGCAAATATTGCGTTAATAATTTTAAAGAAAAGCTTTTTAGCATTTTTTTACAAGTTTTTTAAATTTCTAATATAAAAGAACTTTTTTTTAAAACTGTATATCTTAAGTAAACTCGATACGGTTATTTAAAAGGTTTTAAATCTTATAAATATTAATAAAATTATAGCTAATTAAATAGCCGATCTACACCTTTAAATCAAGTTAATTAAAACGGTTTTTTTTAAGCTAATTGCTAAAGTTTAAAATATATGCTTTACAGCTATATGCTTTTAAATAGGCTTACTTAAGCTTTTTATCTTTTATTAATTTATTTTTTAATATAAAATATATATAAAAACGCTTATATAAGGTTTTCCAATTGTAAATATGCTTAAAAAACCTGTTATAAAAATAAATAGCTGCTTTTATAATTTTTAGCCATAGGAATTTAAGCAAATTTACGCCAAGGCGCATTGTGCGAACTTTATCCTTGATTATACCCTTTAAGCGTTTAGCCGCTTTATTTTAACCTTGTGTGTTAGCTGCTAAAGGCTTAAAAGTAATCTTATAGTTTAAAAAGGTATTTTTAAGTGCTTTTAAGCTATTTTTGTGCTTGAAAATCTTGTTATTACATTTGATTATTTTAACCTTAATTTAGTAGCGATTTTATAAGTGCTTAATTAACTTTTTAAAAGCAGCAATTATACTTTTAATTTGTTTGTTTTTAAAAAAATAATTTTAGGTGTATTTTAAATACCTATTTGTAGCAATTATTATAAAGTTGTTAAAATATATAATTTTTTTAAAATTATAAAAATCGATTGTAATTTGTATTTTAGGCTTATTAAGCTTTATTTATTTGGTTTGTTTAACTTAATGCCGTAGCTTAGCTTAAGCATAGGCATTATAGTTAGTTATAGCTATTTTAGCTTTTAAGTTTTTTTTTAATTTTAGCTTTTAAAAACTTTTGCATTAAATGCTTTAAAAAGTTAAAGCTAGCATGTTTTAATTAAAGGTGTTATTTTAAAATATTTATATAATTTGGCTTTTTTTTTATATAGGTGCTAAATTGCCTTTTGCTTAAGTAAAATGCCTATTTAATTAGAAATAATAAAAGATATTTTAGTATAAACTAATTAAATTATTTTTATACTTAGCAAGCAATTTTATTATTTTTTTGTCTTTAAAGTATTAAAAGTTTAAGCTTTATATTTTATTAATAATTATTTTGTTAAAGTTTTTTTAAAAAGATTATATTAATTGCAAAGTTTTCGCAGTAGGCTACATTTAGTAAACGCATAACTTTTAAGCCCTTGGGTTTTTAAACGTTAATGTTTACTTTTTTATAGCTTAGTATAAATATTGCAGAGTTTTTTGCAATAATTATATCACTTAGCTTGGCTTTTTTAAAGTTTAAAAACCTAACTATTTTATTAAAAATATATAAAGTTTTTTTTAAATTTAAAATAGCTAAGTTTTTAAAAAAATATTAACATTTGTTTTTTTTAAAAATAGCTTTTTAAGCAGTAAAAGTACTGCTTATAACTTTGCTGGCTAGTTATTTATTTAGTATTTTAACCTTGGTGTTTTTTTTTTGCTATTTAGCCAGGCTACTTTTTTTGCTAAGTTTGGATTATTTTTAATAGTTTGCAGCATAGCTTACTTTAGTAAGGGCTGAGCTGTTTAGTGTATAAGTGCTTTTTTTAGCAATGTATACCAACATTTTTTAAGGTTATAAAAGCTTTAACATGCTTTGCAAACTTAGGTATTAGCACAAGGTTGTTTTGGTATAGCTTTTTATAAGCTTTTGCTTTTATTGCTAGCATAGCTATGTTTTTTTTTTTGCAAACAATAAAAATTAAAGCGATTTAGCTTGTTTTAAACCTAATTGTTTTTATTAGTTTTTTTTTGTTTGTTAATACTATAGGTAAAAAATGCTCCTTTAAGTGTTTTGCTACTTTTTAAAGGTAATAAGCATGTTAAAGCATATTGCTTTAATGTTATAGCTATATTAATATATATTAATTAGTTTGCTTAAATTGCAGTTTGGTTAATTATTTTATAACTAATAATTTAATTTAAAATTATTTTTTTAAATATATATTTTAAGTTAAAAACTAGTATTTTTAAAAACTTAAGCTTTATAAGTTTTTTTTTAATTTTTTTGCTTATAATAGCCTTTTAATT
This sequence comes from Xylaria arbuscula, assembly GCA_022385695.1. Lineage (NCBI taxonomy): Eukaryota > Fungi > Ascomycota > Sordariomycetes > Xylariales > Xylariaceae > Xylaria > Xylaria arbuscula. The sequence goes on along the minus strand of MU279358.1, from coordinate 612,300 downwards.
ATTTATTTATATTAATAGGTTTAAAACTTTAATTAAAAGCTTAAATATTATTATTTTATATTATATTTTTGTTTTTTATTTAATGTTTGTTTAAGCAATAGCGCTAATTTTATAAATGTTGTTATATTACTAGTAAATTTTTTTTTTAAGCTTTAAAAATGCTAGCTTATAATTTAGGGCAATAATATCCTATATTTATAAGGTTATTTTTTTAACATTCCGTTTATATTTTATGTATTTTTTATTTACTTGCGTATATATGCTTTAGTTTGCTGTAAAAAAGGCCTTTTTTTTAGTTGTAAGGTCTACTAGTATTAAAGCTTCGTTAATATTGGCCCTGGTAGAGTAATCGTGATATCGTGATGGTTGCGGTTCTATTGGCCAGGCCTTTCTGTTCTCTGGGTCTAGGTATTCCTATAGGTCTAGGGACTTTGCCTTGGCTATACAGTCGCGTTCCCATTGGTTGAAGTCTTCTGGCTTGGCAAACACGGTTTTGGCTGTCGATGAGGTCATTGTAGTGTTTTCTGGTATCGCATTATTTAGTCCCGAGGGTCGGTAGGGTTGTAGTTGCGTATGAGACTCTTAATTGTCAGAATAAGCGAGCCAGTTAATTGGAGGTTTAGAAGTGTGTGTATTGTGTTCAGAGCGCGTCTTGCTGTCTCTCTGAGATGTGTACTAATAAATAGTGTGGCGGGTTCACAGGGGTTAAGCAGTCCCTGCTCACCCCCTGACATATTAGCCCACAACAATCCATCCAAATTAACCATCAATTCTGACACATAAAGAGTACCTCCCTCGCCTCGCTACCGTAGCTGCCTATATCCTAGTTAAAGCAACACAGAGCTAGACCTAATATAGCTAGAAATATGACCAGCCGGAGTGTTAATTGTGGAGTTGGTCTCACTTTTACTGGGCGCAAACTGCGTAGGCGTTGTGGCATCTTCGACGGTGGGCCATTAGTGCCACACTGACAAAACGTCGGAGATAAACTTTCAAAAGATAATTCTCAAAAAATAGCACTTAGTTAGCACTTTAATATTATATTATTAAATATATAGCCTGCGCAGCATTTATAGTATACTAAAGCTAAATAAGCTAGCTATATAATAAATTATATAATTAGGTTTATAACTTTTAATAAAATAAAATAATAATATATAAAAAAAGTACATAGGTAAGTTACAAAAGCTAGGCTACCTAAAGGTCGAAAGTGGCTAGGTGTGGCCTGGTTAGGCAGGTTAAGTTGGGTTAGGTTAGCTGTGGCTAGGTCACACCTACCCTCTCCCCTCTCCCCTTTTCTCTTCAAGCAAGTTTATATTAATCAATAACAAATGCTAAATGTTAAATGCTAAATATAAAATGCACTTATTAAATAAATATTATATGCTAAATATTAATTGCTAATATTAAATTTTAAATATTAAATGCTAAGCATATATATATGTTATGTGCTATCTGCTAAGTGCTAAGTATTATCTCCGGACGTTTTGTTAGTGTGGCACTAATGGCCCTTTATGATCTTCGCTTCCAACAGGCGTAAGTGGCGAGACAACGATACATTCCCCGATCCCCACGCTTGACAAGCTGATGCAAGGTTTCGCCCCTTGCTCTTAACACTAGAGTCCCAGTTTTTTGCCTCTTCATCACGATTGTAGCATCCTCTGCAAGCTATGGAGAATCAGAGTGCTCAGATTCACGTTCGTGGCCCGAACTTGGACGATACAGACTTCATTCTAGCAGCATGGGACTCCACGCTACCATTCCTGGCCTCCATCGGTGCTGGGGAGATGTGGGGCGACGAGCCTTTCTCTCTGAGGGAGGGCCAAAAGCAAGAGACGATAGAGATCATTCGGCGATCGGAAGGGGATCCTCAAGATGACAGCCGTCGACTTTTGGTAGCCGAGGTCACCGCTACCACCGATGGTATTGCCGGGGCTGCTCCAGTCGGAGCAGCAATAATCCGTGATGTCATGCCCTACTACCTCCTCGAACGGCCAGAACTCAAGGGAGAGGTTGATAAAGCGGACTCTCTCCTGTTCATTGAAGTTCTCATTACAGACCATCGAGTTGATCGCCAACATCGAGGCGCTGGAGCCGCCTTAGTGGAGGCTATTAAGCGTCGTGCGATATGGAAGGGAAAGAGTGCTGTGTACGTGGATGCATGGGCTGGAAATGGGCGAAAGTTGAATAAGTGAGTATTTTATCATGTGCCCAAGGCACTTGGAGATGACCCAGGGCAGTTTTTACTAAGTTATGACGCGAATAGATACTACGAGAGTCTTGGCTTCGAAAACGTCGGTGATTACTCTCTTACCAGACGCAACGGATCTATATGGCCAGGGACTCTCTATCGTTTCGGGCTTGAGGCTGTTAATACAGTTTTCAGCACCGCAGTGGCTGATTTCGAGAACGAGCACGTCCGGCTAAGTTAGATAAGTGAGATTAGGGGTTCACCTTGAGTTCAGAACTTGAAACCCAGAAGCTGGAAAGCTGGTCTTTCTTCCTCTTCTCTACATCAGATAGCGATAGCAAGCACTACCACAACACTACTTTCTTTTACTATCCATCTGGCAGGGTCGCAACAGTTAGGTTCATCACAATCTCGGTCACCGCTTCTCCTTTCCTACTACGACAGACCGGTAGTTGCGCTTTCGCAGGAACCAGTGATGAAATCATATCGGTTCTGAATTGAGTGCTATGCAATGTCGGGATCGTCAGAGTGTGGGAAAAGTGTCACTACAACTCCCCCGCAGCTTTCCAGCCGATAGAGTATGACTGCTTTACCGTGTACTTTAATTCCTGTCCCTGTTTCAATCTTTGCATTCACAAGTTCAATGATATTAACAATCCAAAGATGGTATTTAGGCTAATTATCTGGACGGACCTAGGACAGCAGAAATTTATTCGATGGCATCGCAAAGACGAACCCGCTCATACTCCATTATGTTACATTGGCCGTGATGCTCGTCCACTATTATTTGCTTCCCGAAGGTTTCACGACATAGCCGTTATTCAAAGCGCCAGCCTTTCGCAGTAGCTTTCCTTTAAGCCCAAGCTTGTCCAACCGCAGGCCCGCCAAGTGATTGGAATCTCTTGGGGGCAATGAATTTGGCCCAACGGCGACTGCTGTATCCTCCTTCTTGTTTAAGTACAAGTCCACGTTATCATCACCGCTGCGCGTTTGAGGCTTCATTGTAAAGGGCAAATAATCTTTTGAATCTGGTGCTAGATCAGGTCAGCAGTGACTTTTTGTAAGCTTGCAGATTGATATCGTACTTTTTTGAAACTTTTGCTCTTTCTTGATGGAACAGGAGTCAGATGCCACATCATACACCAGTACCCGCGGTTTCAAGCTACATTTGGGCCTTTTGCTCAAGTGACTAGATCCAGGCATTGTTGAGAAAATACGTCGTTTGTCCGGGGACGTGCCTGGCACCTTTTGAAGGGGGCTCCACGGATCGAGATTAGATACAGGGATAGGATTGAGAAGATGTGATCTTAGATTGGGGAGACTGTATGTGGCCGCTTAAATTGAATATGTTCACAAGAACAGATATCGAGGAAGATGAAGGACGGTTTAGGGTGTGGAAGATATCAAGGAAATGGCAAAGTGATCACATGACAAGTCAGGGATAAAGTTCCGGGTTTGTAGCGTGCAAACAGATGATCGATGTCAACCCCTTGCGTGAAATGTGCTTTTGGGCCGAATTGATTGGCTATGTGACGAAGTAATGTGTGGGCTTCTTCTCTGCCTCTGCGGGGTTGAGGGGTAAACCGTCTGTTTCTCGGGACTAGAGCATGCACCAAGACCTATAAACATATAGTGAATGCTGAAACTTGCCAGTAGCTGTCACCGGAATGACAAAGATTGCGAATTCGACAAAGAAGTCGACGCTTAGTGTGACAAGATGGTTATAGTGGCATCATCTCATTCCGGCGGGATTATGTGCTTGATTGGATAAAATGATGCAAACCAGCCCCAGATAGCAGCTTGTTAGCTGCACTGAAAAAGCGAGCCTCTATGCATGTTGATGTTGTTAGGCACTCGCAACGAAATCTAGGACCATGCATATTCAGACTTAACCAACCTTGCCTGCCGCTCAGGAGGTCTGCCCGCCCCCTTCCCATCTCCCGTATTCTCTGTATTGGCATCTCTCCTTCACCTGTACTGGGGCAATGTAGCAAGAGCTACTATCGAAGTGCCTGGAAGAGCTTCATTCAATTATAATTCTCTATGGGTCGCAAGGTCTGATATTTCTCTTACTTTTGGTGATTGTATTTACATGGTCTTATGCGTACGGAGAGCGCAAATAGCATTTCATCCAAATTAGGCCTAACGCAGTAGTAGGGGTAATAGGGGTAGTAGTAGAGTAACAGAACAGAGTACACGACCAGGTCCTCAGGTTCTAGATGAGGAAAGAAACCCTTGAACGAGGAAAAAAAGCTCATTTATTTATTGTCTAAGCTTCTGGCCGAATCAATTCCCACCCCTCTTGCCTCCCGTCAAAAAGTAACTGTATATCGATTCCAGCATAGCTCCTATCTGGTCGAAGCACCCGCTTAAAGCATCACTCTTTAAAACCCTCTCCACTACATACTACGTCCTAACAGCTATTGTCACTCTACCGAAGCTCTTATGAGCCCGCTTATTTTGGCATAAAGTCTAGGTTACTGCTTTTTTAATGCTATTGATAGTTCCTTACCGCCACTATTGCCCCTCGACCCCGACCGGTAAGGCCATGCTCACAGATCGCTCTATAGCGAATAGAGTCACCAAACAGATTTCCGAAAAGCAGCCTCTAGTAATAACGCAACGAGCTCTTTAACCATGAATACTCGATTTTTTTTTTGGTTAATAGAAAGGTCGCAAATATAACAATGACAAATGATATCAGCGCGATTATGAAGAGGTTCTCTATAAGATCACTGTATGCTAACAAATCTTGTCTTTGTTTCCGGCACATAAAAAAGCCTTCAGTCGAACAGCAGGAGGTCTTCTGCTTCATAGGCACCTTGACTATTTTTAGTTGAAACATAAGTCCGATCGCAGCGAGCTACAAGATGAGAGGTACACAGACTAAAATCCGCTACTTCAACGCCTAGATAATGGATTTCAGGATACATACTCATAGCTTCGCCCTCGGAGCATACTCAATATTAAGCAAGTTAAAAGCAAAATTCACTGATAGCCAAGCAGTGAATATTTGAACTTTGCATAGCCAAGATCACGGAGAAATGCGTATGCACGGAAGGCTATGCTCCGGGTGGACTACCTCGACGCCCACATCCCGAGACACCTTGTCACAGCGCAGCACAGCTTTTTCAAATTGGTATTACCTGATTGGCTCACTGCTTTCTAACTGGAACTTAGTGACTAGCGTTGCATCAACGCTGTTACTTCAGACCACCAGGGCTGCGGATATGGGGCTTAGTCGTCAGCAACCTGCCAAGAAGCTATCCCTGTATGCTGACTGACGCAATACTCATCATTGGCCAATGCACAAGGTTGAAATTTGTAGATCTGATTCTCGAGTCTAGCATGATACCTGCCAGTAAGGAAACTCGACAAGCCGCCCATCGCGACTAAAACTCCATTCATTTCCTGGATTATCAGTGAACGGCTATGTTAGTAGGCACGGGAGCGTCTCCCACTATCCGGATTCTACCTTACGCGTGCGCATGCGTAAGAGGTCAACTGTAATGGGGTGACGCCGTTTCACAGAAGAGATAATAGACTATGACCTACCTGAAGAGAGTATGTATGTGGACTTCGAAGGAGATGAGTTGGAAGAGAACCAAAAGATCAATGAATATATAATAAAGAATCTGCGGCCTCTCGAATACTCATCTTGTTTACTGGCTCATCACCACAATCCTTACTTCACAGTCACTGCCGTCTCATCCTTTCACAGGTCTCTCTTTCGTCCGATTTACTGTCACAGTCTTGATCGGACCTTTTCCGTCTGCAAGCAAAATGCGTTTCTCTCAGTCTTTCATCTCCAGCTTGGCTCTCCTCTCCGGCCCCGCCCTTGCCCATCCCGGCCACGACTTGACCAAAGAGATCGCCGAGCGCCGTGAATTCCTCGGCTCCATCAAGCGCACCGATCTCACCCACTGCTCCGAGAAGCTTCTAGCTCGTGGTGTTAGCGGACGAAATGTTGCGCGCCGAACTGCTACCATTGAGAACGCCCGAGCCAAGAGAGGTTTGAAGAAGCGTGACCTTACCAGTGTCCTTGCGACGGACCACAATGCCACTGATCTGGGCTACACCGCAAATACTGATGCCGCTACTTTGTTCAGCGGCAACAGCTCATGTGTCCTGACCCCAGAGGTGACCCAGGGTCCTTACTGTACGTTTCCCATAAACTAACTAAACTTAAGCTTAGTAACTGACTGGTTTTGAGACATTGGTGGCGAGTACATTCGAACCAACATCATTGAGGACCAAGCTGGTATTGATACCATCATTGACTACCAAATCATTGACGTCGACACCTGCGAGCCCGTCCCCAACGTCTACCTGGAGATGTGGCACTGCAACGCTACCGGTGTCTACTCCGGTATCGTTGCGAGTGGAAATGGTGACTCTTCGGATGAGACCAACATCGACAAGACCTGGCTCCGTGGTATTCAGTTGAGCGACAGTGACGGTGTTGTACAGTTCGAGTCCATCTTCCCTGGTCATTACACTTCCCGCGCCACCCACATCCACTTGCTGGTACACACCAATGCCACCGTGTATGCCAACGGAACCCTGGGCAACGAGGTCTCCGCCAGCCACGTCGGTCAGAGCTTCTTCGACCAGTCCTTGATCTCCGCTGTTGAGCTTAACGCACCCTACACTGACAACACCCAGGAGCTCACCGCCAACACTGACGACTCCATCCTGGCGGGAGAGGCCGACACTGAGGGAGTCGACCCGATCCACGAGTACACTCTCATCGGCGACAGCATTTCTGACGGTATCTTCGCCTGGTTGGCTTTCGGCATCAACACTACTCAGGCTCAGAGTATTACCCCCGCTGCCTTCTATTACGCTGATGGCGGTGTCGAGAACGAGAACAGCGGTAGCGGACCCGGTGGCGCCCCTCCTTCCTCCTAATCCCGCACCGTCTCTGCTTGCGCCGCTTCTCAATGCACGCTTCCAAGCCTACGCGCCGTGTGAATAAGAATCTATTCTGCAAGCGGACTAGTGGGCCACGTCTTCGCTCTTCAGGTCGGGAATTGTTTTAAGTTGCAAACTGTATATGTGTTTTGCCTAGTGTATAAGCTATATAGATAGAACTGCTTAGTGTTTTTGCCTAGAGCTTTTCTGGTTCATACCTGTGGCTATATGTGTACCTACTAGCTCCGACCATGGTCCAGACTACCTTTCATTCCCTCTTTTAGTTTTGATCCTACCTGTTAGATATTGCCAATTTTATTGATGTACATGATCTCACCTACATTTCGTAGCATATATCTTGATATACCTTTCATCAAGTAAGTTAGCTTACCAAAACGACCGTATTTACTTACGGCCCATAATTCAGCACCAATTTCTCGGAGCCAGACTATATATCTCGCAAATACTATAATAGTAATATAAGAGCATATACTTTCGCATCTTAGGACTTCTACTCCTCAGGCTTCTATACTAGCTGTATAACATTTATATATGCATGATGGCCGAGTTCTCAAAGTCCATCACAACGACTCGGCAGAGGTAAACATTGAATGACTCCATACCTAGTCTACTTAGTTTACATGATGCATATCCTAAACAGGCAATTTCCTGATATGATTAGCGCCTTTAAAGCAGCAGTTTCTAGCATTTCTTTTACGTCATCGATTTAGCGCCGGGCTGTTACGTCAGAGCTTACGGAGAGTATTCATCACTTTACGAGCACTACAGAACTTTTGTTATCTCGAGTATACCAATTGCAAACGCCATTGTAAACATAAAATAGATCAAATTTTCATTCATTGGCATCGATCATGGAACCTTCCGGCGCACCACAACCCCCTCAGAGAGCGGCCTATGAGACAGAAGGCAATGCTGTCACATTAAACCCATCTGAAGAGCGAGCAGCTCAACATCATGGCCAGGGACGCTCTGTGGCCGAACGCGGGCCTGGAGGGCAGTTTACTGGCATCCAAGATGCGATATCCTCCAGTCTAGGACGGGGTATCCGCGGCGCACCCGCAGGGGAAGAACAATTCGGCCGGACCCAGGAAGAAGCTGGGCGGCATCGCGAATTGGAGGGCGAGCAGATGCGAGCAGCCGGGGAAGGCCAAGTAGCTGATGTCGTGAATCGGAAACCAGGAGCTAGCGGATCCCAGCCGGACCTGGCTAGCGATCTCGACCGGTGAGTTCATTTCTGCCTTGCGAGGCACACACGAAAGAATTACTTGCTAAAATGACGAACAGAAAGAAAAGAGAGCAGGACGAGGCCAGGGATGCTATTAAAGAGCGAAGAAGACACGGGGAGGTCTCGGATGGTGGTCCTCGCGGCGTGGATACAGAGCTTGAGAAGACGTTTTAAAATAACGAACCCTAATTATTCATGCCGATATGCAATTGGGCACGTGGTATTGTACATATCGAAACCCTGCTTCCTATCTACGTAGACTTTCCTGGCAACTAGACAATGTACCCAAATTTACGCTACCTTGTTCACCGCTATTCCTAGTCGCGAGGATGGAACCAAACCCAAAATTTCGGTTTCTCCCACATTCCGTACATCTTAAAATCTCTCTCGAACACGATGTCTTGGTTTGGCAACATCTCAATGTCGAAAGTCCAAAGTACTTTGGCAATGAACAGTCTCGTCTGACGCCATGCCAGGGGCATTCCTGGACACGACCTCGGACCCAGGCTAAACGGGTGAAACCCATCTCGAGCATCGTATTTGAATGCAGCATCCCAGTGCGGGTGGCCTTCTGGCAGCCAACGTTGCGGTCTGTAGCTGTACGGATCATGGAAATATCGCTGACTGCGCGTAAATGCCAAAACACCATACTGTACTTCGACCTATCAGTTAAACTGTGGTATTAGCAATGCTCGATAAACGTATGGGCCTTATAGTAGTTAAGAACTCACTCCTTTAGGGACGTAGTGTCCGTCTACCATGGCTCCGGGACTCTTTCGTGGCATGCCGTTACTCGACAAGACAGTGATACGAAGAGTTTCCATCAGTGAGGCATTCAGATATTGGAGAGATGTAAGGGAGTCTCCCTGAATGTCCTCGTAGGTTTTAAACTCGCTTCTGATTTCTTCAAGGAGAATTTTGAGCGATCCTGACTCCAACATCGAGAACATAAGGGTACAAAATATTTGACTAGCGATTGGCTCATACCCCGCAATTACAAGATGGCCAACAACCACCTCCATATGTTTTTTGTCTTTTGTAGTTGGTATGTACGTGGCACTGGGAAGCAATTGTTCGAAATGATCCAAGTGGTCTGTATGACCACGACGATTGATGCGAGACTCTACCGCCTCTTGATTCATGCGCCGAACTTTGTAGTAGCTTGCAAGTATAGACGGTGGAACGAAGAGGAACTTGGCTAGACTCAGCAAAGGAAATTTCTTGAAAACTTGGTTTGCAGTAACGAAGAAGTTGACGATCCATAATTCGTCGAGGAAATGTGTGCTCTTCACTGTAGATTGCATTGTTAGCATAGCAGTCGATTAGTAATAGGTCGTGTCTTACTATCTCGAACGTGATCCATCTCTCGACCATAAGCTAAATCAGCGGAAGTATCCATGGCGATCCAACCTGTCCACTAAATGAATTTTTGATTAGCCTTATTACTGCCAGACGCTGTCAACAGCATAAGCAGCTGGTCTATATTGAATACGTACGGTCTTTAGCTCGATCCCATCCCCTCGCTCCCCGATATCTCTCATCCGTTCAATGAAGGCGTCGATATACTTGTGTATAGTGGGTTCTTTCGCTTTGATTGACCTAGTACTGAACGCCGATGCAACTTTCTTTGCGTCTGTGTGGTGTTTGATTGGATCCATCTCCCAGGAAAGCCCATTGTCACCCAACCCAAGATCCATGAAGTCGGTTTTGGGAAAATGTTCGTAGCCATTTGTATGTGAGTCATAGATATCTTTTCATATTTATCAGAACGTATCATAAAACAGGAGATCCGACCTTTGGTCGAGAAAATATCATTACCGGTAAACGCTTGTGGAGTGATGAAGGCAAGTTCATTTGGTGCGACTCTGACGATGTTTCCTGTATTTCTCTATTATCAAACCGCGTGAACGTGCTGCTTTTGAACTTCTCTGGTACTAACCGTACTTTTTCAGCGCATCCGAAACTGCCCATGGGTACCTTCCGGTAGCCCTAGTCTAGTTAGTCGTACGCTCGCTGTTCGAAGATTATTTGAGACAGGAATTCTCACCAGTGATACGCATACCAAACATTGGATATTGCAGCAAGACGTGGTCCAGGAAAACAAGAGGCGGGATGAAAATAGACGTTATAGATGTAGCGAAATGATGCATACAGAGACAACTGGAGACTCATTGTCAGCGACCCCACGGTAATATCTCTTCACACTTAACTTACTACTCCAATGCCGGCAAATATAAAATAGCTGCTAGATGCGTCGCTGAGGCGGCGTAGTAACCATACCAGTGCCATATCTATCAACGCTGAAAGTTTCCTGCGTCGGAATCTTGGAAAAGGAGGTGTTGCCTTGCCTTAAGAGATGAGGCTGCGCACATAAACCCTCAACAGCGTCTGAAAGCATAATACCTAACAAGCAAAGGAAAAAAAAAGTTCGTCTGAATTGCGGGAGGAAAGGTGGAAGAGATGCGACACGGAAGTTTCATGCAGATAACATCTTACTACCCCCGAATATGCAGTTGGTCGATGAAAAGTCAAGCCGCATACCAACTCCACCATGTCGCACCTCTCAGCCACATACATATGGTCCGGTGCTCTAGCTATGCAAATAACGTGTGACGTGGACCACACCCGCCTGGCCTACCAAGACCATAGCTAGGAAATAACACTTCCAAACCGATATTCCGATATGTCTAGGTCGCTATTGAGAGCGTCAATGATAGGAATGGAATATCGAACCACGCTTGAGAGGTGAAAGCTTCGAGAGGGGTTGATGAGCAAATGTTATCATACGAGAAACCTGAAAAATACAGCGATCATGGTAGTGAAGCGCTCGGGGCTTTCGGGGCGTTCGAAGAAAATGGGAAGATATGACTCGTCCTATGTAACCCGGATACCCAATGACCAACACACCTCAAGGCGTGACTAGTCCAGTTGGTGACAAAAGATCCTATCACTAGGACGAGGCTTAAGTATCACAGTCGCACCTTTTTATTTACGCCGGTCTGTGTTAGAGTCACCGCGAGAGAGGCTTTGAGGATTTCGGGAGCAGACTTTTGTCAAAATACCATTTCTGAGTATTATATTTTACCTCAGTCACTCTAAACTGGTGTTGAAAGTCAACTGAGTTGAGTAGTCACATCATGTACTGAGACACTTAGGGGCACGAAGGGCACGGACATCCCGTTCATGTATATATATGAGGCTCTTCCACCTACTTTACGTACGTAGTTAAGCTGAATGCAACGCTCATATACCTACTATTTGACAATTGGGAACTCGAGCCGGCTCTACCCTACGAGCAAGGACGACCACCTTGCAAGACATGTCTCAACAACGATATGTTAACACTTTTGAGGATGATACGCGTCTGGCTCTGGAGCAAGCTGTGAAATTTTCATGGAATTGCCAACAGCTAGACGGACACTGGGTGGCTCCTCTATCCTCTCATGCCACATGTACTGCACAGTATGTCATGCTTAAATATGCAACGCCAGGGCTATCGTTAGAAGAGGATGGCAACGCTATACGACAGTGGCTCCTCGAAGACCAGACAGAGGATGGCTCTTGGACGCTCGCACCTGGGCTACCGGGGAACGTATCTACGACTGTAGAGGCCTATCTGGCTCTCAAACTCCTTGGTGTGTCAGCATCACATTCTGCGATGGAGCGAGCCCGTGATTTTGTCCTCAGTAAGGGTGGTGCAGCTCGGGTACAATTTTTCACTCGCTTTTTTCTCGCCATGTTTGGTTTGGTCCCCTGAATTACAATACCACAGATGCCCGCAGAACTTATCTTGATGCCAACATAGGCTCCTTTTAATATATATATACTGTCATCTTGGGCACGATATACTTTGGTTCCGCTTCTTGTAGTCCGCCATCACGAACCAATTTACCCCCTTCCTAACGGCCATAGCCTAAATAATAACTTTCTGGATGAGCTGTAGCTCAAC